>JAKSZT010054197.1:2977404-3261257 GCA_026826555.1 Tolypeutes matacus
ATATATATATATATATATATATATATATATATATATATATATATATTCCTCCATTTGTTTTCCCAGTCCATTGTAGGAACTCCATATTTTTTTCCTAGTACTCTACACTGCCTACACAAGTTAAATATTTATCTCATTAAGTCTCATTTTGCCCCACTTCTAACTTTTATCAATATTTCTATTGTCCTTCTGCCTTCCTTACATCTTTTGATTCCTCTGGCCCTAACATTTTGCCTTCAAGGGAACATAGAAAGAAGCAAGGAAATAAAATAGGAAGAAAAACTGCCAAAGAGAAAACTTAACTCACACGCAGAACCAACAGCTAAATAAAATTCTAGAGCATAGAGAAAAGCTAATCAACTGAACAAACCCATCAAGATAATATGATGACCAAAGGGCAACAGAAAAATACAAATGAATCTGAGAAACTGGAAAACATGGACCAGTCCAGTGCATAAAATAAAAACCAGGAAACAATGCAGTACATTGAACAACTAATCAAAGCTATCCAAACAAATATCATGGACCAACTTAAAGAAATGAAGGAAGAGATTAAGGATATAAAGAAGACACTGGGATAACATACTGAAGAAATAGCTAACACACCTAAAAAGGTAATGGGTATGATGGCGAACAAAGACACAAGTCAATAAATGAAAAAGACGCTGTACTCACATGGCAGCAGAATTGAACAGGCAGAGGAAAGAATTAGTGATATGGAAGACAATACAGTTGAAATCAAAGAGATTGTAGAAAAGATAGACAAAAAGATAGAAAAAATCCAGTATGGTCTCAGGGAATTAACCGATAATGCAAGACGCACACACATACGCATTATGGGCATCCCAGAAGGAGAAGAGAAGGGAAAGGGAACAGAAGGAGTGTTGAAGGAAGTTATGGCTGAAAACTTCCCAACTCTATTGAGAAAGATGGACGTGCAGATCCAGGAAGCACAGCGCACGCCAAATAATATAAATCGCAACAAGCCAACTCCAAGACATATACTTGCAAATTGTCCAATGCTCAAGACAAAGAGAAAATACTCAAGGCAGCAAGAGAAAAGAGAATCATCACATACAAGGGAAGCACAATAAGATTAAGTGCTGATTTCTCAGCTGAAACCGTGGAGGCAAGAAGACAGTGGTATGACGTAGTCAAAACATTAAAAGAAAAAAACTTCCAGCCACAAATTCTCTATCCAGCAAAATTGGCATTCAAAAATGATGGAGAGTTCAAAATATTCACAGATAAACAGCAATTAAGAGAGTATGTCATGAAGAAACCAGCACTTCAAGAAATACTAAAGGAATCTCTACAAGTTGAAAGTATAAAACAAAGGAGAGAGAGTTGGAGGAGTGTTTAAAAACAACAGAAAACTCAAAAAGAGAAACAAAACAACATATGACATACATTAACCCAAAGAAAAAATGACTGAAGTAAGAAATTCGTTACGAGTAATAACACTGAATGTTAATGGATTAAATTCACCAATCAAAAGACACAGATTGGCAGAATGGATAAGAAAATATGATGCATCTATATGCTGTCTACAAGAAACCCACCTTTGGCCCCGGGATTCAAGGAGGCTGAAAGTGAATGGCTGGAAATCAATTTTACAAGCTAACAATAGCCAAAAAAGGGCAGGAGTAGCTATTCTAATATGAGACAAAATAGACTTTAAATACAAAACTATTGTAAGAGACAAAGATGGACACTACATATTAGTAAAAGGAGTAATCCCTCAAGAAGAGAGAACAATCATTAACATTTACGCACCTAATCGAGGTGCCTCAAAATACATGCGGCAAACTGGAAAAACTAAGAGGAGAAATAAATTCCTCTACAATTATAGCAGGGGACTTCAACACACCACTAACATCATTAGACAGAACATCTAGGCAGAGAATTAATAAAGAAACTAAGGCACTCAACAATACATTAGTAGATTTGGACTTAATAGACATATACAGAACACTACACCCAAATACAGCGGGATTTACATTCTTCTCCAGTGCACAAGGAACATACTCCAAAATAGACCACATGCTAGGCCACAGAACAAAACTCAATGAATTCAGAAAGATTGAGATTATACGAAGTAATTTCTCTGACCACAAAGGAATGAAGTTGGAAATCAATAAGGGCCAGAGAAACAGGTTATGCACAAGGATATGGAAGTTAAACAACACACTCTTAAACAAACAATGGGTCAAAGAGGAAATTTCAAAAGAAATCAGTAACTACCTTGAAACTAATGAAAACAACAACACAACATATCAAAACCTATGGGATGCAGCGAAAGCAGTCCTGAGAGGGAAGTTCATAGGCATAAATTCATATATTAAAAAAGAAGAAAGAGCTAATATTGAAGACCTAACTGCACACTTGGAGGAATTGGAAAAACAACAACAAACTAAACCTAAAGGAAGTAGAAAACAGGAAATAACCAAGATTAGAGCAGAACTAAATGAAATAGAGAATAAGAAAGCACTGGAAAAAAATAAACAAAACCAAAAGCTGGTTCCTTGAGAATATCAACAAAATTGACAAACCCTTAGACAGACTAACAAAGAAAAAGAGAGAACAGATGCAAATACATATAATAAGGAATGAGCAAGTTGATATCACTACTGACCCCATAGAAATAAAGAGTATCATAAGAGGATACTTTGAAAAATTATATGCCAACAAGAATGACAATTTAGAGGAAATGGACAAGTTTTTGAAACCCACAAACTGCCGACATTGATGAAAGAAGAAATAGATGAACTCAACAGCCCAATTACAAGTAAAGAGATAGACTCAGTCATTAAAAACCTCCCAACTAAGAAGACTCCAGGACCAGATAGCTTCACAGCTAAATTCTAACAAACAATCCGGAAAGAGCTAACACCAATTCTACTTAAGCTCTTCCAAAAAATAGAAGTAGAAGGAATATTACCTAACTCATTCTATGATGCCAACATTACCCTAATACCAAAACCAAATAAAGATACCACAAGAAAGGAAAATTACAGACCAATTTCTCTAATGAACCTAGATGCTAAAATCCTTAACAAAATACTTGCTAATCGCATTCAAAAACATATCAAAAGGATTATACACCCTGACCAAGTGGGTTTCATCCCGGGTATGCAAGGATGGTTCAATATAAGAAAATCAATCAATGTAATACACCACATAAACAGACTGAAAGAAAAAAATCACATGATCATCTCTATAGATGCAGAAAAAGCATTCGACAAAATACAGCACTCTTTCCTCATAAAAACACTACAAAAGATAGGAATAGATGGAAACTTTCTGAAAATGATAAAGGGTATATATGAAAAACCCAAAGCTAACATCATTTTCAACGGTGAAATCCTAAAAGCCTTCCCTCTGAGATCGGGAACAAGACAAGGATGCCCACTATCACCACTCCTATTTAATATTGTCTTCGAAGTACTTGCACAAGTACTGAGACAAGAAAAGGACATAAAAGGCATCCAGATTGGAAAAGAAGAAGTAAAAATTTCATTATTTGCAGATGACATGATCCTATACATAGAAAGCCCTGAGAAATCGACAACAAGGCTTCTAGAACATATAAAGGAGTTCAGTAATGTTGCAGGTTATAAGATCAAAGCTCAAAAATCAGTAGCATTTCTGTACACCAATAACCAGCAAACTGAGGAGGAAATCAGGAAAATAATACCATTTACAATAGTAACTAAAAGAATCAAATACCTAGGAATAAATTTAACTAAAGATGTAAAGGACTTATATACAGAAAACTACACAACACTGTTAAAGGAAATCAAAGAAGATGTAAATAAATGTAAAAATATTCCCTGTTCATGGATGGGAAGACTAAACATCATCAAGATGTCTATCCTACCCAAACTAATCTACAGATTCAATGCAATCCCAAATAAAAGTCAACACTATATTTTTTAAGGAACTGGAAAAACTAGCACAAAATATATTTGGAGAGGCAAGAGGCCCCAAATTGCCAAAGATATATTGAAAAAGAAAAATGAAGTTGGAGGTATCACATTACCTGACTTTAAAACATACTACAAAGCTACAGTGATTAAAACTGTGTGGTATTGGCACAAGGATAGACCTACTGACCAATGGAACCGGATTGAGAGTTCTGATATAGATCCTCGCATATACAATCATATGATATTTGACAAGGCCACGAAGCCCACTCAGTAGGGAGAGAATGGCCTCTTTAACAAGTGGTGCTTGGAGAACTGGATATCCATATCCAAAAGAATGAGAGAAGAATACCATCTCACACCTTATACAAAAATCAACTCAAGATGGATCAAAGATCTAAATATAAGAGCCAAAACCATAAAAACCTTGGAAGATAATGTAGGGAAGCATCTACAGGACCTTGTAATAGGAAATGGTTTCATGAACTTCACAGCCAAAGCACGAGCAGCAAGAGAAAAAAATGATAAATGGGATCTCCTCAAAATTAAAAACTTCTGCACCTCTAAGGATGTTATTAAGAAAATAAAAAGGCAACCTGCCCAATGGGAAAAAATATTCGGCAACCATATATCTGATAGGAGCCTAATAACCTGCATATATAAAGAAATCCTTCACCTCGAAAATAAAATGACAAACAACCCATATAAAAGATGGGCAAGTGACCTGAAAAGACACTTCTCAAAGGAAGAAATACAAATGGCTAAAAAGCAAATGAAAAAATGCTCAACATCACTTGCTATGAGGGAAATTCAAATCAAAATTACAATGAGATACCATCTTACACCCATCAGAATGGCAGCTATTGGATAAGTGGGGGACACTGGGTGTTGGGGAGGATGTGGAGGAGTGGGGGCTCTCGTCCACTGCTGGTGGGACTGCGGTGTGGTCTGGCCACTGTGGAGGACAGTTTGGCGGTTCCTCAGAGAACTAGCAGTGGATCTTCCGTATGATCCAGCGGTTCCACTGCTGGGTATATACCCAGAAGAACTGAAAACAAAAATACAGGCAGATATGTGCCCACCAATATTCATAGCGGCATTGTTCACCATTGCCAAAGGTTGGAGTCAGCCCCGGTGCCCATCGAAGGACGAATGCATAGGCAAAATGTGGTACATGCATACAATGGAATATGACTCAGCTGTAGGAAGGAACGGAGTGCTAACACATGGAGTGACGTGGATGAGTCTTGGGGACCTTGTGTTGCATGAAGAAGGCCAGGCACTGGGGGATGGACAATATGTGACCTCACTGATCTGGGCTGAGTGTTGGGCGGTCTCTGAGAACCGTTGTCTGAAAGATAGGTTGACAGAGGAGAGTAAGAGAGGAGCGGGCTTTGGGCCGTCACCCATATGGACATGGTCTATGGTAAAGGGATAGAGTGTGGTTGCATGTTGGGGGATGGGGCAGATGAGTGGTGGTATTTTTGGGTTTGGTGGTACAGCACTGGGGGGTGGGGGATTAGGAAGGGCTGGTTCAAATCCCCAGGGCATGTTACTGTGAATCTTGACATTCCATGGGTTGGGAGAGGGGGGTATCATGGGCCCTGGGGGGCTGGGGAGAAGGGAACAGCCAAGATCTAATGGGTTGTTTGGTGGTCATGGGGAAGGTTTTTCATTACCTTACAGTAATGTACACAGGACATGGTAAATATCATCAAAATTATTAAACTGTATCATCTAAATTGTAAACTATAGTGTAAATCACTGACAATGTTTTGTTGCTATATTTTGCTATCTGCATAACAGTTATAACAATGCTAACAACCAAAAAAAAGGGGGGTGGATTTAATATGATGGGGTGGGGTAGGGGGGGTGGTTTGGTATCTGGGAGTCTCCAGCACTCCGTGTGTGACTTTGCTATGACCTAAAACTTCTTTGAAAATTAAATGAAAAATTGGGAGACAATGGGGATTGAGAGGAGGAAGGTGTCATGGCACACCAGACATCCGATAACACAGTGATAAAGGGAAGGAAACAAGGGAAAAAAGAAAAGAGAAAGGAAAAAAATGAATATATATTTTTTAAAGGCATTTCCTTTGCTTTTTTGCCCATATTTTGAATGTCCCAATCCACTAATTATATTTTATTTTGTTTTGTTCTTTGTTTGATTATTTGTTTTTTTTTCCTTCTCTCTCTCTCTCTTTTTTTTTCCCCTGAGTTTCCTTATGTTTGTCTCTTGCATGTACGCTTATCACACTTGTTTCTTTTTCCTAGTAAGTGTATTTGATTATATTATGGACTAAATGTTCATGGAGGATTTGGATCACAGAAGGGTTACAATGGGTACTGTGGGGGATTATTGTGGGTGGTGTCTGGGGGGTTTCGTGGGGATTGGTTCATCTGAATATACATGAAAGATATACAAAATCATTCAAAGGATCAGGGGATGGGGCATGGTCATAATCACACAATAAATGAGGGAATCTGAATTCCTAGCCTGGAGAGCTCTGCCACAGTCTCCAAAGGAGCAACAATAGTCCTCTGAGTGTAGGGACAGTACCTGTCATAATAGGATGACCCATTGATGTTTTATTTATTTATTTTTTATTGATGACTACCCTTGTGAGCCTTTGCTCTTGTAAATGAGACTTAGCCTGCAGTTGTGGGGTGCCTAAGGGTTGCCACCTGAGAGCCTCCTTTTTGCTCAAATGTGGCCTCTCTCTAAGCCAAACTCAGCATATGATTGCATTACCTTCCCCCAACATGGGACATGACTCCCAGGGATGTGCCTCCCTGGCAACGAGGAATTAATACCAAGTGTCAACTGGCAGCTTTGCACAGTGGCAGTATCTAGCCAATGAGGTTTATCTGAGGCACAATTATTGCTAATTGAAAACTTTTCCCAAGTGCCAACTGGCAACACAACTGGAAAAAGACCTTGAATAAAAGGGGGAAATGGTAAAGACAAATGAGTTCAAGTGGCTAAGAGACTTCAAAGAGAGTCGGGAGGTCATCCCAGAGGTAACTCTTACACACACCTCAGTAGGAGCTCATAGAACATCTAAGTGCCTATCACCCCACTCAGTGGGGTTCCTGAGAGCTCCAGAGACACCTTGGTCCTATATAAGGGGGGATAGCCCCAGAGACTGATGCCTTATCAGTGAGTTCTATTTTGGAATCTGTGCTCCTGAGAGTGAAAGAATTAGACTCAAATAAGTCCTCCCTGCACATGGTTCACCAGTCCCTTCTATTCAAACCTATATGCAATGCTGGAGTTTTTAGGTATACTCCAGAGACTGGAGCCTCCCGCCTACCTATGTGCCAGGTGTGCATGAAATCTAGGTGGAGCTGCAACTCCTACCCTACAGCTCAATGGACCCATCCAAGTCACCTGGTGAGGAGACAATGATGGGAAATGGCCATCCCAGGGAATTGAGAGGGCCTGCATCTGCAGGCAGGATAATCCCACCCACCATATCCATGGGATATAAGCCCTCTCTCACTTGGAGTTGGAGTGGACATCCTACCATCCAAGTCCCCTCAGGATTGGAGGAAGAACTATGGACTAGAGTGGACTTGATGGTATTCTCTTGTTCACATATGGTGATTCTAGCAATGCAAGAAATTATAACAATGAGGTGGAGCCAGTGGCCACTTGACACTTTTGGGGTAAGGAGGAGACGAGTGGTTGAAATACAGGGGCTTCTTTGGGAGTTGGAGGATGTCCTGAGTACTGTTGTGGCAACGGATGTAGGTCATTTTAAATCAGCACACACCACTCAGAACTGAGTGGGAGAGAGTGTGGTCTACAGTGTGAACTGTGGTCTATGGTTGGTGGCAAGGCTCCAGGATGTGTAAGTTCATTGAGGGTGGTGGGCCACACTGTGGGAGATGTTTGTGTGGGATGTGGTGGGAGGTGTGGGAGGTGGGCAATATGGGAATCCCAGTGGGTTCCGTGTAATATTTTGGGTAATCTAGGCACCTCTTAAAATATATGTATATATATATATATATAAATAACATTTTTGTAAGCAAATACACGTATATGCATATATATTTATATATCATTTTCAAATGTTTGTATGTATTGTGAGAATTTTGATTTTTACCCATAATAATAAATAAATAAATAAATAAATAAATAAATAAATAAATAAATAAATAAAATGAATAATGCTGCTATGAATAAAAAAAAAATCATGATTGAGGTGATGAATGCACACAACTCTGAATATACCAAGGACCAGTGAAAGTATGTATTGGATAAAAAAGATATTGCTTTAATAGGTCTCAGTAAAACAGATTTGTTTTAATAATCTTGGGGATATCAGGAATTATACACCCAAGTTGAGCGATGGATAATAGTTGTTAGTCATGTTTGAGAAATGCCGTGACCAATTTTTGAAAAAGAATCACAATTAAAGTTTTTGCTGGAGATGTGACCACTGTAAGGGTTATGCCCCTTTATTATTTAAGGGTGTGATTTCTGATCTAGACTTCAAGACTATGTACGTTCATGTATGACTGATATGCATCACTAAAAATATATATTAAGGGAAATAGGGTGGTGAGAGACAAATATGAAGCTTTGGAATTACCTCTTTCTCTGAAGTGGTCTTTGTTTTTGTTTCTTCATTGTTGGAAATTGTAATTTCTTTTGAACACAATGGAGGGCGGTACACTCTCCTTGATGGATTAGGTCCTTGACTTTTATGAACCTTTCCTCTCCCCAATGATATCTTGTAAACATTTCCATCTCTCTCTGTCACTTTGTGGACCCTACAAGTCCCTTTTTCTCTTCTGGGTGTTCGCAAGTTCCTTCATTAGCCATAGGAGATGTTTGGAGGCTGGGAGCTATTAGTACTCTGAATTCCTTAGTTTTCATTTGTGTATATGTGGATTCCATTTCTTTGTAAAAATGAGTTTGATTTTATTTCCAATATTTTCTAAAAAGTTACAATATGTCATAAGAACAGGTATTTATATATGGATACCTGCATCACAATCTCTCTGAGCTAGAGAACAGAGCAATGATGTCCTGAAAACCAAGAATTGTTTCCTTGAAACAAAATCCAGAGTCTTCTAAACTTTCAGTAAACAATCGTGAAATCATGGGGAAAGTTCTCTGAATTATCGATTTATGTACACTTCCTTTTAAAATTAGAATTTCTTTCAATCTAATATCCGTTTCAGTTCAAAATTTTAAAATAAAGACCTTTTCAACAGCTTTAAAAAAGCCATTCATTGTTCACATTGTCCACATGATGTAGTATGGGATCACATATTAATAAAACTGATAAACAAATAAGTTGTTCGATGAAAGCCAGAAAAACACCTATGTATGTAATTTTAAACAAATGGATTGAGAAGAAAATAATGCCTTCTTTATTCTTCAGGTTTTTCAGTATTTCTTTTAGTTATTATGAAGCTATTGAAATGGTTTAATAATGATTGACGAGATTGATGCACACCACTGTGAATATACCAAAGATCAGGGAATGTACTCATTTGGATAAAAGTTATTGGTTTAATATGCCTCAATAAAACTGATTTTTTTTAAAAAATAGTGTTGATGTCTGGAATTGTACACCCAAATTAAGCCAAGGATATTAGATATTAGTCATGTTTCAGAAATGATCTGGCCAAAATCACAATTCAAGTTTCTGCTGGAGATGGGACCAATGTAACCTGCTATGCCCCTTTATTTTCTAAGGTCATGATATCTGCTCTACAATTCAAGTTTACATATGTAAATTGTAAATTGATATGTGCCACTTAAAACATATATTAAGAGAAACAGAATGGTGGGAGAGCAATATGAATCTTTGGAATTACCTCTTTTTCTAAAGTGATCTTCCTTTTGTGTTTCTTCATTATTGGAGGCTATAATCACAATGCATAGAAAGGAGGGCAGTATACTGTGGTTGATGGATTGGGTCCTTCAATTTTATAAACCATTCCTCTCCCCCATGTTATTTTGTGAACATTTGAGTTACTCTTTCTCACCTTGAGAACACTACAAGTCCCTTTTTCCCCTCTGGTTTTGGCAAAGACCTTCATAATCCAAAGGAGAAATTTGAAGGCTAGGATGTATTTGAACTCTGAGTTCCTGGGTTTTCCTTTGTCTATATGTGGATTCTGTTTCTTTGAAAGAATGAGTTTGATTTTCTTACCAATACTTTCTAAAAATTCCAAGAGATCATAAGAGAAGCTATTTCTATATGGATACCTTCATCACAATCTCTCTGATCTTGAAACCAGCCCAATGATGTGCAGAATATCAGGAACAGTTTCCTTGAAACAAAATCCAAAGCCTTCTAAACATTCAGTAAACAATCATGATAACATGGAAAAGATCTCCTCAGAATTATCTATTTACCTACACTCCCTTTTAAATTAACATTTTCTTTCAATCTAATATCTGTTTGAGGTCATACTTTAAAAAAAAAAAAGACCTTTTAAAGAGCTTTTAAAAAGCCATTCATGGTTCAATTTGTCCACATGATGTAGTATGAGATCACATATCAATAAAACTGAAAAATAAAGAAAAAAAGTTGTTCAAGGACAAACCAAAAATAACCTATGTATGTCAGGGCAACAAGTGGATTGAGAGGAGAAAAATTTCTTCTTTAATCTTCTATTATTTATTTATTATATTTACTATAGAGCTATTGAAAGGGTTTAATAATGATTGAAGAGATGAATGCTCAGCACTGTAAATATACCAAGGACCAGTGAATGTACACATTGGATAAAAAAGATATTGGTTTAATATGTCCCGATAAAATATTTGTTTTAAAATTCATGGGGATATCAGGAATTGTACACCCAAGTTGAGACAAGGAAAATAGTTATGAGTCATATTTCAGAAATGCTCTGGCCAATTTTTAAAATGAATCACAATTCAAGTTTCTGCTGGAAATGTATATATGGGACCATTGTGAAGTGTTGTGTCCTTTTATTTTCTATGGTCATGATTTCTTCTCTAGATTTCAAGTTTATATATGTTCATGTATGATTAATATGCATCACTTAAATTATATCTTAAGAGAAAAGCATGGTGTGTGCCAAAATGAAGCATTGGAATTACCTATTTCTCTCAAATGGTCTTCCTCTAGTGTTTCTTCATTGTTTGAGTCTATAATCATGGGTGCATATAATGGAGGAATGTACAATCTGCTTAATGTATTAAGTCCTTGAATTTTATGAATCATGCCTACCCCCCATTATATTTTGTAAAAATTTGAGCCTCTCTTTATTACCTTCTGGGCCCTACAAGTCCCTTTTTCTCTTCTGGGTGTGAGCACGGTCCTTCAATAGTCATAGGAAAAATTTAGAGGTTGGGTGGTTTTTGTACTGTGAGTTCCTGGGTTTTCATTTGATTATATGTGGATTCTGTTTCTTTGTAAGTATGAATTTGATTTCATTTCCAATACCTTCTTAAAAAAGACAATATGTCGTAAGACCAGGTATTTATATATGGATACCTGCAACACAATCTCTCTGCACTCAGGAACAACCCAATAATGTCTAGAAAATCAGGAACAGTTAACATGAAACAAAATCCGTACCCTTCTCAACATTCAGTAAATAATTATGAAATCAAGGATAAAGCTTTCCTTAGAATTATCGCTTCACCTACACTCTCTTTTAAAATTAACAATTTCTTTCAATGTAATAACCATTTCAGTTCATAATTTTAAATAAATACCTGTTCAACAGCTTCTAAAAAGCCATACATTTTTCACTTTGTCCACATAATATAATATAGGCTCACATATCAATAAAACTGATAGATAAACAAAAAATGCTGTGTAAGGACAGCCAAAAAAGCACTTGTGTATGTCAGTGTCAACTAATGGATTGAGAGGTGAATAATTTCTTCTTTATTCTTAGGGTTTTTCTTTATTTATTATAATTATTATAGAGCTATTGTAAAGGTTTAATAATGACTGAAGAGATGAATGCAGACCACTGTGAATATAGAATGGATCTGAGAATGTACACATGGATTAAAAAAGATATTGGTTTAATATTTCTCAATAAAACAGATTGGCTTTAACAATTGTGGTGTGTCAGGAATGTACACCCAAGATGAGCCAAGGATAATAGTTATTAGACGTGTTTCAGAAATTTTCTGGCCTATTTTTAAAAATGAATCACAATTCGAGTTTCCACTGGAGATGGAACCACTGTAAGGTGTTATGCCTCTTTATTTTCTAAGGTTGTGATTTTGCTCTATACTTCAAATTTATGAATGTTCATGTATGATTGATAGGCATCACTAAAAATATATATTAAGTAAAAGAGGGTGCTGAGATACATATATGAATCTTTGGAATTACCTCTTTCTCTATAGTGGTTGTCCTTGTATGTTTCCTCATTTTTGGAGGCTATAATCATCCCTGCATAGAATCAAGGGTGCTACACTCTGTTTGATGGATTAGGTCCATGATTATATGAACCATTCTTCTCTGCCATGATATCTTGTCAACATTAGTTTCACTCATTGTCACCTTGTTTTCCCTACAAGTCCCTTTTTCTCTTCTGGGTGTTGGCAAGGTCCTTCATAAGGAATAGAAGAAATTTGGAGGCTTATAGCTATTTGTACTCTGAGTCTCTGGGTTTTCATTTGTGTATATGTGGATTCTGCTTCTTTGTAAGAATGACTTTGATTTCATTTCAAATACATTCTAAAAAATTACACTATGTCATAAGACCATGTATTTATATAGGGACACCTGCATCATAATGTCTCTGCACTTGAGAACATCCCAATGATGTCCAGAAAACCAGGAACCTTATCCATGAAAAAAACCCCAGAACCTTCTCAACATTCAGTAAACAATCATGAAATCATGGATAAAGATCTCCTCAGAATTATCAATTAACCTACACTCTCTTTTAAATGTAACATTTTCTTTCAATCTAATATCTGTTTCAGTTCATATTTTTAAATAAAGACCTTATCAGCAGCTTTGAAAAAGCCATTCATTGTTCTCTTTGTCCACATGATGTAGTATGGGATCACTGATAAATAAAAGTGATAGATAAAGAAAAAAATATTTGTTCAAGGCCAGCCAGAAAAACACCTATGTATGTCAGTGTCTACAAATGGATTGAGAGGTGAATAATTTCTTCTTTATTCTTCTATTTTTTTCTTTATTTATTACATTATTATAGAACTATTGAAAAGGTTTAATAATTATTGAAGAGATGAATGTACACCACTGTGAATATACCAAGTACCAGGGAATGTAAACGTGGGATAAAAAGATATTGGTTTAATATGTCTCAGTAAAACAGATTTGTTTTAAAAATTTTGGTGATGTCATGAATTGTAAACCGAAGTTGAGCCATGGATCATAGTAATTAGTCATGTTTCAGAAATGCTCTGTCCAATTTTTAAAAATAAACCACAATTCAAATTTCTCCTGGAGATATGTGTATGCGACCAGTGTAAGGTATTATGTCCCTTTATTTTCTAAGTTTGTGATTTCTGCTCTAGACTTCAAATTTATGTATGTCCATTAATGACAGATCAATATCAGTAAAAATATATATTAAGGGAAACAGCATGGTGAGAGACAAATAAGAAGCTTTGAAATTACCTGTTACTAAAAAATAGTCTTCCTTTTTTGCTTCTTCATTCTTGGAGGCTATAATCACGCATGCATAGAATGGACAGCAGTAGACTCTGCTTGATGGATTAGGTCCTTGATTTTATAAACCATTCCTCTCAACCATTATATCTTGTAAACATTTGAGTAACTTATTGCCACCTTTTGCACCCTACAAATCCCCCTTTCTCTTCTGGGTGTTGGCAAGGTCCTTCAACAGCCATAGGAGAAATTTGGAGGCAAGGAGCTCTTTGTCCTCTGAGTTGCTGGGTTTTCATTTGTCAATATGTGGATTCTGTTTCTTTGTAAGAGTAAGTTTGATTTTATTTCCAACACCTTCTTAAAAATTCCAATATGTCATAAGAGCAGGTATTTATATATGGATACCTGCATCACAAACTCTCTGCACATGAGAATAGCCCAATGATATCAAGCAAATCAGGAATATTTTCCTTGAAGCAAAATCCAGAGCCTTCTAAACATTCAGTAAACAATCATGAAACCATGGAAAAAGATCTCCTCAGAATTATCAATTTACCTACACTCTCTTTTAAAATATCATTTTCATTCAATGTAATATCTGTTTCAGTTCACAATTTTAAATATAGATCATCTCAACAGGTTTAAAAAAGCCATTCATTGTTCACTTTGTCCACATGATGTAGTATGGGATCACAGATCAATAAAAGTGATAGATAAAAAAAATAGTTGTTCAAGGACAGCCAAAAAAACACCTATGCATGTCAGTGTCAACAAATGGATTGAGGTGAATAATTTCTTCTTTATTCTTCTGTTATTTATTTATTTATTATAATTATTATAGAGCTATTGAAAAGGTTTAATAATGATTGAAGAGATGAATGTACACCACTGTGAATATACCAATCCCCAGGGAAAGTACATATTGGATAAAAAACATTGGTTAAATATATCTCAGTAAAACAGATTTGTTTTAAAATTTTGGGGAATTTCAGGAATTGTACACCCAAGGAGAGCCATGAATAATAGTTATTACTCATGTATCAGCAATACTCTGGCCAATTTTAAAGAATGAATCAGAATTCAAATTTCTGCTGCTGATGGGAACACTATAAGGTATTAAGCCCCTTTATTTTCTAAGGCTGTGATTTCTGCTCTATATCTCAAGTTTATGTATATTCATGTATCACTGATACACATCACTAAAAATATATATTAAGAGAAAGAGTGTGGTGAGAGACAAATATGATACTTTGGAATTACCTTTTTACCTAAAGTGGTCTTCCTTTTGTGTTTTTTCCTTATTGGAGGCTATAATTATGCTTTCACAAAATGGATGGCAGTACACTCTGTTTGATGGATTAGGTTCTTGAATTTTATGAACCATTCATCTCCCCCAAGATATCTTGTAAACATATGAGTCCTTCTTTGTCACCTACTGGGCCCTACAATTCCCTTTTTCTCTTCTGGGTGTTGGTTAGGGCTTCATAAGTCATAGGAGGAATTTACAGGCTGGGATCTACTTGTACTTTCATTTTCTGGTTTTTCAATTGTCTATATGTGGATTCTGTTTCTTTGTAAGAATGAATTTGATTTCATTTCCAATAATTTCTAAAAAATTACAATGTGTCATAAGAGCAGGTATTTACATATCGACACCTGCATCACACTCTATCTGCACTCTAGAACAGCTGATTCATGTCCAGAAAATCAGGAATGGTTTCCTTGAAACAAAATCAGGAACCATCTAAACTTTCAGTAACAATGGTGAAATCATGGAAAAGGATCTCCTGTGTTTTATCGATTTACCTACACTTACTTTTAAAATTAACATTTTAAAAAAATGTAATATCCATTTCACGTCATGATTTTAAAGTAATGACCTTTTCAACAGCTTTTAAAAAGCCATTCATTGATCACTTTGCCCACATGGTGTATTATGGGATCACATAAAAATAAAAATAATAAATAAACAGGGACAGCCATAAAAACACCTATGTATGTCAGAGTTGACAAACAGATTGAGAGGTGATTAATTTCCTCTTTATTCTTCTGGTTTTTCTTCATTTATTATAATTATTATAGAGTTGTTAAAAAAAGGTTTAATAATGATTGAAGAGATGAATGCACACCACTGTGAATATACCAAGGATCAGGGAATGTACGCATTTAATAAAAAAAAATATTGAGACATTTAATATGTTTCAATGAAACAGATTTGTTTTAAAAATCTTGGGGATATCAGGAATAGTACACCCAAGTTGAGACGTGGATAATAGTTATTAGTCATGTTTCAGAAATGGTCTGGCCAATTATTAAAAATGAATTAGAATTGAAGTTTCTGCTGGAGATGCGACCATTGTAAGTTGCTACGCCACTATATTTTCTAAGGTTGTGATTTCTGCTCCAGATTTCAAGATTATGTATGTTCATGTATAAATGATATGCATCACTAAAAATATATTTTAAGAGAACGAGGGTGGTGAGAAACAAATATAAAATTTTGGAATTGCCTATTTCTCTAAAGTGGTATTCCATTTGTGTTTCTTCATTGATGGAGTGTATAATCACGTGAGCATAGAACTGCTTGATAGATTAGTTCCTTGACTTTTATGAACCATTCCTCTCCCCCATGATATATTGTAAACATTTAAGTCATTCTTTGTCACACTGATGACCCTACAAGTCCCCTCTTCTCTTCTGGGTGTTGGCAAGGTCCTTCATAAGCCATAGTAGGAATTTCTAGGGAGGGGGCTCTTTGAACTCTGGGTTTTCATTTGTCTCTATGTGGATTCTGTTTCTTTGTAAGAATGACTTTGATTTTATTTCCAATTCTTTCTAAAAAATTACAATATGTCATAAGAGCAACTGTTTATATATGGATAACTGCATCACAATAAATCTGCACCTGAGAACAACTTGATGATGTCCAGAAAATGAGAAACAGTTTCCATGAAACAAATTCAGGAGCCTTCTAAACATTCAGTAAGCAACCTTGAAATCATGGAAAAAGATCTACTTTGAATTATGGATTTATGTACTCTCCCTTTTAAAATTAACATTTTATTTCAATCTAATATCCGTCTCAGGTCATAATTTTAAAATAAAGAAATTTTCAACAACTTACAAACCATTCATTGTTAACTTTGCCTCCATGATGTAGTATGTGATCACATATCAATAAAACTGATAAATAAACAAAAAATGTGTTCAAGGGCAGCCAGAATAATGCTTATTTATGTCAGTGTCAACAAATGGATTGAGAGGTGAATAATTTCTTCTTTCTTTTTCTGGTTTTTTTTATTTATTATAATTATTATAGAGCTATTGAAATGGCTTAATAATGATTGAATAGATGAATACACACCTCTGTGAATATACCAAGGACCAGGAATGTACACGTTGGATAAATAAGATATTCATTTAATATGTCTCAATAAAACAGATTTGTTTCAAAAATTGTGAGGAAGCCAGGAATTGTACTCACAAGTGTAGCCATGGATAAGTGTTATTAGTCATGATTCAGAAATGCTCTGGCCAATTTTTGAGATAAATCACAATTGAAGTTTCTGCTAGAGAAGGGATCACTGTAAGGTGTTATGCCCCTATATTTTCTAAGGTCATGATTTCTATTCTAGACTTAAAGTTTATGTATGTTTATGTATGATTGATATGCATCACTAAAAATATATAATAAGAAAAAGAATGTGGTGAGGGACATATATGAAGCTTTGGAAATACCTATTTCTCAAGTGTCTTCATATTGTGTTCCTTTATTGTTGGAGGCTATAATCACACGTGCATAGAATGGAGGACGGTACATTCTGCTTGATGGATTAGTTCATTTACTTTATGAACCATTCCTCTCCCCCATGATATCTTGTAAACATTTGAGTCACTCTTCGTAACTTTGTGGACACTACAAATCCCTGTTTCTCTTCTGGGTTTTGGCTAGGTTCTTCATAAGCCATAGGGGAAATTTAGCAGCTGGAAGCTATTTGTACTCTGATTTCCTGGGATTTCATTTGTGTACATGTGGAGTCTGTTTCTTTGTAGAATGAGTTTTATTTTATTTCCAATACTTTATAAACTTTTTAATATGTCATAAGAGCAGGTATTTATATAGGGATACTTGCATCACCATCTCTCTGCACTTGGGAACTGCAAAATGATGTCCAGAAAAACAGAAATGGGTTCCTTGAAACAAAATCCCGAGCCTTCTAAACATTCATTAAACAATTGTGAAATCATGGAAAATGATCTCCTTAGAATTACCGATTTACCTTCACTCCCTTTTAAAATTAACATTTTCTTTCAATTTAATATTCATTTCAGTTCATAATTTTAAAATAAAGACTTTTTCAAAAGCTTTAAAAAAGCCATTCATTGTTCACTTTGTCCACATGATGTAGTATGGGGCAACACAGCAATAAAATTGACAGATAAAAAAAAAGTTGTTCAAGGACAGCCAGAAAAACACCTATGTATTTCAATGTTAACAAATGTATTGAGAGGTGAATAATTTCTTCTTTATTCTTCTGGTATTTCTTTATTTATTGTAATTATTATAGAGCTATTGAAAATTTTTAATAATGATTGAAGTGGTGATTGCACACTACTGTGAATATACCAAGGACCAGGGAATATACACATAGGTTAAAAATGTATTGGTTTAATATTTCTCAATGAAACAGATTTGTTTTTAAATTCGTGGCAATATCAGGAATTGTACACCCAGGTTTAGCCATGGGTAGTAGTTAACAGTCGTGTTTCAAAAATGCTGTGGCCAAATTTAGAAAATGAAACACAATTCAAGTTTCTGCTAGAGATGGGACCACAGTAAGATGTTATGCCGTTTTATTTTCTAAGACTGTGAATTCTGCTCTACCCTTCATGATTAGGTATGGTCATGGATGATTGTTATGCATGACTAAATATTTATATTTCAAAAACTGGTGGTGAGAGACAAATATGAAGTTTGGAATTACCTATTTCTCTATAATGGTCTTCCTTTTGTGTTTCTTCATTTTTGGAGGCTATAATCACACGTGCAAAGAATGGAAAGTGGTGCACTCTGCTTATGGATTAGGTCCTTGATTTTAATGAACCATTCCTCCCCCTCATGATATCTTGTAAACATTTTAGTCACTCTTTGTCACCTTGCATAACCTACAAATCCCTTTTTCTCTTCTTTGTGTTGTCATGATCCTTCATGAGCCATAGGAGAAATTTGGATACTGTGAGCTATTTGTATTCTGAGTTCCTTAATTTTCATTTGTGTATATGTGGATTCTGTCTCTTTTTTTTTTCATATGACATGTTTTAGTATTTATTTTTACAAAAATAAGGCATGCTTTTTGTAGAAAATATGGCAATTAGAATAGCACAAAAGATCATGCATATTCCTACCACATACTGACAGCCAATAGGAACAGTTTGCATATTTCCAGCCACTTCTTTTTCTTATGTATTTTCAGTCATAATTGTGATTGTATTGTATATAAAATTTCATATTTGCCTTTTCACGTAAATATTAGAATGCAAGCATCTTTGCAGGTTATCAACCTCTTCATAATGATAATTGAGATTTTAAATAATAGTTACGCAGCAGTATATAATACAGATGTACATTGTAGGTTACTACAAATTTATTTTTTTGCTTTTTCAGTTGTTGCCCAATTCTTACCATTACATATTATACTGCAGAAAGCAGCTTTGTAACATAACATACTTTCTAAAAATGTTCTTTTTATTCCCGTATAGAGAAATACCTAGATTTTCATTCATCCTTCAGTGTATCACTGAACAATAGAACTGGAAAGAACCTCAGAAATTTTCACAACTTACCTGTTTATTTGGCAAATGAAACCTGGGAGTGCCAGGAATGCTGTGGTAAAATATTAGCAGACTATTTTTATTTTGTTTCTTGCTTAGTTTCTTTTCGAGATGATTGTATCTATGCTCTAAAGGAAGCAGTGTTGGAGAGTTAGGTCCTCCCTGCATGCATGAAAGAATCCTCCCTTGTGGCTTTCTTTGGTTACCCTTGCACTATGAAAACCAGGCTGGAGACTGCTGATATACCTAGGAAGCATTGTTCTGAACCAGTGTAATTGTCAGCACTCTCATTCCCTATGAGGTCCTGAGATTCCTTGGGCTTAGTGCTTCTTTCCAACTGGCCATGCTCCTCCTTCAGACACTTTCCACCTCCCTGCTTCTTGGAATGAAAATTCAAACCTGGATGATATGCTACTGAACCACTGAGCATGAACAAGGACTGGGTGTCCATATTCCAAAATTCAAAGATGTTTGTTTTCAATTTAAAACCTCTAATTTTGTTCTGCTTTAGGCTTCATTATCTTCCTGTCTCAAGGAAGAATCTCCAAAGAGAGAATTTTGGTCAACATTTTAAGGAACTCTTACTTTTCTCCATTGCCCTTTCCTTATTTGCTTTATTTTTTTTTGTCTAAATCCCCCCTTTTTCTGTTTTTATTATTGTGGGTAAAAATCAATTATTTCCTAATGCAAACCAATATTTGTAAAATGATATATAAATATATATGACTATATGTGCATTTGCTTACATAAATGTTATTTTTTTCACATATATTTTAAAAGATGCTTACATTACATAAATGGTACACAAAAATTACAGGGATTCCCATTCTGTTTCTTTGTAAGAGAGAGTTTGATTTTATTTCCAATACTTTCTAAAAAATTACAATATGTCATTAGAGCAAGTATTTATATATGAATACCTTCCTCACAATCTCTCTACACTTGAGAATAACCCAGTAATATCCAAAAAATCAGGAATTGTTTCCTTAAAACAAAATCTTGAGCCTTCTTAACATTCATTCTAAAATTAACATGCTCTTTCAGGCTAATATCAGTTTCACCTCATAATTTTAAAATAAAGATCTTTTCAACAGCTTTAAAAAAGCCATTCATTGTTCCCTTTGCCCACATGATGTATTATGGGATCACATATCAATAAAACTGATAGATAAACTGAAAAAGTTGTTCAAGTACAGCCAGGATCACACCTATTTGTCAGTGTCAAAAAATGGATGGAGAGATGAATAATTTCATCTTTATTCTTCTGGGTTTTTTAATTTAATATAATTTTATAGAGCTATTGAAAAAAGGTTTAATAATGATTGAAGAGATGAATGCACACCACTGTGAATATACCAAGAAGCAGGGAATGTACACATTGAAGAAAAAAGATATTAGTTTAATATGTCTCAATAAAGCAGATTTCTTTTAAAAATCGTCGGGATGTCAGGAATTTTACACCCAAGTTGAGCCATGGATAATAATTATTAGTCATGTTTCAGAAATGCTCTGGGCAATATTTAAAAATGAATATCTATTCAAGTTTCTGCTGGATATGTGTGTATGTGACCATTGTAAGATGTTATGCCCCTTTATTTTCTAAGGTCGTAATTTCTGCTCTAGTTTTCAAGCTTATGTTTGTTCATGTATGATTGCTATGCATCACTAAAAACATATATTAAGAGGAAGAGTTTGGTGAGAGACAAATATAAAGCTTTGGAGTTGCATATTTCTCTAAAGTGGTCTTCCTTTTGTGTTTCTTCATTTTTGGAGTCTATAATCACACATGAATAGAATGGAGGGCTGTACACACTAGTTGATGGATTAGGTCATTGACTTTTATGAACCATTCCTCTCACCCAGGATATCTTGTAAACATTTGACCCCCACTTTATCACCTTGTGGACCCTTCAAGTGCCTTTTTCTCTACTGGGTGGTGGCAAGGTGCTTTATAATCCAAAGCAGAAATTTGGTGCCTGGGAACTATTTTCAATCTGAGTTCCTGTGTTTCAATTTGTCTATATGTGGATTCTGTTTCTTTGTAAGAATTAGTTTGATTTTATTTCCAATACTTTCTAAAAAATTACAATATGCCATTAGAGTAGGTATTTATATATGAATACCATAAACAATACCGTTCTTCACTCAAGAATTGCCCAATTATGTCCAGAAAACCAGGAATTGTTTCCTTGAAACAAATTCCAGAGACTTCTAAATATTCAGTGAGCAATCGTGAAATCATGGAAAAAGATCTTAGATTTATCGATTTACCTACACTCCCTTTGAAAATTGACATTTTCTTTCAATCTCATATACATTTCAGTTCATAATTTAAAAATAAAGGCCTTTATAACAGCTTTAAAAAGGCCATTCTTTGTTCACGTTGTCCACATGATGTAGTACGGGGTCACGTATCAATAAAACTGAAAGATAAAAAAAATTTGTTCAAGAACAACCAAAAAACACCTATGCATGTAAGTGTCGACAAAGGGATTGAGAGGTGAATTATTTATTTTTTATTCTTCTGGTATTTCTTTATTATAATTATTACATAAATATTGAAAAGGTTTAATAATGATTGAAGAGATGAATGCACACCACCTTGAATATACGAAGGATGAGGGAATGTACACATTGTATTAAAAAGATATTGGTTTAATAAGTCTCAATAAAACAGATTTGTTTTAATAATCATGTGGATGTAAGGAATTGTACATGCAAGTTTAGCCATGGATAATAGTTATTAGATATGTTTCAGAAATACTCTGCCCAATTTTGAAAAATGAAACAGAATTCAAGTTTATACTTTTATTTTCTAAGGTCATGATTTCTGCTCTAGACTTCATGATTATGTATGTTCCTGTATGATTTATATGCATTGCTCAAAATATGTATTAAGAGAAAGATGGTGGTGAGAAATAAATATGAAGCTTTGGAATTACCTATTCCTCTAAAGTGGTCTTCCTTTAGTGTTTCTTCATTGTTGGAGGCAATAGTCATACTTTCATAGAATGGAGGGGAGAACACTTTGCATGATGGATTATGCCCTTGTGTTTTATGAACCATTCCTCTCCAACATGATATTTTGCAAACATTTCAGTCACTCGTTGTCACCTTGAAGAACCTATAAGTCCCTTTTTCTCTTCTGGGTAATGGCAAATGCCTTCCTAGTCCATAGGAGAAATTTGGAGGCTGGATGCTATTTGTACTCTGAGTTCCTGGGTTTTCATTAGTGTATATTGGGATTCTGTTTCTTTCAAAGAATGAGTTTGATTTTATTTCCAATACTTTCTAAAAAATTACAATATTTCATAAGAGCAGGGATTTATATATGGATACCAGCATCACAATCTCTCTGCACTTGAGAACAGCCCAATAATGTCAAGCAAATCAGGAACGGTTTCTTAGAAACAAAATCCAGAGCCTTCTAAGCATTCAGTAAATAGTCATGAAATCATAGTAAAAGCTCTTCTCAGAGGTTTCAATTTAGCTACACTCCCACTTAAAATTAACATTTTCTTTCAATGTAATATCTGTTTCAGTTCATAATTTTAAAATAAAGACTTTTTGACAGCTTTAAAAAAGCCATTCATTGTTCACTTTGTCCACATGATGTAGCATGGGATCACATATCAATAAAACTGATAGGTAAGCAAACAAACAAACAAAAAAATCGTTCTTAAGGAAAACCAGAAAAACACCTATGCATGTCCATGTCAACAAATGGGTGGAGAGGTGCGTAATTTCTCCTTTATTCTTCTGGTTTTTCTTTATTTATTATAATTATTATAGAGGTATTGAAAAGGTTTAATAATGATTGAAGAGAAGAATACACACCACTGTGAATATAACAAGGACCAGGTAATGTACATATTGGATAAAAAAGATATTGGTTTAATATGTCTCAACAAAGCAGATTTGTTTTAAAAATCGTGGGGATGTCAAGAATTGTACACTCAAGTTGAGCCATGGATAATAGTTAGTTGTCATGTTTCAGAAATGCTCTGGTGAGTTTTTAAAAATGAATCACAATTCTAGTTTCTGTTGAAGATTGACCACTGTAAGGTGTTATGCCCCTTTGTTTTTAAGGTTGTGTTTTCTGCTTGACTTCAATTTTATGTATGTTCATATATGACTGATATGCATCACTAAAAATATATATTAAGAGAAAGAGGGTGGTGAGAGACAAATAGAAAGATATGAATGTACCTATTTCTCTAAAGTGGTCTTCTTTTTGTGTTTCTTCATTGGTGGTGGCTATATAATCACACGTGCATAGAATGCAGGGTGTTACACTCTACTTGAGGATTTAGGTCCTTGACTTTTATGAGCCATTCCACTCTCCTATAATATCTTGTAAATATTTGAGTTACTCTTTGTCACCTTGTGAAACTTACAACTCCCCTTTTCTCTTCTGGATGTTGGCAATGTCCTTCAAAATCCATAGGGAAAATTTGGAGGTTGGGAGCTATTTGTTCTCTGAGCTCATTTGTTTACAATTCTGTATATGTGGATTCCGTTTCTTTGTAAGAATGAGTTTGATTTCATTTCCAATGCATTCTAAAAAACTACAATATGTCATAAGAGCAGGTATTTATATATGGATACCTGCATCACAAACTCTCTGCACTCCTGATCAGCCCAATGATGTCCAGAAATTCAGGAATGGTTTCCTGAAAACAAAATCTGGAGGCTTCTAGACATTCAGTAAACAATTGTGAAATCAGGGATAAAGATCTCAGAATTAACATTTTACTTAAACTCCCTTTTAAAACTACCATTTTCTTTCAACGTAATATCAGTTTCAGTACCTAATTTTAAAATAAAGACATTTTTAGCTGTTTAAAAAAATCTATTCATTGTTCACCTTTTCCACATGATGTAGTATGGGATCACATATCAAGAAAACTGATAGATAAACAAAATACTTGTTCAAGTACAGCCAGAAAAACCCCTATGTATGTCAGTGTCCTCAAATGGATGGAGAGGTGAATAATTTCTTCTTTAATCTTCTTGTTTTTCTTTATTTATTATAATTATTATAGAGCTATTGAACAGGTTTAATATTGACTGAAGAGATGAATGAACACCACTGTGAATATCCAAGGAACAGGGAATGTACACATTGAATAAAAGATATTGGTTTAATATATCACAATAAAACAGATTTTTTTTAAATATGGTGGGGATGTCAGAAATTGTACTCCCCAGTTGATCCATGTATAATAGTTATTCGTCGTGTTTCAGAAATGCTCTGGCCAATTTTTTAAAACAAATCACACTTCAAATTTCTTCTGGAGACAGGACCAGTCTAAGGTGTTATGCCACTTTATTCTAAGGTCGTGATTTCTGCTCTAGACTGGAAGTTTATATATGTTCATGTATGTTTGAAAAGCATCACTAAAATATATTTTAAGAGAAAGACGGTGGTGAGAGACAAATACGAAGCTCTGTTATTACCTATTTCTCTAAAGTGGTCTTCTTTTTGTGTATCTTCATTGTTGGAGGCAATAATCATGCTTTCATAGATAGGAGGGCAGAAAACTCTGCTTGATGGATTAGGCCCTTGACTTTTATGAACCATTCCTCTCCCCCATGATATCTTGTAAACATTTGAGTCACTCTTTGTCACCTTGTAGAACCTATAATTACCTTTTTATCTTCTTGGTGTTGGAAAGGTCGATCTTAAGCCAAAGGAGAAATTTGGAGGTTGGGAGCTTTTTGTACTCTCTGCTCCTGGGTTTTCATTTGTGTATATGTGGATTTCTTTGTAAGAAAGAGTTTGATTTTATTTTGAATACTTTCTAAAATATTACATTATGTCAAAAGTGCAGGTATTTATATGTGGATACCTGAATCGCAATCTTTCTGCAATCCAGAGCAGCGCAATGATGTCCAGAAATCATGATTGGTTTTCTTGAAACAAATTCTGGAGCCTATAAGGCTCCAGAAAAAATCCAGTAAAAAATTGTGAATTCATGGAAAAAGATCTCCTCAGAATTATCGATTTAACTAAACTCCCTTTTAAAGTTAACATTTTCTTTCACTGTATTAACCTTATCAATTCATAATTTTTAAATAAAGACATTTTCAACAGTTTTAAAAATCCATTCACTGTTCCCTTAGTCCACATGATGTAGTATGAGATCACATATCAATAAAACTGAAAGACAAACAAAAAAAGTTTTTCAAGGACAGCCAGAAAAACACCTATGTATGTCAGTGTCAACAAATGGATTGAGAGGTGAATAATTTCTTCTTTATTCTTCTGCTTTTTATATATTTATTATAATTCTTATAGAGCTATAGAAAATCTTTAATAATGAATGAAGTGATGAATGCACTCCACTGTGAATATACCAAGGACCAGGGAATATACTCATTGGATAAACAGCATATTGGTTAAAGATGTCTCAATGAAGCAGATTTGTTTTAAAAATCATGCGGATGTCAGGAATTTTACACCCAAGTGGAGCCATGGATAGAAGTAATTAGTCATGTTTCAAAGATGTTCTGGCCAAGTTTTAAAAATGAATCAAAATTCAAATTTCTGCAGGATGTGTGTGTAAGGGAAAACTCTGAAGGTTTTATGCCCCTCTAATTTCTAAGGTCATGGTTTCTGCTCTAGAGTTCAAGTTTATATATATTCAAGTGTGATTCATATGCATCACTAAAAATATATATTACGAGATAGTGGATGGTGAAAGACAAATATGAAACTATGGAATTACCTATTTCTCTAAAGTTTTCTTTTTTGTTTATTTATTGTTGGAGGCTATAATCATGCATGCATAGAATGGAGAGCTGTACTCTCTACTTGATGGATGAAGTCTTTGAATTTTATCAACTATTCTTCCCCCGAATGATATCTTGTAAATATTTGAGTCATTCTTTGTTCAACTTTTGGATGCTACAAGTCCCTTTTTCCCTTCTGGATTTTGGCAAGGTCCATCATAAGCCATAGGGGAAATTTGGAGGCTGTGAGCTATTTGTACTCTGAGATCCAGCGATTTCATTTGTGAATATGTGGATTCTGTTTCTTTGTAAGAATGAGTTTTATTTTATTCCCAATATATTCTAAAAAATTACAATATATCATAAGTGTTGGCATTTATATACAGATACCTGCATCACAATCACTCTGCAATTGAGAACAGCCCAATAGTGTCCAGAAAATCAGGAATGGTTTACTTTGAACAAAATCTGGGGCCTTCTAAACATTCAGTTAACAGCCGTGAAATCATGGAAAAAGTACTCCTCAGAATTATCTATTTAACTACACTCCCTCTTAAAATAATTTTTTTTAAATCTAATATACATTTCAGTTCATAATTTTAAAATAATGACCTTTTCAACAGCTTTAAAAAAGCCACTCATTGCTCACTTTGTCCACATGATGTAGTATGGGATCACAGATCAATAAAACTGATAGATAAACCAAAAAAACTGTTCAAGGACACCCAGGAAAACCCCTATGTATGTCATTGCCAACAAAGGGATTGAGAGGTGAAAATTTTCTTTTTTATTCTTCTGGTATTTATTTATTTATTATAATTATTATACAGCTATTGAAAAGGTTTAATATTGATTGAAGAGATGAATGCACACCACTGCGAATATACTATGGATCGGGAAATGTACACATTAGATAAAATAGATAGTGGTTAATATAATTCAATAAAACAGATTTTTTTTTTAAATCGTGGGAATGGCAGGAATGGTACATACCAGTTAAGCCATGGATAATACTTATTAGTCATGTTCCTGAAATGATCTGGGCAAATTTTATAAATGAATCACAATAGAAGTTTCTGCTGGAGACGTTTGTATGGGACCGTTTTAAGGTGTTATGTCCCTTTATTTTCTTAGGTCGTGATTTCTGCTCTATACTTCAAGTTTATGTATGTTCATGCATGACTGATATGCATCACTAAAAATATATATTAAGAGAAAGAGGGTGGTGACAGACAAATAAGAATCTTTTGAATTACCTGTTTCTCTTAAATGTTATGTCTTTTGTTTTCTTATTTGTTGGAGGCTGTAATCATGCATGCATAGAATGGAGGGCGATACACAGTGCTTCATGGATTAGGTCAATGCTTTTATGAACCATTCCTCTCTCTCATGATATCTTGTAAATATTTGTGTCACATTTTGTCACCTTGTCGATCCTACAAGTCCCTTTTTCTGTTCAGGGTTTTGGCAAGGTCCTTCATAAGATATAGGATAAATTTGTTGGTTGGGAGGTATTTGTACTCTGAGTTCCTCAGTTTTCATTTATGTAAATGTGGATTCTCTTTCTCACTTTGACTTTATGTCCACTACTTTCTAAAATCTTACAATATGTCATAAGAGAAGGTCTTTATATATGGATATCTGCCTCACAATCACTCTGCACTCAAAAACAGCCCAATTATGTCCAGAAAATCAGAAATGGTTTCCTTCAAACAAAATCCAGAACCTTCTAAACATTCAGTAAACAATCATGAAATCATGGAAAATGTCTCCTCAGAATTATCAATTTACTTACACTGCCTTTTAAAATTAAGAATTTCTTTCCATCTAATATCTGCCTCAATTCATTCTTTTAAAGTAAAGTCCTTTTTAAAGTTTTAAATAGATATTCATTGTTCACTTTGTTCACATGATATGGTAAGGGATCAGATATCAATAAAAGTGATATATAAACAAAAAAGTTGTTCAAGGACAGGCAGAAAAATACCTATGCTTGTCAGTGTCAGCAAATGGATTGAGAGGTGAATAATTTCTTCTTCATTCTTCTGGTTCTTCTTTATTTATTATAATACTATAAAGCTGTTGAAAAGGTTTAATAATGTTTGGAGAGATGAATGCATGTCACTGTGAATATACCAAGGACCAGAAAATGTACAGATTGGATTAAAAAATATTGGCTTAATATGGCTCGATAAAACAAATTTGTTTAAAAAATTGTGGGAATGTCAGGAATTGTACTCCCAAGTTGAACCATGGATAATAGTCACTTTTTTTAAAAATGTGTCACAATTCAAATTACAGGTGGAGATGGGACCACTGTCAGGTGTTATGCTTCTTTATTTTCTAAGGTTGTAATTTCTGATCTAGATTTAATTTTATGTAGGTGTTTTTATGAATGATATGCATCATGAAAAACATATATTAAGTAAAAGATGGTGGTGAGAGACAAATATGAAGATTTGGAATTACCTATTCCTCTAACTCATATTCCTTTTGTGTTTCTTCATTGTTGGAGGCTATAATCATGATGCATAGAATGGAGATCAATATTCTGTGCTTGACGGATTAGGTCCTTGAATTTTATGAACCATTCCTCTCCCCCATGTTATGTTGTGAACACTTGAGTTACTCTTTGTCACCTTGAGGATACTACAAGTCCGTTTTATCCCTGTGGTTTTTTTCCAACTTCCTTCCTAATCCAAAGGAGAAATTTGAAGCCTGGGAACTATATGTACTCTGAGTTCCTGGGTTTTCATTTATGTATATGTGGATTCTGTTCCTTTGTAAGAATGAGTTTGATTTTATTTCTGATACCTTCTAAAATGTTAAAACAAGTCATAAGAGCAAGTATTTATATCTGGATACCTGCATCACAATCTCTCTGCACTGGAGAACAGCTCAATGATTACCAGAAAACCAGGAATTGTTTCCTTGATACAAAATCTGGAGCCTTCCAAACATTCAGTAAACAATTGTGAAATCATAGAAAAAGATCTTCTCAGAATTATGGATTTACCTAAATTCCCTTTTAAAATTAACATAACAATAAACCTGATAGATAAAAAATGTTGTCCAAGGACACCCAGAAAAACAACTATGTATGTCAGTGTCAACAAAAGGATGGAGAGGTGAATAATTTCTTCTATATATATCCATTTTTTTCTTTATTTATTATAATTATTATAGAGCTATCAGAAATGTTTAATAATGATTGAAGAGATGAATGCACGCCACTGTGAATAAAGCAAGGAAAAGGGAATGTACACATTGGATGAAAAAGATATTGCTTGACTATATCTCAATAAAACATTTGCTTTAAATTTTGTGGGGATCTCAGGAATTCTACTCCCAATTTGAGCCCTGGATAATAGTTATTAGTCATGTTTCAGGAATGCTGTGGCCAATTTTTAAAAATGAATCACAATTCAATTTCTAGTGGAGATGTGTGTATGGGAACACTTTAAGTTGTTATGTGCCCTTATTTTCTAAGGTTATGATTTCTGCTCAAGATTTCAAGTTTATATATGCTCACGTATAATTGATATGCATCAATACATTTATATATTAAGAGAAAGAGGGTTGTGAGAGACACATATGATGCTCTTGAATTACATATTTATTTAAAGTGGCCTTCCTTTTTGGTTTCTTCATTGTTGGAGAGCAGAATCATATGTGAAAATAATGGAGGGTGGTACACTCTAATTGAATGATTGGGTATTGGATTTTAAGAACCAATCCACTTCCCCATGAAATCTTGAAAATATTTGAGTCATTCTTTGTCACCTTGTGGACCCAGAAGTCCCTTTCTGTCTGCAGGGTCTTGGCAAGGTCCTTCAAAATCCATAGGAGAAATATGTAAGTTTGGAGATATTTGTACTCTGAGCTCCTGGGATTTCATTTGTGTACATGTGGGGTCTGTTTCTTTGTAATAATGAGTTTGATTTTATTTCCAATACATTCTAAAAATTGCAATGTGTCATTGGAGCAGGTATTTATAGTTGGATACCTGCATCACAATCTCTTTGCACTCGAGAACCGCCCAATGTTGGCCAGAAAATAAGGAATGGTTTCCTTGAAACAATATCCAGAGCCTTCTAAACATTCAGTCAACAATTGTGAGATATTGGAAAAAATCTTCTCATAATTATTGATTTACCTACACTCCTTTTAAAATTAATATTTTCTTTCTATGTACTGTTTCTGTTCATAATTTTAAAATAAAGACATGTTCAACAGCTTTAAAAAAGCCATTCATTGTTCACTTTGTCCACATGATGTAGTATGGGATTACATATCAATAAAACTGATAGATAAACAAAAATAGTTGTTCAAAGAAAGCCAGAAAAACACAGCTGTATGTCAGTGTCAACAAATGGATTGAGAGGTGATTAATTTATCTTTATTCTTCTGATATTTCTTTATTTGTTATAATTATTATAGAGCTATTTAAGAGGTTTAATAATGATTCAAGAGGTGAATGCACACCACTATGAATATACCAAGGACCAGGGAATGTACACATTGGATAAAAAGATATTGGTTAAGTATGTCTCAATAAAACAGATTTCTTTTAAAAATCATGGGGCTGTCAGGAATTGTACATGCAAATAACGTCATGGTTAATAGTTATTTATCGAGTTTCAGAAATGCTCTGACCAATTTAAAAAATTAATCACAATTCAAGTTTTTGCTGGAGACAGGATCACTGTAAGTTGTTATGCCCCTTCATTTTATGAGGTTGTGATTACTGCTCTAGATTACAAGTTTATGTATCTTCATGAATGACTGATATGCACCACTATAATATATATATTAAGAGAAAGAGTGTGGAGAGAGACAAATATGAAGCTTTGGAATTACCCATTTCTCTAAAGTGTTCTTCTTTTGTGTTTTTTCATTGTTGGAAGCTAAAATCACGTGTCTAAAGAATGAAGGGCAGTACACTCTGCTTGATGGATTAGATCCTTGAATTTTATGAATCATTCCTATCCCCCATGATGTCTTGTAAGCATTTGAGTCACTGTTTGTCACCTCGTGGACCCTACAACTCCCTTTTTCTCTTCTGGGTGTTGGGAAGATCCTTCCTAAGCCATAGGTGAAATAGGGAGCCTAGGGGCTATTAGTACACTTAGTTCCAGGATTTTCATTTGTGCACATGTGGATTCTGTTTCTTTGTAAGAATTAGTTTAATTTTATTTCCAATACTTTCTAAAATTTTAAAATATGTCATAAGAACAGGTATTTATATATGGATACCTGCATCACAATCTCTCTGCAATTGAGAACAATACATTGATGTCTAAAAATCAGGAATGGTTTCCTTGGAACAAAATCTGGAAACTTCTTATCATTCAGAAAACAATTGTGAAATCATGGAAATAGATCTCCTCTGAATAATTGATTTATATACACTCCCTTTTGAAATTAATATATTCTTTCAATCCAAAATCCATTTTATTTCCTAATTTTAAAATAAAGACATTTTCCAAAGCTTTAAAAAAGCCATTAACTGTTCACTTTGTCCACATGATGTAGTATGGGATCTCATATCAATAAAACTGATAGATAAACAAAAAAAGTATTTCAAGGACAGCCAGAAAAACAATTATGTATGTCAGTGTCAGCAAATGGATTGAGAGGTGAATAATTCCTTCTTAATATTCTGGTTTTCCTTTATTTATTATAAGTATTTTAGAGATTTTGAAATGGTTTAATAATGTTTGAATAAGTGAATGCACAGCACTGTGGATATACCAAGGACCAAGGAATATACCCATTGGCAAAAAAGGTATTGGTATAATATATCTCAATAAAACAGATTTGTTCTAAAAATCTTGGGCATGTCAGGAATTGTACACCCAAGTATAGCCATGGATAATAGTTATTGGTCGTGTTTCAGAAGCTCTTGGTCAATTTTTCAAAATGCATCACAATTCAAGATTCTTCTGGATATGTGTCCAATGTAATTTGTAATTCCCCTATATTTTCTAAGGTTGTGATTTCTGCTATAGACTTCAAGTTTATGTATGTTTATGTATGAATGGTATGCATCACTAAAAATATATATTAAAAGAAAGATGTTGGTGAGAGACAATATCAAGTTTTGGAATTAACTATTTCTCTAAAGTGGCCTTCCTTTTGTGTTTCTTCTTTGTTGGAGGGTATAATCAATCGTTCATAGAATGGAGGGCAGTACAGTTAGCTTAATGGATTAGGTCCTTGACTTTTATGAACCATTCCTCACTCCCATGATATCTTGTAAATATTTTGAGCCTGTCTTTATCACCTTGTGGACCCCACAAATCCCTTTTTCTCTTCTGGGTTTTGGCAAGGTTCTAAATAAGCCATAAGAGAAATATGGAGGCTGGGAGCTATCTTACTGTGAGTTCCTGGGCTTTCATTTGTGTATATGTGGATTCTGTTTCTTTGTAAGAATGAGTTTGATTTAACTTCTAATACATTCTAAAAAATTACAATATGTCATAAGAGCCTTTATTTATATTTGGATTCCTGGATCACTCTCTCTCTGTACTTGAGATGTCCAGAAAATCAGGAATGATATCCTTGGCACAAAATCCAGAGTCTTCTAAACATTCAGTAAACATTCCTGAAATAATTGAAACAGATCTCCTTAGAATTATTGATTTACATATACTGAATTTTAAAATTAATATCTTTCAATCTAATATCCATTTCAGTTCATAATTTTAAAATAAAGACCTTTTAAAGAGCTTTAAAAACACCCTTCATTGTTCACTTTGTCTTCATTATGTAGAATGGGATCACATAGCAATAAAACTGATAGATAAACAAAAAAGTTTTCCAAGGAAAGCTCAAAAAACAACTATGCATGTCAGACAATAAATAAATTCATAGGTGAATAATTTCTTCTTTATTATTCTGGTTTTTCTTTATTTATTATAATTATTAAAGAGCTATTGAAAAGTTTAATAATGATTGAAGACATGGATTCCCAACACAGTTACTATAAAAAGGACAAGGGAATGTACACATTGGGTAAAAAAGATATTGTTTTAATATGTCTCAATAAGATAGATTTGTTTTAAAATTTGGGGGGAAGTCAGAAATTGTAAACCCCAGTGAGCCATGAATAAAAGATATTAGTCATGTTTCAAAGATGCTCTGAGCAATATTTCAAAATGGACCACAATTCAAGTTTCTGGTGGAGAAAAGATCATTATAAGGTGTTATGGCCTTTCATTTTCTTAGGTTGTGATTTCTGCTCTAGACTTCAAGTTTATGTGTGTTCATGTAGATTGATTTGCATCATGAAAAATATATATTAAGGGAAAGAGGGTGATGAGAGAAAAATATGAAGCTTTGGAATTACCTATTTCTGTAAACTGGCTTTCCTTTTGTGTTTCTTCTTTGTTGAGTCTATAATCACGTGTGCATAGAATGGACGGTGAAAAACTCAGTTGGATGCATTAGGTCCTTGACTTTTATGAACCATTCCACTCCCCCATGATATCTTATAATCATTTGAGTCACTTTTTGTCACTTTGTGGTCACAACCAGTCACTTTTTCTGTTCTGAGTGTTGGCAAGATCCTTCATGAGCCATAGGAGAAGTTTGGAGGCTAGGAGCTTTTAGTACTCTTAATTCCTGGGTTTCATTTGTGTATATGTAGATTATGTTTCTTTGTACGAATGAGATTGAGTTTATTTGCAATACTTTCTAAAAAAATTACAATATGTCATAAGAGCAGTTTTTATATATGGATACCTGCATCACAACCTCTTTGCACTTGAGAACAGCCCATTGATATCCAGAAAATCAGGAATGGTTTCCTTGAAACAAAATCTGGAGACTCCTAAATATTCACTATGCAATCATGAAATTATGGAAAAAGATCTCCTCAGAATTATTGATTTACCTACACTCCCTTTTAAAATTAACATGTTCTTTCAATCTAATATCCATTTCAGTTCATAATTTTAAAATAAAGACCTTTTGACAGCTTTAAAAAAGCCATTCATTGTTCATTTTGTCCACATGATGTAGTATGGGATCACATATCAATAAAACAGATAGATAAAGAAAAAAAGTTGCTAAGGAAAAAATCTATGTATTTCATTGTCAACAAATTGAGAGGTGAATAATATCTTATTTCTTCTTCTCGTATTTCTTTATTCATTGTAATTATTATACAGCTATTGAAAAGGTTTAATAATGTTTGAAGAGATGAATACACACCACTGTGAATATACCAAGGACCAGGGAATGTACACATTGGATGAAAAAGATATTGGTTTAATATGTGTCAATAAAACAGACTTGTTTTTAAAATCATGGGGATGTCAGGAAATGTACACCCAAGTAGAGCCATGGAAAATAGTTATTAGTCATGTTAAAGAAAGTCTCTGGCAAATTTTTGAAAATGAATCACAATTCACATTTCTCCTGAAGATGGGAGCATTATAAGTTATTATGACCCTTTAATTTCTAAGGCTGTGATTACTGCTCTAGACTTCAAAATTATGTATGTTCATGTATGATTGATATGTATCACTAAAATATATATATTAAAAGAAAGAGTGTGGTGAGAGACATGTATGAAACTTTGGAATTACCTATTTCTCAGAAGTGGTCTTCCTTTTTTATTTCTTCATTGTTCGAGGCTATCATCCCACGTGCATAGAATGGATGGCTGTAAGCTGTGCTTGATGTTTAGGCCCTTGGCTTTTTTGATCCATTCCTCTGTCCCATGATATCTTATAAACATTTGTGTTACTGTTTGTCTCCTTGTGGAGCCTACATGTCCTTTTTTCTCTTCTGGGTTTCGGCAAGGTCCTTCATGAGACATTGGAGAAATTTGGTTCCTGGAACTATATGTACTCAGAGTTCCTTTGATTTCATTTGTGTATATGTGGATTGTGTTTCTTTGTATGAATGAGTTTGATTTTATAACCAACACAGTCAAAAAAATTACAAAATGTCCTGAGACCAGGTATTCATATATGGATACCTGCATAACAATCACTCTGCACACGAGAACACCCCAATGAAGTCCAAAATCAGGAATGGTTTCCTTGAATCAAATCCCAAAGCCATATAAACTTTCAGTAAACAATTATGAAATCATGGGAAAAGATCTATTCTGAATTATCAATTTACCTGCAATCCTTTTAAAATTAATATTTTCTTTCAATCTAATATACTTTTCAGTTCACAATTTTAAAATAAAGTCTTTTTCAACAGCTTTTAAAAAGCCATTCTTCAGGGAAGCGGCTGTGGCTCAATCAGTAGGGCTCCCGTTTACCATATGGGAGGCCCTGGGTTCGGTTCCCGGGGCCTCCTGGTGAAGGCAAGCCCGCCCGCACGGCGTGGTTAGCTGACCCAGCAAGCACAAGCAGCAAGGGGGGATAAATGAATAAATAAATAAAATCTTTAAAAAAAAAAAAAAAGCCATTCTTCATTCTCTTTAGCCACATGATGCAGTACAGGATCACATATCAAGAAAACTGATAGTTAAACAAAAAATGATATTCACAGACAGCCAGAGAAACACCTTTGTATGTCAGGGTCAACAAATGGATTGAGAGGTGAATAATTTCTTCTTTATTCTTCTGGTTTTTCTATATTTATTAAAATTATTATAGAGTTATTGAAAGGTTTAATAATGATTGAAGAAATGAATGCACCGCACTGTGAATATACCAAGGACCAGGGAATACACACATTGGATAAAAAAGATGTTGGTTTAATATATCTCAATAAAACAAATTTGTTTTAAAAATCATGGGGATGTCAGGAATTGTACACACAAGTTGAACCATGGTAATAGTTATTTGTCATGTTTCAAAAATTCTCTGGCATTTTTTTAAAAATGAATAATTTTCAGGTATCTACAGGAGATAAGAACTCTGTTAAATGTTATGACCCTGTTTTTGCTAAGATTATGATTCCTGCTCTAGATTTCAAGATTATGTATGTTCGTGTATGATTTATATGCATCACTAAAAATTTATATTAGAGAAAGAGCGTGGGGAGAGACAAATATGAAGCTTTGGAATTCCCTATATCTCTAAGGTGGTCTTCCTTTTGTATTTCTTCATTGTTGGAGGCTATAATCAGATGTGCATAGAATCGAGGGCAGTTCACTCTGCTTGATGGATTATGTCCTTGACTTTTATGAACCACTCTTCTCCCCCATGATATCTTGTAAACATTTGAGTCACTCTTTGTCACCTTGTGAACATACAAATCCCTTTTTCTCTTATGGATTTTGGCAGTGGCCTTCATGGTTCATAGGAGAAATGTGGAGGCTGGGAGTTATTTGAACAATGAATTCCTGGGTTTTCATTTGTGTATAGGTGGAATCTGTTTCTTTGTTATAATGAATTTTATTTTATTTCCATAAGAGTAGGTATTTATATGTGGATACCTACATCACAATCTATCTGCACGAGACAACAGCCCAATGATGCCCAGAAAATCAGAAATGGTTTCCTTGAAACATAATCCAGAGCCTTCTATAAATTCATTAAACAATCTTTAAATTATAGAAAAAGATCTTCTCAGAATTATCGATTAACCTACACTCCCTTTAAAAATTAACATTTTCTTTCAATCTAATATCCATTTGAGTTAATAATTTTTAAATGAAGACCTTTTCAACAGCTTTAAATAATCCATTAATTGTTCACTTTGTCCAAATGATGTAGTATGGGATCACTTATCAACAAAACTGATAGATAAACAAAAAAGGTGTTTAAGGACACCCAGAGAAAACCTATGTATGTCAGTGTCAACATGTGGATTGACAGGCAAAAAATTTCTTCTTTATTCTCCTCATTTTTCTTTATTTATTATAATAATTATGGAGCTATTGAAAATGTTTATTAATGATTGAAGAGATGAATGCATGCCACTGTGAATATACCAAAGACCAGGGAATGTACACATTGGATAAAGAAGATGTTGGTTTAGTATGTCTCATTGAAACACCTTGGTTTAAAAATCATGCAGATATTATGAATTGTATGCCCAAGTTGAGCCATGGATAATAGTTATTAGTCATGTTTCAGAAATGTTCTGACCAATTTTTGAAAATGAATCACCATTCAAGTATCCGCTGGAGATGGGACCTTTGTAAGGTGTTATGCCCCTTGATTTTCACAGGTTGTGATTTCTGGTCTAGACTTCATGATTAGGTTTGTTGATTTAAGGTTGATATGCATCACTAAAAATAGGTATTAAGAGAATGACAGTGTTGAGAGACAAATATGAAGCTTTGGAATTACATATTTCTCTTAAGTGGTCTTCCGTTTGTGTTTCTTAAATTTGGAGGCTATTATCACGTTTGCATCGAATGGAGGGTAGTACATTCTGCTTGATGGATTAGGTCCTTGACTTTTACAAAGCATTCTTCTCCCCCATGATATCTTGGAAACATTGAGTCCCTCCTTGTCACCTTGGGGACGCTACAAGTCCTTTTTTCTCTTCAGGGAATTGGCAATGTCCTTTCATGGGCAATAGGAGAATTTTGGAGACTGAGAGGTATTTATTCTCTGAATTCCTTGGTTTTCACTTGTCTATACATGGATTTTGTTTCCTTGTAAGAAAAAGATTTATTTTAATTCCAATACTTTATAAAAAAATTATAATATGTCATAAGAGCAGATATTTATATAAGGAAACCTGAATCACAAGCTCTCTGCAATTGAAAACAGCTGAATTATGTCCAGAAAATCAGGAATGTTTTCATTGATACAAAATCCAGACCCTTCAAAACATTCAGTAAACAATCGTGTAATCATGGAAAAATATCTCCTCAGAATTATCGATTTTCCTACACTCTTTTTAAAACTTTTTAACAGCTTTATGAAGGCCATTCATTGTTCACTTTGATCACACGATTTAGAATGGGATCACATATCAATAAAACTGAGAGACAAACAAAAATATTTGCTCAAAGACAGCAAGAAAAACACCTATGTTTCTCCGTGTCAACAAATGAATTGTGAGGCAAATAAATTATTATTTACTCTTCTGGTTTTTATTTATTTATTATAATTATTATAGAGCTTTGAGATGGTTTACTAATGATTGAAGAAATGAATGCACACCACTGTGAACATACCAAGGAGCAGGGAATGAACACATTGGATAAAAAATATAAGGTTTTAATATGTCTCAAAAAAGCAGATTCATTTTAAAAATCCTGGGGATGTCAGGAATTGTATACCCAAGTTGAGCCATAAATAATAGCTATTCATTGCATTTCAGAAATGTTCTGGCCAATTTTTAAATATGAATTACAATTCAAGTTTCTGCTGGTAATGGAACCACTATAAGTTCTGTGCCTCATTATTTTCTAAGGTTGTGAATACTGCTTTAGACCTTGTTTATGTATGTTCATACAAGGCTTATATGCATCACTAAAATATATATATTAAGAGAAAGAGGGTGTTGAGAAACAGATATGAAGCTTTAGAATTACCTATTTCTCTAAAGTACTCTTCCTTTTGTGTTTCTTCATTGTTGGAGGCTATAATCATTCATGCATAGAATGAATGGTGCTACACTTTGCTTGATGGATTAGGTCCTTGAATTTTATGAGCCATTCTTCTCCCTCGCGATATCTTTTAAACATAAGAGTCACTCTTTTTCACCTTGTGTGCTCTACATGTCAATTGTTCTGTTCTTGGTTTTGGCACGGTCCTTCCTAAGCCATAGGCAAAATTTGGTGGCTGGGAGCTTTGTAATCTGATTTCCTGGGTTTTGATGTGTTTATATGTGGATTCTGTTACTTTGTAAGAATGAGTTTGATTTTATATCCAATACTTTCTAAAAAATTACAAAATGTCATAAGAGCAGGTATTTTTATATGGATACATGCATCACAATCTCTCTGCACTGGAGAACAGCACAATGATGTCCAGAAAATCAGGAATGGTTTCCTTGAAACAAAATCCAGAGCCTTCTAGACATTCAGTAAAAAATCGTGAAATCCTGGAAAAAGATCTCATCAGAATTATCGATTTACCTTCACTCCCTTTAAAAATTAACATTTTCTTTCAACCTATTATCTGTTTTAGTTCATAATTTTAAAATAAAGCCCTTTTCAACAGCTTTAAAAAACCATTCATTGTACACATTGGCCATGTGATGAAGTATGGGATCACATATCAATAAAACTGATAGATAAACAACAAAAGTTGTTCAAATACAGCAAGAAAAACACTTATGTATGTCGGTGTCAACAAATGGATTTGAGGTAAATAATTTCTTCTTTATTCTTCTGGTTTATCTTTATTTTTTTAAATTACAATGGAGCTATGGTTAAGGTTTAATAGTGATTGAAGTGATGAATGCACACCACTGTGAATATACCAAGGATCAGGGAATGTATTCAAAGGATAAAAAAGATATTGATTTAATATATCTCAATAAAATGGATTGGGATGTCAGGAATTGTACACCCAATTTGAGCCATGGATCATAGTTAGTAGTCGTGTTTCAGAAATGCTCTGGCCAATTTTTAAAAATGAATCACTTTTCAAATTTCTGCTGGAGATGTGTGTTTGAGACCATTGAAATGTGTTATGCCCCTTTATTTTCTAAGGTCGTGATTTCTGCTCTATACTACAATTTTATGTATGTTCATGTTATGATCCCTATGCATCAATAGAAAATATATTAAGAGAGAAGGGTGTTGAGAGAGAAATATGAAGCTTTGCAATTATGTGTTTTTCTAAAGTGGTCTTCCTTTTGTGTTTTTTTTTTCATTGGTGGAGTCTATAATCATGTGTGCAAAGAATGGAGGGTGGTATATCCTAATTGGTGGATCAGGTCCTTGACTTTTATGAACCATTCCTCTCCCCATGTTATGTTGAAAACATTTGAGTCACTCTTTGTCACCTTGTGGATCCTACAATTCCCTTTTTCTCTTCTTGATGCTGTCAAGGTCCTTCATAAGCCATAGGAGAAATTTGGCACCTGGGAGATATTTGTACTCTGAGTTCCTGGTTTTCATTTGTGTATATGTGGATTCTGTTTTTGTAACAATGAGGTTGATTTTATCTCCAATAGTGTCTTAAAAATTACACTATATCATAAGAGCAGGTATTTATATATGGATACCTGCATCACAATCTCTCTGCACTCGAGAAGAGAAAATCTGGATTGGTTTCTTTGAAACATTCATTGTTCACTTTGTCCACATTTTGTGGTATGGGATCACATAGGCCATTGTACATCAGCATATACAATGCAGAACTGTTGGGAGAGAGTGTGGTCTACCATGTGAACTCTGGTCTGTGCTTGGAGACAAGCCTCCAGGATGTGCAAATCCATTGCAGGTGATATGCCACACTGATGAAGGATGTTCGTGTGGGATGTTGTGGGAGGTGTGGGAGGTGGGGAATATGGGAATCCCTGTAATTTCTGTGTCATATTTAGGTAATCTAAGCACCTTTAATAAATATATATATATATATATATATATATATATATATATAAACGAACATTTATGTAATTAAATTCATATATATGCATGTATATTTATATATCATTTTACAAATATTGGTATGTATTGTGATAATTTTGATTTTTACCCACAATAAAACAAAAGGAAAAAAATTAAAACTGATAAACAAAAAGTTGTTCAAGGACAGCCAGAAAAATACCTATTGTATGTCAGTGCCAACCAATGGAATGAGGTGTATAATTTCTTATTTACTCTTCTGGTATTTCTTTATACATTAAAATTATTATAGAGCCACTTAAAAGTTTTAATAATTATTGAAGAGATGAATGCACACCACTATGAATATACCAAGAACAATGGATTGTACCCATTGGATAAAAAAGATATTTGTCTAATATTTCTCAATAAAACAGATTTGTTTTAAAAATCATGGGGATGTCAGGAATTGTACACCCAAGTTGAGCCATGGATACTAGATATTAGTCATGGTTCAGGAATCCTCTGGCCAATTTTTAAAAATGAATCACAATTCGGGTTTCTCATGGAGATGTGGGTATGGGATCACTGTAAGGTTTTATGCCCCTTTATTTTCTAAGTTTTTTATTTCTGCTCTAGATTTCAGTTTATTTATGTTCATGTTTAACTGATACTCATCACTAAAAATATATATTAAGAGAAATAGCATGGTGAGAGAAAAATAGGAAGATTTGATATTACCCAATTCTCTAAAGTGGTCTTCCTATTGTGCTTCTTCACTGTTGGTGGCTGTAATCACGTGTACATAGAATGGAGAGAGGTACACTCTGCTTGATGAATTAGGTCCTTGACTTTTATGAACAATTCATCTCCCCCATGGTATCTTGTAAAGTTTGAGTCATTCTTTGTCACCTTGTAGACCCTGCAAGTCCCTTTTTCCTTTCTGGGTGTTGGCAAGGTCATTCATAAGCCATATGAGAAATTTGGAGGCTGGGAGCTCTTTGCACTCTTGAATTTCTGGGTTTAAGTTTATGTATATGTTTATTATGTTTCTTTAAGGAATTAGTTTGATTTTACTTCCAATAATTTCTAAAAACTTACAATATGTCATAACAGCAGGTTATTATATATGGATACCTGCATCGCAATATCTCTGCACTCGAGAACAACCCAATTATGTCCAGAAAATCAGGAAAGGTGTCATCAAAACTAAATCCAGAGCCTTCTAAACATTCAGTAAACAATCATGAAATCAAGGAAAAATATTTCCTCAAAATTATCGATTTACCTGCAGTTCCTTTTTAATTTAACATTTTCTTTCAATCTAATATGTGTTTCAGTTCATAATTTTAAAATAAAGAAATTTTCAACAGCTTTAAAAAAGACTTTGAATGTTTACTTTGTTCACATGCTGTAGTATGAGGTCTCATATCAATAAAACTGATAGATAAGCAAAAAAATTTGCTCAAGGACAGCAAGAAAAAAAGGGTGGTGGTAGACAAATATGAAGCTTTGAAATTGCCTATTTCTCTGAAGTGCTCTTCCTTTTGTGTTTCTTCATATTTGGAGGCTATAATCACGCATGCATAGAATGGAGGGTGGTACTCTCTGCTGGATGGATTAGTTCCTTGAATTTATAAATGAATCCTATCTCTCATGATAACTTCTAATTATTTCAGTCACTCTATGTCATCTTGCGACCCTACAATTCCGTTTTTCTCCTCTGGGTTTTGTCAAGGTCCTTCATAAACCATAGGAGAAATTTGGAAGCTGAGAGCTCTTTGTACTCTGAGATCCTGGGTTTTCATTTGTGTATGTGTGGATTCTGTCTTTGTCTAAGAATGAGTATGATTTCGTTTCCAATATTTTCTAAAAATTTAAATATGTCAAAAGAGCAGGCATTTATATCTGGATATCTGCATCACAATTTAACTGCACTTGAACCAGCACAATGATGTCCAGAATATCAGAAATGGTTTGCTAGAAACAAAAACTGGAGAGTTCTAAACATTCAATAAGCAATCGTGAAATCATGGGAAAAGATCTACTCAGAATTATCAATTTCCCTAATTCCCTTTCAAAATTAACATTTTCTTTCAATCTAATAGCCGTTTTTTACATAATTTTAAAATAAAGACCTTTTCAACAGCTTTAAAAAAGCCATTCATTGTTCACTTTGTCTACATGAAGTAGTATGGGATCACATATTAATAAAACTGATAGATAAAAAAATTTGCTCAAGGACAGCAAGAAAAACACCTATGTGTGTCAGTGTCAACAAATGTATTGAGAGGTGAATAATTTCTTCTTTACTTTTATGGTATTTCTTTATTTATTATAATTATTAAAGAGCTATTGGAAAGGTTTTATAATGAATGAAGAGGTGAATGCACACCACTGTGAATAAACCAGGACAAGGGAATCTACCTATTGGATAAAAAATATTTGTATTTAATATGTCTCAATAAAACAGATTTGTATTAAAATCAATGGGATGCCAGGAATGGTATATCCAAGTCCAGCTATGGATAAGAGTTATTAGTCGTGTTTCTGAAATGCTTAGGCCAATTTTTAAAAATGAATCACAATTCAAATTTCTGCTGGAGATGTGTGTATGGGACCAGTGTAAGGTGCTATGCCCCTTTATTTTCTAAAGCCATGATTTCTGCTCCAGACTTGAAGTTTATGTATGTGCATTTATGACTGAAATCATCACTAAAATTATATATTAAGAGAAAGAGGGTGGTGAGAGACAAATATGAAGCTTTGGAATTACCTATTTCTCAAAGAGGTCTTCCTTTTGTGTTTCTTCATTTTTGGAGGCTTTAATCAAATGTGCATAGAATGGAGGACAATATACTCTGTTTCATGGATTAGGTCCTTGACTTTTATGAACCATTCTTCTCCCCCATGATATCTTGTAAACATGTGAATCACTCTTTGTCAACTTGTGGACCATACAAGTCCGTTTTTCACTTCTGAGTGTTGGCAAAGTCCTTCATTACCCATAGGAGAAATTTGGACCTGGGAGGTATTTGTAATTTGAGTTTCTGTGTTGTCATTTCTGTATATGTGGATTCTGCTTATTTATAAGAATGAGTTTGATGTTATTTCCAAAACTTTCTAAACATTTACAATACATCAAAAGAGTGGGTATTTATATATGGATACCAGCATCACAATCTGTCTGCACTTGAGAACAGCCTAATGATGTCCAGAAAATCAGGAATGGCTTCAATGAAACAAAATCTAGAGCCATCTAAACATTCAGTAAACAATCATGAAATCTTGGAAAAATCACATCATCTGAATTATACACTTACCAACATTCCCATTTAAAAAAAACATTTTCTTTGAATCTAAAATCCATTTCAGTTCGTCATTTAAAAATGAAGACCACTTCAACAGCTTTAAAGAAGCCATTCACTCTTCACTTTGTCCACATGATGTAGTATGGGATCACATATCAATAAAACTGATAGATAAATGAATAATGTTTTCAAGGACAGCCAGAAAAACACCTATGTATGTCAGGGACAAAAAATGAATTTGAGGTGAATAATATCATCTTAATTCTTCTGGTTTTTCTTTATTTATTTTACTTATTATACAGCTATTGAAAAGGTTTCATAATGATTGAAGACATGAATGCACACCACTGTGAATATACTAAGGACCAGTGAATATACAGATTGGGCAAAAAACAACAACAACAACAACAAATATTGGTTTAATATGTCTCAATAAAACAGATTTGTTTTAAAAATCGTGTGGGTGTCAGGAATTGTACACCCAAGTTGAGCCATGGAAAATAGTTATTAGAGATTTTTCAGAAATGCACTGCTCAATTTTTTAAAATGAATCACAATTCAAGTTTCAGTTGGATATGGGGGCATTGTAAGATGCTATCCACCTTTATTTTCTAAGGTTGTGATTTATGCTCTAGACTTCATGTTTATGGATGTTCATGTATGACTGATATGCATCACTAAAAATATCTATTAAGACAAAGAGGGTGCTGAGAGACAAAAATTATGCTTTGAAATTACCTATTTCTCTAAAGTGGTCTTCCTTTTGTGTCTTTTCATGTTTGGAGGCTATAATCATGCGTGCATCAAATGGAGGGTGGCACACTCTGCCTGATGGATTAAGTCTTGACTTTTATGAACCATTCCTCTCCCCCATGATATCTTGTAAACGTTTGAGTCATCTTTGTCACCTTATGGACCATACAAAACCCTTTTCCTCTTCTAGGTTTTGGCAAGGTCCTTCATAAGCCATAGGAGAAATTTGGAAGCTGGGAATTATTTAAACTATGAGTTATTAGGTTTTCATTTGTGTATATGTGCATTCTCTTTCTTTGTAAGAATGAGTTTGGTTTTATTTCAAATATTTTCTAAAAAATTACACTATGTCATAATAGCAGGTATTTGTATATGGATCACAGTATCACAATCTCTTTGCACCTCTGAACAGCTGAATCATGCCCAGAAAATCAGGAATGGTTTCCTTGAAACAAACTCTGGAGCCTTCTAACATTCAGTAAACAACCATGAAATCCTGGAAAATGATCTCTTTGGAATTATCAATTTACCTACACTCCATTTTAAAATTAGCATTTTCTTTCAATCCAATATCCATTTCAGTACATAATTTTAAAATAAAGACATTTTCAACAGCTTTAAAAAAGCCATTCATTGTTCACTTTGTCCACATGATGTAGTATGGGATCAAATATCAATAAACTGAGAGATAAACAAACAAAGATATTCAAGGACAACTAGAAAAGCAGCTATGTATATCAGTTATAACAAATGGATTGAGAGGTGAACAATTACTTTTTATTCTTCTGGATTTTCCTTATTTATTATAATTATTATGGAGCCATTGAAACTGTTTCATGATGATTAGGAGATGAATGCAACCACTGTGAATATACCAAGGACTAGGGAATGGACACATTGGATAGAAAAGAATTTCAAAAAAAAAAAAAAAAAAAGTCTATGGACATGTATATTACTAGAAGGAAAGCTAAAAAATTTAACATGGGACTGTTTAACAGTGAAATCTTATGTGAACTATGAATATGGGTAATGTTGCATATATAAGACTGTTTTTACAAAATATAAAAACAAGTAAACTAGAGAGAGAGTAACAGAATAGCAGCTATGTATGGAGATTGAGAGTTGATGTGGTTTTGTCTGTTTTTTGTTTATTATTATTATTACTAGAATAATGAAAATGCTTTAATAATGATTGAAGAGATGAATGCACAACTATGTGCTTAATACAAAATACTGTTGATTATAAAAAAAAAAGATATTCATTTAATATGCTTCAATAAATCAGATGTTTTTTAAAAATTCGTGGGTATGTTAGGAATTGTACACCAGACTGGAGCCATGGATAATAGTTATTAGTCATGTTTCAAAGATGCTCTGGCCCATTTTCAAAAATGAGTCACAATTCAAGTTTTTGCTGGAGATGGGAAAACTGTAAGGTGATATGACCCTTTACTTTCTAAGGTCGAGATTTCGGCTCTGGACTTCAAGTTCATATATGTTCATGTATGATTGATATGCATCACTAAAATATATATTAAGAGAAGTGTGTGCTGAGAGAAAAATATGAATCTTTTGAACACCCTGTTTCTCTAAAGTGGTCTTTGTTTTGTGTTTCTTCATTGTTGGAGGCTATAGTCACGCATGCATAGAATGAAGGTCAGTACACTCTCCTTTATGGATTTGGTCCTTAAATTTTATGAAAAATTCCTCTCCCACATAATATCTTGAAGATATTTGAGTAACTTTTTGTCACCTTTTGTACCCTACAAGACCGTTTTCCTCTTCTGGATTTTGGCAGGTTCCTTCATGAGCCATAGAATAAATTTGGACCTGGGAGATTTTTGTATTCTCAGTTCTTGGGTTTTCATTTGTGTATATGTGGATTCTGTTTCTTTTAAGAATGAGTTTGATGTTATTTCCAATGATTTATAAAAAATTACAATATTTCAAAAGTCAGGGGTTTATATATGGATACCTGCATCACAATATGTCTGTACTCCAGAACAGCTCAATGATGTCCCAAAAATAAGGAATGAATTCCTTGAAATAAAATCCATAGCCTTCTAAACATTCAGTAACCAATCATGAAATCATGGGAAAATAACTCTTCTGAATTATCGATTTACATACACCCCCTTTTAAATTAACATTATCTTTCAATTTAATATCTGTTTCAGTTCATAATTTTAAAATAAAGACATTTTCAACAGCTTTAGGAAAGCCACTCATTGTTCACTTTGTCCACATGATGTAGTTTGAGATCACATATAAAAAAACTGATAGAGAAACAAAAAAAGTCGTTCAAGGACTGCCAGAAAAACACCTATTTTTGTCAGAGTCAAAAAATGGATTGAGAGGTGAATAATTTCTTCTTTATTCTTCTGGTTTTTCTTTAACTATTATAATTATTATAGAGCTATTGAAATGTTTAAAAATTATTAAAGAGATGAATGCACACCACTGTGTATATACCAAGGACCAGGGCATGGATACATTGGATAAAAAAGATATTGTTTTTATAGGTCTCAATAAAACAGATTTGTTTTAATATTCATGAGAATGTCAGGAATTGAATACCCAAGTAGAGCCATGGATAATAGTTACAGTTGTGTTTCAGAAATGCTCTGTCCAATTTTTCAAAATGAATCACAATTCAGGTTTCTGCCTGAAATGGGACCATTGTAAGGGGTTATGCCCCTTTATTTTCCAAGGTTCGATTTCTGTTCCAGACTTCAAGTTTATGTAAGTTCATGTATGACTGATATATATCACTAAATATATATATTAAGAGAAAGAGTGTGGTGAGAGGCAATAATGAAGTTTTGGAATTACCTATTTCTCTAAAGTGTTCTTCCTTTTTTGTTTCATCATTTTAGGAGGCTATAATCATGCATGCATAGAAAGGAGGGCAGAACACTCTGCTTGAAAGATTAGGTCCTTGACTTTTATGAACCATTCTCCTCCCCTATGATATGTTTTAAACATTTCAATCCATCTTTGTCACCTTGTGGAACCTACAAGTCCTTTTTACTCTTCTGGGTGTTGGCAAGTTCCTTCAAAAGCCATAGAAGAAATTTGTAGCCTGGGAGATATTTGCACTCTGAGTTTCTGGGTTTTCATTTGTGTATATGTGGATTCTGTTTCTTTGTAAGAATGAGTTTGTTTTTATTTCCAATATTTTCTAAAAAATTACAATATTTCATAAGAGTAGGTTTTTATATATGGATCCCTACATCACAATCTATCTGCACTCGAGAACAACCCAATGATGTCCAGAAAACCAGGAATGGCTTCCTTGAAACAAAGTCCAGAGCCTTCTACACATTCAGTAAACAATGGTGAAATCATGGAAAATGATCTCCCCCGAATTATCGATTTACTTACACTCCTTATTAAAATTTTCTTTCAATCTAATTTCCATTTCAGTTCATAATTTAAAAATAAAGACCTTTTTAACAGCTTTTAAAAAGCCATATATTGTTCACTTGTACACATGATTTTGTATGGGATCACAGATCAATAAAACTGACAGACAAAGAAAAAGCTGTTTAAGGACAGCCAGAAAAACACCTATGTATGTTAATGTCAACAAATTGTTTGATCGGTTAAAAATTTCTTCTTTCTTCTAACCGGTTTTCTTTATTTATAATTATTATTATAGAGCTATGGAAAAGGTTTAATAATTATTTAAGAGATGAAGGTACACTCCTGTGAATAAACCAAAGTCTAGGAAATGTATACATTGGGATAAAAAAGATATCAGTTCAATATGTCTCAATAAAACAGATTTTTAAAAAAATTCGTGGGGATGTCAGGAATTGTGCATCCAAGTTGAGCCATAGATAATCATTATTAGCTGAGTTTCAGAAATGCTCTGGCCAATTTTTAAAAATGAATCACAATTCCAGATTCTGCTGGAGATGGGACCATTGTAAGCTGTTATGCCCCTTTATTTTCTAAGGCTGTGATTTCTGCTCTAGACATCAAGATTATGTATGTTCATGAATAATTGTTATGTATCACTAAAAATATATATTAAGGGAAAGAAGGTGATGAGAGACAAATATGAAACTTTTCAATTACTTATTTCTGTAAAACTGTCTTCCTTTTGTGTTTCTTCATTGTTGGAGGTTATAATAAGGCGTGCATAGAATGGAGGGCCGTTCATTCCACTTGATGGATTAGGCCCTTTGCTATTATGAACCATTCCTCTCCCCTATGATATCTTGTAAAATTGAGTCATTCTTTGTCATCTTGTGGTAACTACAAGGCTCTTTTTGTCTTCTGCGTGTTGGCAAGGTCCTTCATAAGCATAGGAGAAAATAGGAGGCTGGGAGCTATTTGAACTCTGAGTTCCTGGGTTTTCATGTGTGTATAAGTGGATTCTGTTTCTCTGTAAGAATGAGTTTGATTTTATTTCTAATACTTTGTAAAAACTTACAATATGTCATGAGCATGTATTTACATATGGATACCCTTATCACAATATCTCTGCATTAGAGAAGAGCCCTATGACGTTGAGAAATCAGGATGGTTTTCTTGAAATAAAATCCGGAGCCTTCTAAGCATTCAGATAAACAATCGTTAAATCTTGAAAAAAGATCTCCTCAGAATTATCAATTTACTTACTCTGTCTTTTAAAATTAGCATTTTCTTTCCATCTAATATCCATTTCAGTCCATAATTTTAAAATAAAGACCTTTTCAACAGCTTGAAATAAGCCATTCATTGCTAACTTTTCCCACATATTGTAGTATGTGATTACATATCAATAAAACGTATATATAAACAAAATAGTGGTCAAAGAACAGCCAAAATAACACCTATGTGTGCCAGGAAATGGATTGAGAGGTAAATAATTTCTTCTTTATTCATCTGGTTTTTCTTTATTTATTGTAATTATTATAGAGCTATTGAAAGGTTTTGTAATGATTGAAGAGATGAATACACACCACTGTGAATATCCCAATGAGTTTGTTGATGGGCACTGGGGCTGATTCCAACTTTTGGCAATGGTGAACAAACTCATTCTTAAAAAGAAACAGAATCCACACATACACAAATGAAAACCCAGGATCTCAGAGTACAAATATCTCCCAGACTCCAAATTTCTCCTATGACTATTGAAGTTCTTGGCCAAGTCCCTTCTATTCAAACCTACATGTGATGCTGGAGTTTCTTAGGTATACTTCCAGAGACTGGAGCCTCCCGCCTACCTATGTGCCAGGTGTGCATGAAATCTAGGTGGAGCTGCAACTCCTACCCTACAGCTCAATGGACTCATCCAAGTCACCTGGTGAGGAGACAATGATGGGAAATGGTCATCCCAGGGAATGGAGAGGGCCTGCATCTGCAGGCAGGATCATCACACCCACCATATCCATGGGATATAAGCCCTCTCTCACTTGGAGTTGGAGTGGTCATCACCATCCCAGTCGCCTCTGGATTGGGGGAAGAACTATGGACTAGAGTGGACTTGATGGTATTCTCTTGCTCACATATGGTGATTCTTGCAATGCAAGAAATTATAACAATGAGGTGGAGCCAGTGGCCACTTGACAGTTTTTGGGTAGGGAGGGGATGAGCAGTTGAAATACAGGGGCTTCTTTGGGAGTTGGAGGTTGTCCTGAGTACTGTTGTGGCAATGGATGTAGGCCATTTTAAATCAGCACACACCACTCAGAACTGAGTGGGAGAGAGTGTGGTCTACAGTGTGAACTGTGGTCTATGGTTGGTGGCAAGGCTCCAGGATGTGTAAGTTCATTGAGGTTGGTGGGCCACACTGTGGGAGATGTTTGTGTGGGATGTGGTGGGAGGTGTGGGAGGTGGGCAGCATGGGAATCCCAGTGGGTTCCGTGTAATATTTTAGGTAATCTAAGCACCTCTTAAAATATATGTATATATATATATATATAAATAACATTTTTGTAAGCAAATACACATATATGCATATATATTTATATATCATTTTACAAATGTTTGTATGTATTGTGAGAATTTTGATTTTTACCCATAATAAAAAAAAATAAAATAAAATAAAAATAAAGGCTAAATCAGAGCAAAAATAAATAAATAAAAGAATGAGTTTGATTTTATGGCCAATACTTTCTAAAAAAATTTACAATATGTAATAAGAGAAAATATTTATATTTGGATACCTGCATCACAATCCCTCTGCACTCAAGAAAACCCCAGTGATGTCCAGAAAATCCATTATGGTTTCCTTGAAACAAATTCTAGAGTCTACTAAACATTCAGAAAACAATCATGAAATCATGGAAAAAGTTCTGCACAGAATTATTGATTTACCTACACTCCCTTTTAAAATTAGCATTTTCTTTCAATCTAAAATCCATTTCAGTTCATAATTTTAAAATTAAGACATTTCCAAAACTTTCAAAAAGCCATTCATTGTTTACTTTCTCCACATGATGTAGTATGGGATCACATATCAATAAAACTTATACATAAACAAAAAAAATTGTTCAAGGAATGCCAGGAAACACCTATGTATGTCATTGTCAACAAAGGGTTTGAAAGGTGTACAATTTCTTCTTTATTCTTCTGGTTTTTCTTTATTAATTGTAATTATTATAGAGCAATTGAAAATGTTTAATAATGATTGAAGAGATGAATGGACACATCTGTGAATATAACAAGGACCAAGGAATGTACACATTAGATAAAAAAGATATTGATTAAATATATCTCAATAAAACAGATTTGTTATAAAAATCGTGGGGATGTGAGGAATTGTGCACCAAATTGAGCCATGGATAATTGTTATTAGTCGTGTTTCAAAGATGCCCTGGCCAATTTTTGAAAATGTTTCACAATTCAAATTTCTGCTTCAGATGGGACCACGGTAAGGTGTTATGCGCCTTTATTTTCTAAGGTAGTGATTTCTGCTCTAGACTTTAAGTTTATGCATATTCATGTATGACTGATATGCATCACTACAAATTTTTGTTAAGAGAAAGAGGATGGTGAGAGTCTAATATGAAGCTTTTTAATTACCTGTATTTCTAGAGTGATTTTCCTTTTGTGTTTCTTCATTGTTGGAGTCTGTAATCACAGGTGTATAGAATGGAGGGCGTTGCACTCTGCTTGATGCATTATTTCTTTGACATATATGAACTATTCCTCTCCCCCATGAGATCTTGTAAACATTTGAGTGACTCTTTGTCACCTTGTGGATTGTACAAGTCCCTTTTTTTTTTCTGGGTGTTGGCGAGTTCCTTCATGAGCCATAAGAAAAATTTGGAGGCTGGGAGATATTTGTAATCTCATTTCCTGGGTTTTCTTTTGTGTATTTGTGAATTCTGTTTCATTGTAAGAAAAAATTTATTTTATTTCCAATACTTTCTTAAAAATTACACTATGTCATAAGATCAGGTATTTATATATGTATACCTGCATCACAATCTCTCTGCACTCGAGAACAGGCCAATGATGTCCAGATAATCAGGAATGGTTCTTTTGAAACAATTCCATAGTCTTCTAAGCATTCAGTAAACAATTGAGAAATCATGGAAATGGATCTCCTCTGAATTATCAATTTACATACACACCTGTTTAAAATTAACATTTTCTTTCAATCTATTATCCATTTCAGTTTATAATTTTAAAATAAAGACCTCCTCAACAGCTTTTTAAAAGCCATTCATTGTTCACTTTTTCCACATGATGTAGTATGGGATCACCTATCAATAAATCTGATATATAAACAAAAAAATTTGTTCAAGGACAGCTAGAAAAAGACCTATGCATGTCAATGTCAACAAATGGCTTGAAAGGTGAATAATTTCTTATTTATTTTCTGGTATTTATTTATTTATTATAATTATTATAGAGATATTTAAAAGGTTTAATAATCATTGAAGAGATGAATACACAGCACTGAGAGAATTTAAAGGGCCAGGGAATGTACACATTTTATAAAAAATATTTTCATTTAATATGTCTCAATAAAACAGATTTCCTTTAATAATCATGAGTATGTCAGTAATTGTACACCCAAGTTGAAACATGGATAATAGATATTAGTCATGTTTCAGAAAATTTCTGGCCAATTTAAAAAAATGAATCACTATTCAAGTTTCTGCTGCAAGTGCGGCCAATTAAAGGGTTATTCCCCTTTATTTTCTAAGGTTGAGATTTCTGATCTAGATTTTACATTTATGTATGTTCATGTATGACTGATGTGCATCACTACCAATTTATGTTAAGAGAAAGAGGGCAGAGAGACAGATATGAAGCTTTGGAATTACTTATTTCTCTAAAGTGGTCTTCCTTTTGTGTTTCTTCATTTTTGGAGTTTATAATCATGCTTTCATAGAATTGAGGGCGGTACACCATGCTTGATGGATTAGCTCCATGAATTTAATGAACCATTCCACTCCTAAATAATATCTTGTAAATATTCGAGTCACCCTTTGCCACCTTGGGTTCCCTACAAGTCCCATTTTCACTTCTGGGTGTTGGAAATGTCCTTCAGAATCCATCAGAGAAATTTGGATGCTGGGAGCTAATTGTACTCTGAGTTCCTTTGTTGACATTCGTGTATTTGTGGATTGTTTCTTTGTAAGACTAAGTTTGATTTTATTTCCAATAATTTCTAAAAATTACAATATATCATAAGAGCTGGATTTTATATATTGATACCTGCATCACAATTTCTCTGCACTCGAGAACAGCCGAATGATGTCCAGAAAATCAGGAATGGTCTCCTTGAAACAAAATCCAGAGAATTTTAAACATTCAGTAATCAATCGTGAAATCATGAAAAATGATCTCCCCAGAATTATCAATTTACCTACACACCCTATTAAAATTATTGTTTTCTTTCAATCTACTATAGGTTTATGTTCATAATTTTAAAATGAAGGCCTTGTCAACAGCTTTTAAAAAGCCATTTATTGTTCACTTTGTCCACATGATGCAGTATGGGATCACATATCAATAAAAATGATAGACAAATGAAAAATTTGTTCAAGGACAGCCAGAAAATCACTGATGATTGTCAGTCTCAACAAATGTATTGAGAGGTAAATAATTTCTTATTTATTTTCTGGTATTTCTTTATGTATTATAATTATTATAAAGCTATTGAAAAGGCTTAATAATGATTGAAGAGATGAATGCACACCATTTTGAATATACCAAAGACCAGGGTATGTACACATTGGATAAAATAGATATTGGTTTAATATATCTCAATAAAACATATTTGTTTTAAAAATCGTGGGGATGTCAGGAATTGTACACCCAACTTGAGCCATGGATAATTGTTATTAGTCATGTTTCAGAAATCCTTTGGCAAATTTTTGAAATGAATCACAATTCAAGTTTCTCCTGGAGATGGGACCACTGTAAGGTGTTTTGCTCCTTTATTTTCTAAGGTCATGATTTCTGCTCCAGCCTTCAGTTTTTTTAAATGTTCATATAGGACTCATATGTATCACTAAAAATATATATTAAGAGAAATTGGGTGGTGAGAGGCAAATATGAAGCTTTGGAATTGCCTATTTCTATAAAGAGGTCTTCATTTTGTGGTTGTTCATTGTTTGAGGCTATAATCATGCCTTCATAGATTGGAGGGCTGAACAATTTGCTTGATGGATTATGAGCCTGACTTTTATGAACCATTCCTCTCCTCATGATATCTTGTAAGCATTTGAGTCACTGATTGTCACCTTGTGGTCTCTACAAGTCCCTTTTTCTCTTCTGGGTGTTGGCAAAGTCCTTCATAAGAAATAGGAGAAATTTGTAGGTTGCTAGGTATTTGCATTCTGATTTCCTGGGTTTCATTTGTCTATATGTGAATTTTGTTTCTTTATAAGAATGAGTTTGATTATATAACCAATACTTTCTTAAATATTAAACTATGTCATAAAAGCAGGTATTTATATGTGGATACCTGCATCACAATCTCTCTGCACTGAGGAACAGGCCAATTATGTCCAGAAATTCAGGAATGGTTTCCTTGAAACAAAATCTGGAGCATTATAAACATGTTGTAAGTAATCATGAAATCATAAAAAATCATCTCCTCTGAATTACCAATTAACCTACATTCCCTTTTAAATTTAACATTTTCTTTCTTTCTACTCCCATTTCAGTTCATAATTTAAAAATAATGACATTTTCAACAGCTTTAAAAAGCCATTCATTGTTCACTGATTTCCACCTGATATAGTATGGGATCACATATCAATAAAACTGATAGATGAAAAAAAATGTTGTTCAAGGACACCAGTAAAAACACCTATGTATGTCAGTGTCAACAAATGGATTGTGAGGTGAATAATTTCTTCTTTATTCTTCTGGTTTTTCTTTATTATCATTATTACAGAGCTATTGAAAGTGTTTATTAATGATTGAAGAGTTGAATGTACACCACTGTGAATATATCAAGGATCAGGAAATGTACACAATGGATACAAAATATATTGGTTTAATATGTCTCAATTAAACAAATTCATTTTAAAAATTGTGAGTATGTCAGGAATTATACACCCAAGTTGAGCCATGGATAATAGATATTAGACATGCTTTAGAAATGCTATGGCCAATTTTTAAAAGTTAATCAGAATTCAAGTATCTGCATGAGGTATGTGTGTGGTACCACAGTAAGATGTTATGCCAATTTATTTTCTATGGTCGTGATTTCTGCTCTAGACATCAAGTTTATGTATGTTCATCTATGTCATATATGCAAGACTAGAAATAAATATTAAGAGATAGAGGGTGGTGAGAGACATATATGAAGATTTGGAATAACCTATTTCTTTAAAGTGTCTTCCTTTTGTGTTTCTTCATTGTTGGAGACTATAAAAATGTGCACATAGAATGGGGGCAGCACACTCTGCTTGATGGATTATGTCCTTGAATTTATGAACCATTCCTCTCCCCCATGATATCTTGCAAACAATTGAGTCACTCTTTTGCACCTTGTGGAACCCACAAGTCCCTGTTTCTCTTCTGGGTTTTGGCAAGGTCCTTCATAAGCCATAAGAGAAATTTGCATGCTGGCAGCTATTTATACACTGAGCTCCTGGGTTTTCATTTGTGCATATGTGTTTCTGTTTCTAAAAATGAGTTAGATTTTATTTCCACTACCTTCTAAAATCTTAAAATATGCCATAAGAGCAGGTATTTTTATATAGATGACTGCATAATAATCTCTCTGCACTTGAGAGCAGCCCGATGATATCCAGAAAATCAGGAACTGTTTCCTTGAAACTAAATCTGGAGCCTCCAAACAGTCAGGAAACAATTGTGAAATCATTGTAAAAGATCTTCTTCAAATTATCAATTTACCTACCCTCCCATTTAAAATTACCATTTTCTTTCTATCTAATATCCAATTATGTTCTTAATTTTAAAATAAAGACCTTTTCAACAGCTTTAAACAAGCCATTCATTGTGCACTTTGTCAGCATGACATACTATGGGATAACATATCAATAAAACTGACAGATAAACAAAAAATGTTGTTCAAGGACAGCCAGAAAAATTACCTATGTATGTTAGTGTCAACAAATAGATTGAGAGGTGAGAAATTTCTTCTTTATTCCTCTGGTTTTTCTTTATTTATTATAATTGTTTATAGAACTATTGAAAAGGTTTAATAATGATTGAAGATATGAATGCACACCACTGTGAATATATCAAGGACCAGGGAATGTAGACATTGGATTAAAAAGATATTGGTTTAATACATCTCAACAAAACATTTGTTTTAAAAATCATGGGGATGTCAGGAATTGTACACCCAAATTGAGCTATGGATAATTGATATTATTTTTGTTTCAGAAATGCCCTGACCAGTTTTTGAAAATGAATCTGCTGTGGATGGGACCACTGTAAGGTGTTATGCCCCTTTATTTTCTAAGGCTGTGTTTTCTACTCTAGACTTCAAGATTATGCATGTTCATCTATGACTGATATGCATCACTAAAAATATATATTAAGGGAAATAGGGTGGTGGGAGACAAATAAGAAACTTTGGAATTACCTATTTCTCTAAAGTGGTGTTCCTTTTGTGTTTCTTCATTGTTGGAGGCTATAATCACATGTGCATAGAATGGAGGGTGGTGCACTCTGCTTCATTGATTAAGCCCTTGCCTTTTATGAACCATTCCTCTCCCCATGTTATCTTTTAAACATTTGAGTCACACTTTGCGAACCCTACAATTCCCTTTTTCTCTTCTGGGTGTTGGCAAGATCCTTCATAAGCCATAGGAGAAATTAGGAGGCTGTGAGGTATTTGTAATCTTTTTTCCTGGGTGCTCATTTGTCTATATGTGAATTTTTTTTCTTTGTAAGAATGACTTTTATTTTATTTCCAATATTTTCTTTAAAAGTGCATTATATCATAAGAGCAGGTATTTATATATGGATACCTGCATCACAATCTCTCTGCACTCAAGAAGAGACCAGTGATGTTCAGAAAATCAGTAATGGTTTCCTTGAAACAAAATCCAAAGCCTTCTAAACATTCAGTAAACAATCGTGAAATCATGGGAAAAGATGTCTTCTGAATTATTGACTTACATATTCTCCCTTTTAAAATTAACATTATCTTTCAATCTTATATGCATTTCAGTTCATAATTTAAAAATAAAGGTCTTTTCAACATCTTTTAAAAAGCCATTCATTGTTCACTTTGTACACATGATGTGGTATGGGATCACATATCAATAAAACTGATAGATAAACAAAAAATGTTGTTCAAGAGCATCCAGAAAAACACCTATTTATGTTAGTGTCATCAAATGGATTGAGAGGTGAATAATTTATTCTTTATTCTTCTGGTATTTCTTTCTTTATTAGAATTATTATAGAGCTATTGAAAATGGTTAATAATATTTGAAGATATGAATGCACACCACTGTGAATATACAAAGGACTAGGGAATGTACACATTGGATAAAAATATATTGGTTTAATATGTCTCAATAAAAGTGATTTCTATTAAAAATCATGGGAATGTCAAGAATTGTGCACCCAAGGTGAGCCATGGATAATAGTTACTAGTCATGTTTCAGAAATGCTCTGGCCAATTTTAAAAATGAATCACAATTCAGTTTCACTGGAGATAGTACCACTGTAAGGTATTATGCCCCTTTATTTTCTAGGATGATGTCTTTTGCTATAGACTTCAAGTTTCTGTATCTTCATGTCTGACTGATTTGCATTACAAAATCATATATTAAGAGAAGGAGGGTGGTGAGAGACATATATGAAGCTTTAGAATTACCTATTTCTCTAAAGTGGTCTTTGTATTTTGTTTCTTCATTGTTGGAAGTTGTGATTTCTCTTACATAGAATGGAAAGTGCTACATCCAGCTTGATGGATTAGGTCCTTGACTTTTATGAACCTTTCCCCTCCCCGAAGATATCTTGTAAACATTTGAGTCACTCTTTGTCACCTTGTGGAACTTACAAGTCCTTTTTTCTCTTCTGGGTGTTGGCAAGGTTCTTCATGAGCCATAGGAGAAATTTGGAGTCTGGGGGTTATTTGTACTCTGAAATCCTTGGTTTTAATTGGTGTATATGTAGATTCTGTTTCTTTGTAAGAATGAATTCGATTTTATTCCCAATACTTTCTAAAAATTTACAATATGTCATAAGAACAGGTATTTATATGTGGATATTTACATCACAATATCTCTGTACTAGAGAAGAGAGCAATGATGTCCTGAAAATTAAGAACAGTTTCCTTCAATCAAAATCTGGAGCCATCTAAACATTTAGTAAACTTTCATGAAATAATGGAAAAAGTTCTCTTCTGAATTTATTGATTTACATACATTCCCTTTTAAAATTAGCATTTTTTCAATCTAATATTCGTTTCTGTTCCTAATTTTAAAATAAAGACCTTTTCAACAGATTTTAAAAAGCCATTCATTTTACACTTTGTCCACAAGGTGTAGTATGGGATCTCATAGCAATAAAACTGATAGATAAACAAAAAAAGTTGTTCAAGGGAAGCCATAAATGGACCTATATATGTCAATGTCAACAAAAGTATTGAGAGGTGAATAATTTCTTCTTTATTCTTCTAGGTTTTCTTTATTATAATTATTATAGAGCTATTGAAAATGATTAATAATGATTGAATAGATGAATGCACACCACTGTGAATATACCAAGTTCCAGGGAAAGTACATATTGGATAAAAAATTTATTGTTTTAATATGTCTCAATGAAACCAATTTGTTTAAAAAATTATCAGGAATTGTACACCCAAGTTAAGCCATGGATAATAGTTATTATTCATTTTTCAGAAATGCTCTGACAAATAATTAAAAATGAATAAGAATTCAAGTTTCTGCTTGAGCTGTGTGAATGGGACCACTGTAAGGTGTTATGCCCATTTATATTCTAAGGTCATGATTACTGCTCTAGACTTCGTTTATGTATGTACATGAATGATTGATATACATCACTGAAATATATATATTAAGAAATGCTCTGGGAAATTCTTAAAAATGAATCACTATTCACGTTTCTGCTGGAGTTGTCAGTATGGGACCACTGTAAGGAGTTTTGCTCCTTTATTTTCTAAGGTTGAGTTTTCTGTTCTAGGCTTCAAGTTTTTGTATGTTCATGTATGACTGATACACATCACTAAAAATATATATTAATATAAAGAGGGTTGTGAGAGACAAATATGAAGATTTGGAATTACCTATTTATCTAAAGTGGTCTTCCTTTTTTGTTTCATCATTGTTGGAGGCTATAATCATGCATGCATATAATGGAGGCTGTTACACTCTGTTTGATGGATTAAGTTCCTGGTTTTTATGAACCAATTCTCTCCCCTATGATATCATGTAGATATTTGCATCACTCTTTGTCAGCTTGAGGAACCTACAAGTCCTTTTTTCTCTTCTGGATGTTGGCAAGGTCTTTCATGAATGTTAGGAGTAATTAGAAGCTGGGAGCTATTTGTACTCTGAGTCACAGGGTTTTCATGAGGATTCTGTTTCTTTGTAAGAATGACTTTTATTTTATTTCCAATACTTTCCTAAAAATTACAATATGTCATAAGAGCAGGTATTTTTTGTATGGATAAATGCATCACAATCTTTATGCATTCAAGAACAGCCCAATGATGTTCAGATTCAGAATGGATCCTTTGTAATAAAAGCTGGAGCCTTCTAAACATTCAGTAAATAATCATGAAATCATGGAAAAAGTTCTCCTCAGAATTATCATTTTACCTACACTCCCTTTTAAAATTAACATTTTCTTTCAATCTAATATCTGTTTCAGTACATAATTTTAAAATAAGGACCATTCCAACACGTTTAAAAAAGCCATTCATTGTTTACTTTGTCCACATGATGTATGGGATCACATATCAATAAAACTGAAAGATAAACAATATTTGTTCAAATAGAGCCAGAAAAACACCTATGTATGTCAGAGTCAACAAATGGATTGAAAGGTTAACAATTTCTTCTTTATACTTCTGTTTTCCCTTTATTTATTATGATTATTATAAGGCTTTGAAAAGGTTTAAAAATAATTGAAGAGATCAATGTACACCACTGTGAATATACCAAGGACCAGGGAATGTACACATTGGAAAAAAGATATTGGTTTAATATGTCTCAATAAAACAAATTTGTTTAAAAAATTGTTGGGATGTCAGGAATTGTATACCCAAGAGGAGACATGGATAACAGTTATTAGTTGTGTTTCAAAGATGCTGTGGTCAATTTTTTAAAATGAATCACAATTGAAGTTTCTGATGGAGATTTCATAAGGGATCACTGTAAGGTGTTACAACCCTTTTATTTTCTATGGTCATGATTTCTGCTCTAGACTTCAAATTATGTATGTTCATATATGATTGATATGCATCACTAACAATATATCTTAAGAGAAAATGTGTGGTGATTACCAAAATGAAGCTTTGGAATTACCTGTTTCTCTTAAGTGTTCTTCCTTTTGTTTCTTCATTGTTGGAGTCTATAATCATGGGTGCATATAATGGAGGGCAGTACACTCTGCTTAATGGATTAGGTCCTTGAATTTTATGAACCATTTCTCTACCCCATGATATCTTGTAAATATTTGCATCTCTCTTTATCATGTTGTGGTCCCTACAAGTACCTTTTTCTCTTCTGGGTATAGGCAAATTCCTTCAAAAGCCTTAGGAAATATTTGGAGGCTGAGTGGTATTTGTACTCTGAGTTCCTGGGTTTTCATTTGTCAATATGTGGATTCTGTTTCTTTGTAAGAATGAGTTTTATTTTACTTCCAATGCTTTCTAAAAAATTTCAATAAATCATAAGAGCATGTATTTATATATGGATATCTGCACTCAAGAACAGGCAATGATGTCCAGAATATCAGGAATCATTTCCTCAAAATATAATCCAGAGCCTTCTAAACATTCAGGAACCAATGGTGGAATCATGGAAAAAGATCTCTAAATTTTCAATTTACGTACACACCCTTCTAAAATTAACATTTGCTTTCAATCTAATATCCATTTCAGTTCATAATTTTAAAATAAACTGTATTTAAAGAGTTTAAAAAGCCATTCTTTGTTCACTTTTTCCACATGATATAGTATGGGATCCGATATCAATAAAACTGATAGATAAATAAAAAAGTTTTTCAAGGACAGCCAAAAAAACACCTATATATGTCCGTGTCAACAAAAGGATTTAGAGCTGAATAATTTCTTCTTTATGCTTTGGGGTTTTCTTTATATATTATAATTATTGTATAGCTATTGAAAAGGCTTAATAATGATTGATGAGATGGATGCACACCACTGTGAATAGGCCAAGGATGAAGGAATGTAAACATAGGAAAAATAAGATACTGGTTTAATATATTTAAATAAAACAGATATATTTTTAAAATTGTGGGGATATCTGGAATTGTACACCCAACTGGAACCATGGATAATAGACTTTACTCATGTTTCAGAAATGCTCTGGCAAAATTTTAAAAATGAATCACAATTGAAATAACTACTGGAGATATGTTTATGGGAACACTGCAAGTTGTTATGACCATTTATTTTCTAATGTGATTTCTGATCTAGATGTCAAGTTTATGAATGTTCAAGTATGCTTGATATGCATCACTAAAAATATATATTAAGAGAAGAGCATGGTGAGAGACAAATATGAAGCTTTGGAATTACCTGTTTCTCTAAAGTGGTCTTCCTTTTGTGTTTCCTCATTGTTGGATGCTATAATCGTACCTTCATAGAATGGAGGGCAGTACACTCTGCTTGATGTATTATTTCCTTGAATTTATGAACCATTCCTCTCCCCCATGATACCTTCTAATAATTTGAGTCACTCTTTGTCACCTTGTGGAGCCTACAATTCCCTTTTTCTCTTCTGGCAGTCTTGGAAATGTCCTTCATAAGTCATAGGAGTAATTTGGAGGCTGAGAGCTATTTGTACTCTGGTGGGTTTTCATTTGTGTATATGTGGATTCTGTTTCTTTGTAAGAATAGGTTTGATTTTATTTCCAATACTTTCTATAAAATTACAATATGTCACAAGTGCAGATTTTTATATATGGATACCTGCATCACAATCACTCTGCACTCGAGAACAGCCCTATGATGTCCAGAATTTCAGGAATGGTTTCCTTGAAACAAAATCTGGAGCCTAATAAGCATTCAGTAAACAATAGTGACAGGAGGTCACCTTGTATCAGCTTATATTATGGTTCCTATGATCTTCACTGACAAAAAATATAAACTAATAAAAAAGGGGGAAATGATGGAGTTTCAATTAAAGGCCATGACTACTGACAGAAAGCAGGTCACCTTGGAATATAATAAACAAGCTCCCCAGTTTCATGCTCTAGGAGCTGGGTGGAGAAACATCCTGAAAGAATGCCTGTAAATTGCAGAAATGTAAAAGAGCTGAGTCATTGACCTTTAAAATTTGTTGATTTCATCTCATTTGTAACTGTTAAGTATCTATTAACATTGCACATGTGCACATGTATTTTGATTGGTAAAAAAAAACAAAAACAAATAAAAGCCATGCTGTATGAGGTGGCTGGGCTCTTCTCTCCATATCGGATGGAGCGTCCCCTGATCCCAGGTTTTCTACTCTTTGTCTTATTCATTCTTTCTCATGCACAGCACCATTTTCATGAACCCAGTTCCTGAATGCCAACAATTTATTAAAATTATTATAGAGCTATTGAAATGGTTTAATACTGGTTGAATAGATGAATACACAACTCTGTGAATATACCAAGGACCAGGAATGTACACACTGGATAAATAAGATATTGGTTTAATGTGTCTCAATAAAAGCAATTTGTTTTAAAAATCATGGGGATATCAGGAATTTTAATCCAAAGTGTAACCATGGATAAATGTTATAAGCCATGGTTCAGAAATGCTCTGGTCAATTTTCCAAATGAATCACAATTCATGTTTCTGCTAGTGAGGGGATCATTGTATGGTGCTATGCCCCTATATTTTCTAAGGTCATGATTTCTGCTCTAGACTTCAAGTTTATGTATGTTCACTTATGATTGATATGCATCACTAAAATATATAATAAGAGAAAGAAGGTGGTGAGAGACAAATATGAAGCTTTGGAAATACCTATTTCTCTAAAGTGTTTTTCTTTGTGTTTCTTCATTGTTGGACAGTAAAATCACGCATGCATAGAAGGGAGGACGGTACTCTGCTTGATGGATTAGTTCCTTTACTTTTATGAACCATTCCTCTCCCCCATGATATCTTGTAAAGATTTCAGTCACTCTTTTTCACCTTGTGGTCCCTACAAATCCCTTTTTCTCTTCTGGGTGTTGGCTAGGTCCTTCATAAGCCATAGGAGAAATTTGGAGCCTGGGAGATATTTGTACTCTGAGTTACTGGAATTTAATTAGCATATATGGGGATTCTCTTTCTTTGTAAGAATGTGTTTTATTTTATTTCCAATAGTTTCTAAAATTTTTCAATATGTCATAAGAGCAGTTATTTATATATGGATCTATGGAACACAATGACTCTGCATGTGAGAACAGCCCAATTATGTCCAAAAAACCAGAAATGGTTTCCTTGAACAAAATCTTGAGCTTTCTAAACATTCAGTAAACAATCATGAAATCATGGAAAATGTTCTCTTCATAATTATTGATTTACCTACACTCCCTTTTAAAATTAATATTTTCTTTCAACCAATTATCCATTTCAGTTCAAAATTTTTAAATAAAGGCATTTTCATCAGCTTTAAAAATACTATTCATTATTCACTTTTCCCACATGATATTGTATGGAATCACACATCAATAAAACTATTAGATAAACAAAAAAAGTTGTTCAAGGACACCCAACAAAACACAAATGATGTCAGTGTCAAGAAATGGATTGAGAGGTGAATAATTACTTCTTTATTCTTCTGGATTTTCTTTATTTATTATAATTATTATAGAGCAATTGAAAATGTTTAACAATGATTGAGAAGATGAATGCACACCACTGTAAATATACCAAGGACCAAGGAATGAAAAATTGGATAAAAAAGTTATTGTTTTAATATATCTCAGTAAAACATATTTGTTTTTAAAATTGTGGGGATTTCAGTAATTTTACACACAAGTTGAACCATGGATAAGTTATTAGTCATGTTTCAGAAATCCTCTTGCCAATTTTAAAAATGAATCACAATCCATGTTTCTGCTGGAGATGAGGGGATAGGACAACTGTAAGGTGTTATGCCCCTTTATTTTCTAAGGTTGTGATTTCTGCTCTAGACTTCAATTTATGCATGTTAATATTTGACTGAGACACATCACTAAAACATATATTAAGAGAAAGTGGGTGGTGAGAGAAAAATATTAAGATTTGGAATTATCTATTTCTCTAGAGTGGTCTTTCTATTGCATTTCTTTATTGTTGGGGCCTATAAACATGCATACATAGAATGGAGGGAGGTACACTCTGCTTGATGTATTAGGTCATTTACTTTTGTGAACCATTCCTCTCCCCCATGATATCTTGTAAGCATTTGAGCTATCGTTTTCACCTGTGAAATGTAATAATCCCTTTTTCTCTTCTGGGTGTTGGCAAGGCCCTTCATAAGCCATAGAATAAATTTGGAGGCTGGGAGATATTTGTACAATGGGTTTCATTTGTGGAAATGTGGATTTTGTTTCTTTGTAAGAATGAGTTTGATTTTATTTCCAATACTTTCTAAAAAATTAAAATATGACATAAGAGCAGGTATTTATATATGGATACCTGCATCACAATCAATGTGCCCTCAAGAAGAGCCAAATTATTTCCATAAAATCAGGAATGTTTTCCTTGAAACATATTCCAGACCCTTGTAAACAGTCAGAAAAAAATCGTGAAATCTTGGCAAAAGTTCTCCTCTGAATTAAGGATTTACCTACACTCCCTTTTAAAATTAACATTTTCTTTCAATCTAATATCCATTTCATGTCATAATTTTAAAATAAAGACCTTTTCAAAAACTTAAAAAAGCCATTCATTGTTCACTTTGTCCACATGATGTTGTATAGGATCACATATCAATAAAACTGATAGATAAATAAAAATTGTTGTTCAAGGACAACCAGAAAGCACCTATATATGTCAAGGTTAACAAATGAATTGTGAGGTGAATAATTTCTTCTTTATACTTCTGGTTTTTCTGTAGTTATTATAATTATTATAGAGCCATGGAAAAGATTTAATAATGATTGAAGAGATTAATGCATACCACTCTGAATATAACAAGGACCAGGGAATGTACACATTGGATAAATAAGATATTGGTTTGATATCTTTCAATAAAATAGATTTGATTTAAAATTGTGTGGATGTCAGGAATTGTACATCCAAGTTGTGCCATGGATAATAGTTATTAGTTGAGTTTCAGAAACTCTCTTGCCAATTTTAAAAAATGAATCACAATTCAAATTTCTGCTTGAGATGGGGCCACCATAAGTTTTTATGCCATTTTATTTTCTAACATCGTGATTTATGGTCTAGACTTCAAGTTTATGTATGTTCATGTATAATTCATATGTATCACTAAAAATATATATTAAAAGAAAGAGTATGGTGAGATACAATATGAAGCTCTGGAATTACATATTTCTCTAAAGTGGGCTTCCTTTTGTGATTCTTCATTATTGGAGGCTATAATCATGCTTGTATAGAATGGAGGGTGGTACACTATACTTGATTGATTAGTTCCTTGTCTTTTATGAACCATTCCTCTCCCCCATGATATCTTATAAATCTTTAAGTCACTCTTTGTCACCTTGTGGACACTACAAGTCCCTTTTTCTCCTTGGGGTGTTGGCAAGGTCCTTCATAAGGCATAGGAGAAATTTGGTTCTGAGAGCTATTTGTAGTCTGAGTTCCTGGGTTTTCATTTGTGTATATGTGTATTCTCTTTCTTTGTAAGAATGAGTTTGATTTTATGTCCAATTCATTTTAAAAAATTACAATATGTCATAATAGCATATATTAATATATGGATACCTGCATCTCAATCTCTTGGCACTTGGGAACAGCCCAATTATGTCCAGAAAATAAGGTATGGTTTTCCGGTGAGATAATATCCAGATCCTTCTAAACATTCAGTAAGCAATCATGAAATCATGGACAAGGATCTCCACAGAATTATCCATTTACCTGTACTCCCTTTCAAAATTAAGATATTCTTTCAATCTCATATTTGTTTCAGTTCATAATTTTAAAATAAAGACCTTTTCAACAGCTCTAAAATAGCCATTCATTGTTCACTTTGTCCACATGATGTAGTATGTTATCACATATCAGTAAAACTTATAGAAAAACAAAAAAAATTGTTCAAGGACAGCCAGAAAAACACCTAAATATGTCAGTGTCCAAAAAAGGATGGTGACATGAATAATTTTTTCTTTATAATTCTGTTTTTCTTCAATTATTATAATTATTATAGAAATGTTTAATAATGATTGAAGAGATGAGTGCACACCACTGTGAATATACCAAATTCTACAGAATGTACACATTGGATAAAAAAAGACATTGCTTTAATATGTCTCAATAAAACAGATTTGTTTTAAAAATCGTGGGGATATCAACAATTGTACACCCAAGTGGAGCCATAGATATTAGTTATTAGTCATATTTCTGAAATGCTGTGGTCAATTTTTAAAAATGAAGCACAACTCAACTTCATGCTTGAAATAGGACCACTGTAAGGTGCTATGCCGCTTTCTTTTCTAAGGTTGTGATTTCTGCTCTAGACTTCAAGATTATGTATGTTCATGTATGATTGCTTTGCAAGACTAAAAATATATATTTAGAGAAAGAGTTTGGTGAGAGACAAATGCGGAGCTTTGGAATTACCTATTTCTCTTAAGTGGTATTCATTTAGTGTTTCTTCATTGTTGGAGGCTATAAACATGTGCCCTTCACTTTTATGAACCATTCCTATTCACCATGATATCTTTTAAACATCTGAGTCACTCTTTGTCACCTTGTGCACCCTATAAGTCCCTTTTTCTCTTCTGTCTGATGGCAATGCCCTTATAAGCCCTAGGAGAAATTTGGATCCTCAGAGCTATTTGTACTCTGAATTCCTGGGATTTCATTTTTCTATATGTGGATTCTGTTTCTTGTAGGAATGAGTTTGATTTAATTTCCAATACTTTCTAAAAAATTACAAAATGCCATAAAAGCAGGTATTCATATATTAATATTTGCATCATAATCTCTCTGTACTTGAGAACTACTCAATGAAGTGTAGAATATCAGGAATGGTTTTCTTAAAGCAAAATCTCCAGCATTCTAAACATTCAGTAAACAATCATGAAATTATGGAAAAAGATATCCTTAGAACTATCGATTTAACTATTCTCCTTTTTAAAATTAACATTTTATTTCATCTAATATCCATTTCAGTTAATAATTTTAAGCCATTCATTGTTCACTATGCCCACATGATGTTGTATGGGATCATATATCAATACAACTGATAGATAAACAGAAAAAGTTGTTCAAGGACAGCCAGAAAATCACAAGTATGTCAGTGACAACAAATGGATTTAGAAGTGAATAATTTCTTCTTTATCCTTCTGGTTTTCCTATATTTATTTTAATTATTATTTAGCTATTGAAATGGTGTAATAATGATTGAAGAGATGGACACACCACTGTGAATATACCAAGGAACAGGGTATGAACACATTTGATAAAAAGATATTGGTTTACTATGTCTCTATAAAACAGAATTGTTTTAAAAATCGTGGGGATGTTAGGAATTGTAAACCAATGTTGAGCCATGGATAATCATTATTAATCGTGTATCAGAAATACTCAGGCCAATTTTTTAAAAAGAATCATAATTCAAGTTTCTGATGGAGATGGGACCACTGTAAGGTGTTATTTGAAAATGATTGAAGAGATGAATGCACACCACTGAATATACCAAATACCAGGAAATGTACCCATAGGATAAAAAAAAAAAAAGATATTGGTTTAATAGGTCTCAATAAAACAGATTTGTTATAAAAGTTGTGGGAATATAAGGAATTGTACACTCAAGTGGTGGAATGTATAATAGTTATTCATTGTGTTTCAGAAATGCTTTGGCAAATTTTAAAAAATGAATCACAATTTAATTTTCTGCTGGAGGTGGTATTACAGTAAGTTGTTATGCCCCTTTATTTTCTAAGGTTGTGATTTCTTCTCTAGACGTCAAGTTTATGTATGTTCATATATGATTGATATGCATCACTAAAAATATATATTAAGAGAAAGTGGGTGGTGAGAGACAAATATGAAGCTTTTGAATAATATATTTCTCAAAAATCGTATTCATTTTGTGTTTCTTCATTGTTGGAAGCTATAATTAAGTGTGCACAGAATGGAGGGTCGTACACTCTGCCTGATGGATTATTTCCTTAACTTTTATGAACCATTCCTCTCCCTGTTGATATCTTGCATACTTTTTAGTCACTCTTTGTCACCTTGTGGGTGCTACAAGTCCCTTTTTCTCTTCTGGGTGTTGGCAAGTTCCTTCATAATGCATAGGAGAATTTGTAGGCTGGGAGATATTTATACTCTGAGTTCCTGGGTTTTCATTTGTATATATGTGGATTCTGTTTCTTTGTAAGAATGAATTTGATTTTATTTCCAATGCTTTCTAAAATATTAAAATATGTTATAAGAGCAGGTATTTATATATGGATACCTGCATCACAGTATCTCTGCACTCAAGGAGAGCCCAATCATGTCCAGAAAATCAGGATGATTTCCTTGAAACCAAATCCAGAGCCTTCTAAACATTCAGTAAACAATCATGAAATCATGGAAAAAGACCTTCTCTGAATTATTGATTTACCTAAACTCCCATTTAAAATTAACATTTTTTTCAATCTAATATCTGGTTCATATTATTATTTAAAAATAAAGACCTTTTAAAAAGCTTTAAAAAAGCCATTTATTGTACATTTGTCCACATGATCTAGTATGGGATCACATATCAATAAAACTGAAAAATTAACAAAACAGTTGTTCAAGAACAGCCAGAAAAACACCTATGTATGTTAGTGTGCGCAAATGGATGGAGAGGTGAATAATTTCTTCTTTTTTCTTCTAGTTTTCCTTTATTTATTACAATTATTATAGAGCTATTGAAAGGTATATTAATAATTGAAGAGTTGAATGTACACCACTGTGAATATACCATGGACCAGGGAATGTACACATTGGATAAAAAAGTTATTGTTTTTATCATGTCCTGTATCCATTACTGTAAGGTAATGAAAAACATTTACCATGACCACTACATAATACCATCAAAATTATTAAAGTGTACCATCTAAATTTTAAACTATACTGTAAACCATAGACAATGTTTAGTAGCTATGATTCACTATGTGTATAACAGTTATTACAATGCTACCAACCTGAGAAAAATAATGGTTTTAATATGGGGTATGGAAAGGGGAAGGAGGTGGGGTACATGGGGATCTCTTGCATTGAGTGAATTTGCTGGGTCCTAAATCTTCATTGTAAAGTAAATGTAAATTTGGGAGACACTGGAGAATGAGAAGGGGAAGGTGTCACGGTACACACTGGACATCTGATAATGCAGTGATAAAAGGAGAAAAAATAAAAATTAAAAGTAATTAATTTTTCCCATCTTATTTTTTTGAATATCCTAATTCTTTAATAATATTTTATTTTTATTTCTTTTTTTCTGAGTTTCCTTGTGTTTTATCTCTTGTATTTTTTCTTATCTTTATTATTTAATTTTCCTCTTAATTCCATTTGGTTATTATATGGGCTTCATTTTCAGGGAATGTTAAGGTCACAGCAGTGTTACTATGGGGGCTGCAGATGATCATTGGTGGAGGTGTCTGGGATGTGGGATTCATTGGAGTAAGTTCATCTGAAGATAAATGAACAATATACAGAAAATTCTTCAAATGATCGAGGGAAGGGGCATGGTCACAGTGGGTAGAAAATCACTGAATAATTGAGGCAATACTGAGTTCCCAGCCTGGTGAACACTGCCACATTCTCCAAGGGAGCAGCAACAGCTCCTGAGTGCAAGGGCAGTGTCTGGCAAAAGAGGATTTCCCAATGTTGGGTTCTTGGTATTGATGACGAACCTTTTGAGTCTTTTCTCTTGTAATTGAAACTTGACCTACAGTTATGGGGTGCCTAAGGGTTCCATCTGAGTGTCTCCTTGTTGCTCAAATGTGGCCTCTCTCTAAGCCAAACTCAGCAAATGAATGCATTACCTTCCTCCCTATGTGGGACATGAATCCCGGGGATGATCCTCCCTGGCAATGCTGGATTAATATCAAGTGCCAACTGGAAACATGACTGGAAAAAATTTAAATAAAAGGCGGAAACAGTAAAGACAAATGAGTCCATGTGGTTAAGAGACTTCAAAGAGAGGTAACACTTAAACCTCAGTAGGATCCCATAGAACACCAAAGTGAATATCACCCCACAAAGAGGGGCTCCTGAGGGCTCTGGAGACACCCAGCTTCTATATAAGTGAGGATAGACCAAGAGATTGATGCTGTATCAGTGGGCTCTACTTTAGAATCTTTGCTCCTGAGAGTGACAGAGTTGGACTCAAATATGTCCTCCCTGCATATGGTCCATCAGTCCCTTCTATTTAAACATATATGTGATGATGGAGTTTGTAGGTGTACTTCCAGAGACTGGAGCCTTTGTCCTGCCTATGTGCCAGCTGTGCCTGGAATCTCAGTGGAACTGCAACTCCTACTCTACAGCTCAATGGACTCATCCAAGTCACCTGGTGAAGAGAAGATGAGGTAAAACGGCCATCCAAGGGAATAGAGAGATCCTGCAGCTGAAGGGAGGATAATCCCATCCACCATATTCATGGGATATTATCCTAGTCTTACTTGGAGGTGGAGTGGACATCACCATTCCAGTCCCCTCAGGGGTGGGGAAAGAACTATGGACTATAGTGGGCTTAATGGTTTTCTGTTGTGGATATATTGTGACTCAAGCAATGGAAGAAATTATAACAAAGAGGTGGATCCAGTGGCCACTATAAGCTTTTGTGGTGGTGAGAGGAAGGGAAGTTGTAATATGGGGGCTTTTTCAGTACTTGGGGTTTGTCCTGTATGACATTGTGGTGACAAATATAGGCCATTTTACATCAACATATACCATGCAGAACTGTATGGGACAAAGTGTTGTCTATGATGAGAAATGTGGTCTATGCTTAGTAGAAAAGCCCCAGGATGTGTCTATCCATTGCAGGTGAAAAGTGTTTATGTGAGATGTTATGAGAGGTATGGGAGGTGGAGATCATGGGAATCCCTGTAATTTATGTGTAACATTTATGTAATCAAAGCGTCTTTAAAAATATATATGAAAATAAAAGTTATAGGTTTAATATTTCCCAATAAAACAGATTTGATTTAAAATCTGTGGGGCTGTCAGGAATTTTACACCCAAGTAGAGTCATGGATAATAATTATTAATCATTTTTCAGAAATGCTGTGGCCAAGTTTTCAAAATGAATCACAATTCCAGTTTCTGCTAGAGATGGGTGCACTATAAAGTGTTATGCCCCTTTATTTTCTAAGGTTGTGATTTGTGCTCTAGACTTCAAGTTTATGTATGTTCATATATGACTGATATGCATCACTGAAAATATATATTATGAGGAAGAGGGTGGTGAGAGATAATTATGAAGCTTTGGAATTATCTATTTCTCTAAAGTGGTCTTCCTTTTTTGTTTCTTCATTGTTGGAGGCTATAATCACGCTTGCATATAATGGAGGGGGCTACACTCTGCTTGATGGATTAGTTACTTGACATTTGTGATCCATTCCTCTCCCCCCATGATATCTTTTAAACATTTAAATCACTGTTTGTCACCTTTTGTACCTAAAAACCTTTTTTGTATTCTGGATGTTTACAAGGTCCTTCATAAGCCATAGGAGAAATTTGAGGCTGGGAGCTATTTGTATTCTGAGTTCCTGGGTTTTTCATTTGTTTATATGTGGATTCAGTTTCTTTGTAAGAATGAGTTTGATTTTATTTCCAATACTTTTTTAAAAATTACAATATATCATAAGAGCAGGTATTTATATATGGATACCTGCATCACAATCTCTCTACAATCGAGAATAGCACAATGATGCCCAGAAAATCAAGGATGATTTCCTTGAAACAAAATCCAGAGCTTCTAAACATTCAGTAAACAATCATAAAATCATGGGAAAAGTTCTCCTCTGAATTATCGATGTACCCACACTTCCTTTTAAATATAACTATTTCTTTCAATCTAATATCCATTTCAGTTCATAATTTTAAAATGAAGACATTCTCAACAGCCTTTAAAAAGCTGTTCATTGTTCTCATTGCCCACATGATGCAGTAGGGGATAACATAAAAATAAAAATGATAAATAAATAAAAATTGTTCAAGGATCACCAGAAAAACACTTATGTATGTCAGTGTTAACCAGTAGATTTAGAGGTGAATAATTTCTTCTTTGTTCATGTGGTATTTCTTTATTTATTATAATAAATATAGAGCTTTTGAAAACGTTTAATAATGATTGAAGTGATGAATGCACACTCACTGTGAATATCACAAGGACCAGGGAATGTACACATTGGATAAGAAAGATATTTGTATAATATGTCTCAATAAGAAAGATTTGTTTTAAAAATCATTGGGATGTCAGGAATTGTACAACCAAGTTGAGCCATGGATAATTGTTCTAAGTTGTGTTTCAGAAATGCTGTGTCCAATTTAAAAAAAAATGAATCACAATTCAAGTTTCTGTTGGAGATGGGACCACTGTAAGTTGTAATACTCCTTTATTTAATAGGGTGGTGATTTGGACTCTGGATTTCAAGTTTATATATGTTCTTGTATGATTGATATGCATCACTAAAAACATATATTAAGAGAAAGAAGGTGGTGAGAGACAAATCTGAAACTTTTGAATTACTTTTTCCTCTAACCTGGTCTTCCTTTTTTGTTTCTTCGTTGTTGGAGGCTATAATCACACATGAATAAAATGGAGGGTGGTACACTCTGCTTGATGGATTGGATCTTGAGTTTTATGAATCATTCCTCTCCCCTAGGATATATTGAAAATATTTGAGCTACTCTTTGTCACCTTGTGGACCCTACAAATTGCTTTTCCTCTTATGGGTATTGGCAAGTTTCTTCATAAGGCATAGATGAAATTTGGAAGATGGGAGATATTTGTACTCTGAGTTCCTGGGTATTCACTTGTGTATATGTGGTTTCTGTTTATTTATAAGAATGAGTTTGATTTTATATCCAATAATTTATAAAAAATTAAAATATGTCCTAAATGCAATATTTTATATATGTATACCTGTCTCACAATCTCTCTCCACTCGAGAATCACCCAATGATGTCCAGAAAACCTGGAATGGTTTCTTAGAAACAAAATCCAGAGCCTTCTAAACATTCAGTAAACAATTGTGAAGTCATGGAAAAAGATCTCAGAATAATCGATTTACCTACACTCCCTTTTAAAATTAATATTTACTTTCAAACTAATATCCAATTCAGTTCATAATTTTAAAATAAAAACTTTTCAACAGCTTTAAAATAGCCATTCACTGTTCACATTGTCCACATGATATAGCATGGGATCACATATCAATAAGACTAAGAGATAAACAAAAAACTTGTTCAAGAACAGCCATAAAAACACCTATGTATGTTACTGTAAACAAATAGATTTTGAGGAGAATAATATCTTCTTTATTCTTTGGGTTTTTTATTTATTTATTATAATTAATATAGAGCTATTGAAAAGGTTTAATAATGATTGAAGAAATGAATGCACACCACTCTGAATATACCTGGGACCAGGGAATGTACCCATTGGATAAAATAAATATTGGTTTAATATATCTTAATAAAATAGATTTGTTTTAAAAATCATGGGTTTATCAGAAATTGTCCACTGAAATTGAGCCATGGTTAGTAGTTGTTAGTCGGGTTTCAAAAATGCTCTGGTCAATTTTAAAAAATGAATCACAATTCAATTTTCTGATGGAGATGTGTGTATGGGATCACTGTAATGTTTTGGTCCACTTTATTTTCTAAGGTCGTGATATCTGCTCTATACTTCAGGTTTCTGTATGTGTAGGTATGATTGATAGGAATCACTACAAGTATTTATTAAGAGAAAGATAGTGGTGAGAGGCAAATATGAAGCTTTGGAATTACCCATTTCTCTAAATTGGTTTTCCTTTTGTGTTTCTTCATTGCTGGAGGGTATAATCATGCATGCATTGAATAGAGGGCCATACACTCTGCTTGATGGATTAGGTACTTGACTTTTTTAAAGATATATGTGCTTATATGTGCATTTGCTTACATGATTGTGATTTTTTTCATATATATTTTAAAAGATGCCTAGATTTCATAAATGTTACCCAAAAATTACAGGGATTCTCATGATTTCCACCTCCCATACCTCCCATAACATCTCACATAAACATCTTTCATTAGTGTGGCACATCACCTACAATGGATATATACATCCTGGGGCTTTATCACAAAGCAGAGACCACAGTTCCCACCGTAGACCGCACTCTCTCCCACACAGTTCTGCATGGTATGTGCTAATGAAAAATGGCCTATATCCATCACTGCAATGTCACTCAGTACAACCCCCAAGTCCTGAAAAAGCCCCTGTATTACAACTGCCCTTCCCTGCCCCACCCCAAAAGCATCTAGTGGCCACTGGCTACACCTCACTGTTACAATTTCTTCCATTGCTTCAATCACAGTATATCTACAACAGAATACCATTAAGTACACTCTAGTCCATAGCTCTTCCTCAAATCCTGAGGGGACTGGAATGGTGATGTCCAATTCACCTCCAAGTGATAGTAACTTTATATACCACGGAAATGGTGGATGGGATTATCCTGCCTTCAACTTCAAGCTCTCTCCATTCCCTGGGATTGCCATTGTCCATCATTGTCTCCTCACCTGGTGACTAGGGTGAGTCCATTGAGCTGTAGAGTAGGAGTTGCAGCTCCACCGAGTTTCCAGGCACAGCTGGTACATAGGCAGGCCAGAGGCTTCAGTCTCTGGAAGTACACCTACAAACTCCATCATCACATATATGTTTGAATAGAAGGGCCTGATGAACTATGTGCAGGGAGGACTTATTTTAGTCCAACTCTGTCACTCTGAGTAGCGCAGATTCCAAAGAAGACCAGACTGAGAAGGCATCAATCTCTGGGTCTATCCCACCTTATATAGGACCTGGGTGTCTCCAGAGCCCTCAGGTTAAGAGAATACATGGAGTGTTGGGAGGGAATCCCAGAGGTAAAGCTTACACTTAACTCAGTAACATCCCATAGAACAACAAATTATCCTTGACTTTTATGAACCATTCCTCTCCCCTGTGATAACTTATAAACATTTGAGTCACTCTTTGTCACATTGTGGATGCTACAAGTTCCTTTTTGTCTTCTGGGTGTTGACTAGGTACTTCATAAACCATAGTAGAAATTTGGAAGCTGCAAGCTATTTGTACTCTGAGCTCCTGGGTTTTCATTTGTGTATATGTGGATTCTGTTTATAAGAATGAGTTTGATTTTAATTCCAATACTTTCTAAAAAATTACATTATATCATAAGGACAGGTATTTATAAATCAATACCTGCATCACAAACTCTCTGAACTAGAGAACAGACCAATGATATCCAGAAAATCAGGAAGGATTTCCTTGAAACTAAATCTGGAGCCTTCTAAGCATTCTGAAAACAATTGTGAAATCATTGAAAAAATTCACCAAGAAAATTATTGATTTAACTACACTCCTTTTAAAATTAACTTTCTCTTTCTAACTAATATCCAATTAAGTTCATAATTTTAAAATAAAGACCTTTTCATCAGCTTTAAAAAAGCCATTCATTGTTCACTTGGTCCACAGGATGTAGTATGGGATCACATATCATTAAAATTGATATGTAATAAAAAAGTTGTGGCAGTTTGATGTAATTATGAATTCCAAAAATATAATTGAATCATGCTTGTAAACTGATCTGTTAATCTGGGCATGATTAGGTTAGGATTAGAGCATTGAGCCCCACCCCTTAGTGGGTGGGGAATGAAATATAAAAGGCAAGGCAAAGGACAGTTGAAGCTGTCTTTTGAGAAGAAGTTTTGATTTTGGAAAGAAGGCCCCAGGAGAAGAGAAGCAAGCTGTTGGCCTGATCGTCTACAGCTGACCTTGTGGAGGAAACGAAGCTAAGCCCGGAGAGAAATGCAGCCCCAGGAAGAGAGGAACCCCAGAAGCCTGAACACTGGCAAATGCCAGCAGCTGTCTTGCTCTAACACGTGGCAATGGACTGTGGTGAGAGAAGAAACTTAACGCTTTATGGCCTGGTATCTGTGGACTTCTACCCCAAATAAATACCCTTTATAAAGACCAACCCATTTTTTGGTATTTCACATTAGCACCCCTTTGGCTGACTAATACAGAATTTGTTATCGAGGAGTGGGGAATTGCTTTTGTAATTACCAAAATGTTGGAATGGTTTTATAAATGGGTAAGGGGTATTTTTTGGAGGGATTGTGAAATGCTTGATGAAAAAGGCTTAAATCACTTTGAAGAAACTGTTGATAGTAATATGGACGCTAAAGGGACTTTCTATGATGCCTTGGAAGTAAATGATCAAACTATTATTGGAAACTGGAGGAAAGGTGATCCATGTTTTAAAGTTGCAAAGATCTTAGCAAGATTAACTCCTGGTGTTATATGGAAGACAGAATTTGAAAATGGTGAACCAGAACATTTAGCTAAAGAAATTTCCAAGTAAACTCAGAGAATGTGGCTTGGCTTCTCCTTGCAGCTTATAGCAAAATACTAGACGAGAGAAATACACTAAGGTCTAAACTTGTGGGCAAAAAGAAAACAGAAACTAATTCTGGAACTTCCAAGTTTCTGGAAATCAAATTCCCAGATGAAAATGCCCTATTTGAAGACTTTGCTAAACTTGAAACTCATAACTCAGAATTGAAGATGCAGTTATCTCGGAAAGACTTGTGGAAAGTCTTACTGTCTGATGTCTTGGACCCCTGCTTCTTACATGCTAAACCAACAACTTTTTTGAGAGTGCTGTATGAACAAAACCACAGTCAGCTTGAACAAAAGAAGTCATGGAAAGGAGAGACTGAAGAAGAAAAAGCTTTAAGAAGAAAACTGTGGAAGCAGAGATCTGGGATTAAGACATCTCCTTGGGCCAAGAGAGGAGCCCCACCAATATATACAGAGAGGGTGAGTTTTCCCCAGCAGTTGAAGAAGGTGGATGTCCCCACCCAATGTTCAGGAAGAGTTTCGCCACCCCAGGGTGCAGGGGGGTTGGAGCACATTCCTCAAAGATTAGGGCAGTTAAGGTCAACACCCCATTGGTCTGAGAGGGGTGTACCTGTCCACCAAAGGTTAGGGAAGACCAGGTGGTCAACTCATTGCTCTGAGAGAGTTGAGCCTGTATGCCAAAGGTTAGGGAAGGCCTGGTGGTCAACTCGTTGCTCTGAAAGGGTTGAACCTGTATGCCAAAGGTTAGGGGGTATGTTGTCTTCACATCAGTATACTAAGGGGTCTAGGACTCTAACCCAAAGATTGGGTAAGGTGTGGCAATCTCCCCAACACTCTTGGAGGGTGATGTCTGGAGCTTGGTGGGCACCCATATGCTTGATGAGAGTGGAACCAAGAAAATGGCCATTAGGCAAGCCTGTGGAAAGGGTGGGTTCCCATGTGGCCCCAAGGAAAAGAAAACATCTTAAAAATGACTCTCAGATTTTGAAATCGAATGGAGGATGCCCTGCAAGTTTACTGAACTGTAGAGGATCCATGACTCATGTTTAACATCACAATTTCTACTTATAATATTGAAAATGTTTATCTTTTGTCTTTCCATTTGTGTATTGGAAGCAGTTAAATGGTTTTGTAAGATTCAGAGGTCTATAGCAGATGGGACTTTGCCTGAATACAAACTGTATTTCTTTAAAATGATTTTGATATGATTTTGTACTTGGAATGTTACTGATTTAAGTTTTTTTAAATATTGTAATGTATTTTTGGAATTCAGAGGGTGGAATGTGGCAGTTTGATGTAATCATGAATTCCAAAAATATAATTGAATCATGCTTGTAAACTGATCTGTTAATCTGGGCATGATTAGGTTAGGATTAGAGCATTGAGCCCCACCCCTTAGTGGGTGGGGAATCGAATATAAAAGGCAAGGCAAAGGACAGTTGAAGCTGTCTTTTGAGAAGAAGTTTTGATTTTGGAAAGAAGGCCCCAGGAGAAGAGAAGCAAGCTGTTCGCCTGATCTTCTACAACTGACCTTGTGGAGGAAACAGAAGCTAAACCCGGAGAGAAATGCAGCCCCGGGAAGAGAGGAACCCCAGAAGCCTGAACAATGGCAAACGCCACCAGCTGTCTTGCTCTAACACGTGGCAATGGACTGTGGTGAGAGAAGAAACTTAACGCTTTATGGCCTGGTGTCTGTGGACTTCTACCCCAAATAAATACCCTTTATAAAGACCAACCCATTTTTGGTATTTCACATTAGCACCCCTTTGGCTGACTAATACAAAAGTTTTCAAGGATAGCCAGAAAAACACATATGAATGTCATTTTCAACAAATGGATTGTGAGGTGAATAATTTCTTCTTTATTCTTCTGTTTTTTCTTTATTTATTATAGTTATTACAGAGGTATTGAAAGGGTGTAATAATGATTGAAGAGATGAATGCAGGCCACTGTGAATATATCAAGGACGAGGGAATGTACACATTGGATTTAAAATATATTGGATTAATTTATTTCAATATAACTGATTTATTTTTAAAATCGTGGGGATATCAGGAATTGTACACCCAAATTGACCCATGGATTACAGTTTTTAGTCGTGTTTCAGAAATGTTCTGCCCAATTTTTAAAAATGAATCACAATTCAAGTTTCTGATATAGATGTGTGTATGGGACCATTGTAAGTTGTTATGCCCTTTTATTTTCTCAGGTTGTCATTTCTGCTCTAGATTTCAAGTTTATATATGTTCATGTATGATTGATATGCATCACTAAAAACATATATTAAGAAAAGAGGGTGGTGAGAGACAAATATGAAGCTTTGGAATTCCCTAATTCTCTAAAGTGGTCTTCCTTTTGTGTTTCTTCATGTTTGAGGCTATAATCAAATGTGAATAGAGTGACAGAAGGTACACACTTCTTGATGGATTAGGTCCTTGAATTTTATGAACAATTCCTCTCCCCCATGATATCTTGTAAACATAGGAGCCTCTCTTTGTCACCTTGTGGACCTTACATTTCCTTTTTTCTCTTCTGGGTGTTGGCAAGGTCTTTCATAAGCCATAGGAAAATTTGGAGGCTGGGAGCTATTTGTACTCTGAGTTCCTGGGTTTTCTTTTCTCTATATGTGGATTCTGTTTCTTTTTAAGAATGAGTTTGATTTTATTTCCAATAATTTCTAGAAAATTACAGTATGTCATAAAAGTAGGTATTTTTATATGAATACCTGAGTCACAATCTCTCTGCCCTCGGGGACAGCCCAATTATGTACATAATATCAGGAATGGTTTCTTTGAAACAAAATCCGGAGGCTTCTAAACATTCAGTAAACAATCATAAAATCTTGGAAAGAGATCTCTTCTGAATTATCAATTTACCTTTACTCCCTTTAAAATTAATATTTTCTCTCAATCTAATATTGAATTCAGTTCATAATTTTAAAATAAAGACCTTTCAACAGCTGTAAAAAAGGCATTCATTTCTCTCTTTGTCCACATGATGTAGAATGGGGTCACATATCAATAAAGCTGATAGATAAACAAAAAAAGTTGTTCAAGGACAGCCAGATAAACACCTAGGTCTGTCAGAGTCAACAAATCGATTGAAAGGTGAATTATTTCTTCATTATTCTTCTGGGTTTCCTTTATTTCTTATAATTATTATAGAGCTTTTTAAAGGTTTAATAATAATTGAAGAGATGAGTGCACACCACTGTACATATACCAAGGACTAGGGAATGTACCCATTGGATAAAAGATTATTGGTTTAATATGTCCCAATATAACACATTTGTTATTAAATTCATGTGAATGCCAGGAATTATATACAGCAGTGTAGCCAAGGATAATAGTGATTAGTCCTGTTTCAAAGATGCTCTGCCAAATTTTTTGAAAATGATTCACAATTCAAGTTTGTGCTGGAGATGTGACCACTCTAAGATGTTATGCTCCTTTTTTTTTATAAGGTCATGATTTCTGCTCTAGACTTCACATTTATGTATGTTCATGCATGACTAATACACATCACTGAAATATATATTAAGAGAAAGAAGTTGATGAGAGACAAACATGAAGCTTTGGAATTACCTTTTTCCCTAAAGTTATCTTACCTTTGTGTTTCTTCCTTGTTGGAGGCTATAAACACGTGTACATTAAATGGAGGGTGGTACAATCAGCTTGATGGATTAGGTTCATGAGTTTTATGTACCATTCCTCTTCCTGATGATATCTGTCAATATTTGAGTCACTCTTTCTCACCATGTGGACCCTGCAAATCTCTTTTCACTTCTGTTTGTTGGCAAGTTTCTTCATAATCCATAGGAGACATTTGGAGGCTTGGTGTTCTTTGTATTCTTAAATTCTTTGGTTTTAATTTGTGTATATGTTTATTCTGATTCTTTGAAAGAATGAGCTTGATTTTATTTCCAATACTTAGTAAAAAATTACAATATGTTATAACAGCAGGTATTTATAAGTGCATACCTGCATCACAATCTCTCAAAATGTGAGAACAGCCCATTGATGTGCAGAACATCAGGAAGGGTTTCCTTGAAAGAAAATCTGGAGTCTTCTAAATATTCAGTATACAATTGAGTAATCATGGAAAAAAGATCTCCTCTGAATTATAGATTTACATAAACTCTCTTTTAAAATTAACATTTCTTTCAATCTAACATCCGTTTCAGTACAAATTTTAAAATAAAGACTTTTTCAACAGCTTTAAAAAGCCATTCATTTTTCACTTTGTCCACATGATGTCGTATGTTATCACATATAAATAAAACTGTTAGACAAACAAAAATAGTTTTTCAAGAACATCCAGAAAAAGAACTATGTATGTCAATGTCAACAATTGGATTGAGAAGTGAATAATTTCTGTTTATTCATTGGTTTTTCTTTATTTTACTAGTTATTATAGATATTTTGAAAATGTTTAATAATGATTGAAGAGAAGAATGCACTCACTGTGAATATATCGAAGACCAGGGAATGAACACACAGGATAAAAATGATATTGGTTTAATATGTCTCAATAAAATAGATTAGGTTTAAAAATCGTGGAATTGTCAGGAATTGTACACCCAAGTTCAGCCATGGACAACACTTATTAGTCATGTTTCAGAAATGCTCTGGCTACTATTTAAAACTGAATCTCAATTCAATTTTTTTGCTGGAGATAGCACCACTGTAAATGTTATGTCCCTATATTTTCTGATGTTGTGATTTCTGCTCAAGACTTCAAGTTTATGTAGGTTTATGTCTGACTCATATGCATCACTAAAATATATATATTTAGAGAAAGAAGGTGGTGAGGGACAAATATGAATCTTTGGAATTACCTATTTCTCTAAAGTGGTCTTCCTTTGTGTTTCCTCATTGTTGGAGGCAATAATCACGTGTGCATAGAATGGAGGGTGGTACACTCTGCTTGATGCCTTATGGCCTTGAATTTTATGAACCATTCCTCTCCCCCATGACATCGTGTGAACATTTGAGTCACTCTTTGTCACCTTGTGGACCATACAGGTCCCTTTTTCTCTTTTGGATGTTGGCAAAGTCCTTCATGAGCCATATGAGAAATTTGGAGGCTGGGAGTATTTGTACTCTGAGTTTCTGGGTTTTCATTTCTGTATATGTGGATTTTGTTTCCTTGTAAGAAGGAGTTTGATTTTATTTCCAATACTTTCTTAAAAATTACAATATGTCATAGGAGCAGTTATTTATACATGGATACCTGCATAACAATCTCTCTGCACTCCAGAACCACCCAATGATGTCCAGAAAATCAGGAAAGGTTTCATTGAAATTAAATCCAGTCTTCAAAACATTCAGTAACAATCATGAAATCATGGGAAAAAATCTCCTCAGAATTAACGATTTAACTACACTTCTTTATAAAATTAACTTTTTCTTTCAATCTAATATCCACTTCAGTTAATAATTTTAAAATAAAGACGTTTTCAACAGCTTTTAAAAACCCATTCATTGTTTGCTTTGTCCACATGATGTAGTATGGTATCACATATCAATAAAACTGTTAGATAAACAAAAAAAGTTGTTCAAGGATAGCCAGAAAAACACTTATGTATGTCAGTGTCCAAAAATGGATTGAGAGATGAATAATTTCTTCTTTATTCCTCTGTTTTTTCTTTATTATAATTATTTTAGAGCTATTGAAAAGGTTTCATAATGATTAAATAGATAGATGCACCCCACTGTGAATATCCCAAGGACCAGGGTATGTACACATTGTATAAAAAAGTCATTGGTTTAATAAGTCTCAATGAAACAGATTTGTTTTAATAATCATGGGGATGTCAGGAATTGTACACCCAAATAGAGCCATGGATAATAGTTATTACTCGTGTTTCAGAAATGCTCTGGCCAATTTTTAAAAATAAATTACAATTCAAGTTTCTGCTGGAGTTGGGACCAATGTAAGGTGTTATACACCTTTATTTTCTAAGTTTGTGATTTCTACTCTAGACTGCAAATTTATATATGTTTATGTATGATTGATATACATCACTTAAAATATATATTAAGAGAAAGTGTGGTGAAAAAAAATATGAAATTTTGGAATGACCTATTTCACTAAAGGGTGTTCTTTTTGTGTTTCTTCATTGTTGGGGTCTATAATGACACATGAATAGAATCGAGGTTGGTACAGTCTGCTTGGTGGTTTAGGCCCTTGACTTTTATGATCAATTCCTCTCCCCCATCATATCTTGTAAACATTTGAGTCGCACTTTGTCACCTTGTGGATTCTACATATCCCTTTTTCTCCTCTGTGTGTTGACAAGGTCCTTCATAAGCCATTGGAGAAATTTGGAGACTGGGAGCTCTTTGTACTCTGAGTTCCTGATTTTCATTTTTGTATATGAGGATTCTCTTTCTTTGTAAGAATGAGTTTGATTTTATTTCAAACATTTAATAGAACATTATAATATGTCATAAAAGCAGATGTTTATATATGGACACTTGCATCATGAACACTCTACAATGGATATCAGCCCAATGATGTCTAGAAAATCAAGAATGGTTTCCTTGAAACAAAATACAGAGCCTTCTAAACATTCAGTAAACAATCATGATATCATGGAAAAAAATCTCCTCTGAATTATCAATTTACCTACACTACCTTTTAAAATTAACATTTTTTCAATCTAATATCCATTTCTGTTCATAATTTTTTAAAAGAGACTATTTCAACAGATTTAAAAAGCAATTCATTGTTCATGTTGTCCACATGATGTAGTATGGGATCACATATCTGTAAAACTGATAGATAAACAGAAAATGTTGTTCAAGGACAGCCAGAAAAACACCTATATATGTCAATGTCAACAAATGGATTGATAGGTTAAAAATTTCTTCTTTATTCTTCTGTTTTTTCTTTATTTATTATCATTATTATAGAGCTATTGAAAATGTTTAATAATGATTGAAGAGATAAATGCCCACCGCTGTGAATATACTAAGGACCTGGGAATGTACATATTGGATACTAAAGATATTGGCTTAATATGTCTCAATAAAAAAGATTATTTTGGAAAATCTTGGGGATGTCAGGAATTGTACACCCAATTTGTGCCATGGATAATAGTTATTAGTCATGTTTCATTAATGCTCTGCCCAATTTTTAAAAATGAATTGCAATTCAAGAATCTTATGGAGATGTGTCTATGGGACCACTGTAAGGTGGTTTATTTTCTAAGTTCATGATTTCTGCACTAGAACTCAAGTTTATATATGTTCATGTGTGACTGATATGCATCACTAAATATATATATTAAGAGAAAGAGTGTGGTGAGGGACAAATATGAAGCCTTGTATTTACCTAATTCTCTAAATTGGCCTTCCTTTTGTGTTTCTTCATTGTTTGAGGCTATAATCACGCATACATAGAATGAAGGGCGGTAAACTCTGTTTGATGGAATAGATCCTTGACTTTAATGAAAAATTCCTCTCACCCATGATACCTTGTAAACAATTGAGTCACTCTTTGTCATCTCATGGACACTGCAAGTCACTTTTTCTCTTCTCGGTCTTGGAAACATACTTCATAATGCATTGGAGAAATTTGGAGGCTGTGAGCTATTTGTTCTCTGAGTTCCTGGGTTTTCATTTGAGTATATTTTATTCTGCTTTTTTTGTAAGAATGAGTTTTATTTTATTTCCAATACTTTCTAAAAAATCACAATATATCATAAGAGCAGGTATTTATATATGGATACCTGCATCACAATCACTCTGCCCTCAAGAAGAACACAATGATGTCCAGAAAATCAGGAATGGTTTCCTTGAAACAAAATCCAGAGCCTTCTAAACATTCAGTAAACAATCCTGATGTCATGGGAAAAGATTTTCTCAGAATTATCGAATTACCTACATTCCCCTTTAAAATTAACATTTTCTTTCCATGTAATATCTGTTTCTTTTCATAATTTTAAAATAAAGACTTTTTCAACAGCTTTAAAAGAGCCATTCATTGTTCACTTTAGACACATGATTTAGTATTGGATAACATATCATTAAAACTGATAAAAATTTGTTTATTGACCGCCAGATAAACTCCTGTGTAGATCATTGTCAACAAATGGATTGAGGAGAATAATTTCTTTTTTACTCCACTAGATTTCTTTATTTTCAATAATTATTATAGAGCTATTGAAAAGGTTTAATAATGATTGAAGAGATGGATGCACACCACTGTGACTATATGTAGGATCAAGGAATGAACACATTGGATAAAAAGGATATTGGTTTAAAATGTCTCAATTAAAAGATTTGTTTTAAAAATCGTAGAGATGTCAGGAATTTGTACACTCAAGTTCAGTCATGGATAATATTATCAGTCGTGTTTCAGAAATGCTCTGAATAATTTTTAAAAATGAGTCAAAATTCATGTTTCTGCTAGTGATGGAACCATTTTAAGGTGTTATGCCCCTTTATCTCCTAAGGTTGTGATTTCTGCTCTGGACTTCAAGATTATGTATGTTTATGTAAGAGTGATAAGCATCAATAAAATATATATATTAAAGGAAAAAGTGCAGTGAGAGACAGATATGACACTTTGGAATTACTTATTTCTCTTTCTTTTTGTATTTATTTTTGGAGGCTATAATCACACGTGAATAGAATGAACATTGGTACACTCTGCTTGATGGATTAATTCCTTGACTTTTATGTACCATTCCTCTCCCCAATGATATTTTGTAAATATTTGTGTCACTCTTTCACCTTGTGGAAACTACAGGTCCCTTTTACACTTCTTTGGGTTGGCAAGGTCCTTCAAAATCCATAGGAGAAATGTGGATCCTGGGAACTATTTGTACTCTGGGTTCCTGGGTTTTAATTAATGTATATGTGGATTCTGTTTCTTGGTAAGAAAGAGTTTAATATTATTTCCAATACTTTCTAAAAAATTACAATATATCATAAGAGCAGGTATTTATATATGGATACCTGCATCACAATCACTCTGCACTCAAGAACAGTACAATGATATCCAGAAAATCAGGTTGGTTCCCTTGGAACAAAATCTGGAGTCTTCTAAACACTCAGTAATCAATCACAAAATCATGGAAAAAGACCTACTCTGAATTATTGATTTACATAAAACTCCTTTTTAAAGTTAACATTTCTTTTCAATATAATATCAGTTTCAGTTTATAATTTAAAAATTAAGACCTTTTCAACAGCTTTATAAAAGCCATTCATTGTTCACTTTGTCCTCATGATGCAGTATGGGATCATGTATGAATAAAACTGATAGACAAACAAAAACAGATTTTCAAGGATGATCAGAAAATCACCTATGTATGTCAGTGTCAACAAATGGATTGAGAGGTGAATAATTTCTTCTTTATTTTTCTATATTATTATAAATATTATGGAACTATTGGAATAGTTTAATAATGATTGAAGAGATGAATGCCCACCACTATGAATATACAAAGGAACAGGGAATGTACACATTGGATAAAAAAAGATATTAGTTGAATATGTCTCAAAAAAAAAACAGATTTGTTTTAAAAATCATGGGGATGTCAGTAATTGTGCACCCAAATTGAGCCATGGATAATATTTATTATATTTCAGAAAAGTTCTGCCAATTTGTGAAAATGAATCATAATTCAAGGTTCTGCTGTTGATGGGACCATTGTAAGGCGTTATGCCCCTTTATTTTCTAAGGTTTTGATTTCTGCTCTGGAATTCAAGTTTATGAATGTTCATATATGTTTGATATGCATCACTAAAATATATATATTAAGAGAAAGAGGGTGGTGAGAGACAAATATGAATCTTTGGAATTACCTATTTCTCTCAAGTGGTCTTCCTATTTTCTTTCTTCATTGTTGGAGGCTATAATCACGTGTGCATAGAATGGAGGGTGGTACAGTCTCCTTGATGGATTAGGTCCTTGAATTTTATGAACCATTCCTCTTCACCATGATATGTTGTAAACATTTGACGGACTCTTTGTCACCGTACAGGTCCCTTTTTCCCTTCTGGGTGTTGGGAACATCCTTGATAAGCCATAGGATATATCTGGATGCTGGCAGCTCTTTGTACTCTTGACTTCTTAGTTTTTCATTTGTCTATATGAGGATTTTGTTTCTTGTAAGAATGAGTTTAATATTAGTGTGATTTTGTTTCCAATTCTTTCTACAAAATAACAATATGTAATAAGTGCAGGTTTTACATATGGATACCTGAATTAAAATCTTCTGCACTCGAGAACAGTTCTATGATGTCCAGAAAATCAGGAACTGTTTTGTTGAAATAAAATCTGGAGCCCTCTAAACATTCAGTAAACAATCACGCAATCATGGAAAAAGATCTCCTCTAAATTAACTATTTACGTAGACTCCCTTTTAAATTAACATTTTCTTTCAATCTAATATATGTTTTAGTTCATAATTTTAAAATAAAGACCTTTTCAACATCTTTAAATAAGACTTTCATTGTTCACTCTGTGCACACGATGGAGGATGGGATCACACATCAATAAAACTGATGAGATAAACAAGTTTTTCAAGGATTGCCAGGAAAAAACACATGAATTTCAGTGTCATCAAAAGGATTGAGAGTTGAATAATTTCTTCGTTATTCTTATGGTTTATCTTTATTTTTAATAATTGTAATAGAGCTATTTAAAAGGTTTAATAATGATTGTAGAGATGAATGCACACCACGGTGAATAAAACAAGGACCAGTGCATGTACACATTGGATAAAAAAGATTTTGGTTTAATATGTCTCAATAAAAAAGATTTGTTTCAAAATCGTGGGAATATCAGGAATTGTACACCCAAATGCAGCCATGGATCATAATTATTAGTCATATTTCAAAGATGATCTCTCCAATTTTTAAAAATGAATCACAGTCAAGTTTCTGCTGGAGATAGGACCACTGTAAGGTGTTATGCCCTTTATTTTCTAAGATCATGATTTCTGCTCTAGAATTCAAGTTTATATATGTTCATGTATGATTGATATGCATCACTAAATATATATATTAAGAGAAAGAGGGTGGTGAGAGACATATATGAAGCTTTGGAATTACCTATTTCTCTAAATTAGTCTTCCATTTCTGTTTCTTCTTTGTTGGAGACTATAATCATGCATCCATAGAATGGAGGGCAGTACACTCTGCTTGATGGATTATTTCCTTGACTTTTATGATCCATTCCTCTCCCCCATGGTATCTTGTATACCTGTGATTGTCTCTTTATCACCTTGTGGACACTTCAATAACTTTTTCTCTTCTGGGTGTTGGCTAGGTCCTTCATAAGCCATAGGAGAAATTTGGAGGCTTGGAGATATTTTTACTCTGAGTTCATAGGTTTTATTTTGTGTGTATGTGGATTCTTTTGGTTTGTATGAAAGAGTTTGATTTTTTTCCAATACCTTCTAAAAATTATAATATGTCATAAGAGCAGGTATTTATATATTGATAATCTAATTCTCTCATCACAATCTCTCAGCACTCAAGAACAGCCCAATGATGTATAGAAAATCAGGAATGGCTTCTTTGAAACAAAATCAAGGGAATCCCAGTGGGTTCCGTGTAGTGTTTTGGGTAATCTAAGCACCTCTTAAAATATATGCATATATATATATATATAAATAACATTTTTGTAAGCAAATACACATATATGCATATATATTTATGTATCATTTTACAAATGTTTGTATGTATTGTGAGAATTTTGATTTTTACCCATAATTAAAAAAAAAAAAAAAAAGAGCCTTCTAATCATTCAGTAAACAATTGTGAAATCAGGGACAAAGGTCTCCACTGAATTATTGATTTACCTACAGTGCTTTTTAAATTTAACTTTTTCTTTCAATGAACTATCTCTTTCATTTCATAATTTTAAAGCAAAGACATTTTTAAGAGCTTTAAAAAAGCCATTCACTGTTCACTTTATCCACATGATGTAGTATGGGTCACATATCTTTAAATCTGATAGATAAACAAACAATTTTTTTCAAGGACAGCCAGTAAAACACCTATGTATGTCAGTGTCAACAAATGGTTTGAGAGGTGAATAATTTCTTCTTTGTACTTCCTGTTTTTCTTTATTTTTTATAATTATTCTAGAGCTCTTGAAAATGCTTAACAACCATTGAAGAGATGAATGCACACCACCGTGAATATACCAAGGACCCGGCAATGTACACATTGGATAAAAAGTATATTGGTTTAATATGACTCAATAAAACAAATTTGTTTTAAAAATTGTGGGAATGTCAGGAATTTTACACTCAAGTAGGACCATGGATAATAGTTATTACTTGTGATTCAGAAACGCTCTGGCAAATTTTAAAAAACGAATCACAATTCAAATTTCTGCTGGAGATGTGTGTATTCAACCACTGTAAGGTGTTATTTCCCTTTAATTTCCAAGGTCATCATTTCTGCTGTAGACTTCAAGTTTATGTATGTTCATGTATGACGGATATTCATTACTAAAAATACATATTAAGGAAAAAGGGGGATGAGAGACAAATATGAAGCTTTGGAAATACCTATTTCTCTAACGTGTCCTTCCTTTTGTGTTTCTTCATTGTTTGACTCTATAATAACGTGTGCAGAGAATGGAGGGCGGTACACTCTGCTTGGTGGATTAAGTCCATGACTTTTGTGAACCATTCCTCTCTCCCATGATATCTTGTAAACCTTTAAGTCACTCTTAGTCACCTTCTGAACCCTATGGTTCCCTTTTTCTCCTCTGGGTGTTTGCAAGGTCTTACATAAGCCATAGGACAAATGTAGAGGTTGGGAGCTATTTGTACACTGAATTCCTGAATTTTCATTTGTTTATGTGTGTATTCTGTTTCTTTGGAAGAATTAGTTTGATTTTATTTCCAATACTTTCTAAAAAATTACAATATGTCATAAAAGCATGTTATTTCTATATGGATACCTGCATCACAGTCCCTCTGCACTCAAGAGCAGCACAATCATGTCCAGAAAATCAGGAATGGCCTCCTTGAAACAAAATCTAGATCTTCCTAAACATTCAGTAAACAATAGTGAAAGCATGGAAAAAGGTCTTCTCTGAATCACTGTTTTAAAATTGTGATTATTGAAAAATGGAAGAATCACTGAGAAGCATTTCTTGTCCTCCCATTATTATTCTCCAAGTTAGTGAAGTTTAATAACTATTAACTCTTCAATAACTATTAGGAAGAAAATGTAGTCCAAAAATTCATATAAAATATGCATGGCATAAGAACTCTTCTTTTTGAAGCTTCTTATTTTTAAAGAGTTTACTATTTATAAGGGTTAAATTTTCCAAATAGCATTGATAAGTTGATCAACCTATATATACTTATAGGTTGGTAAGTATGTGGAAAATTTCTTTATGTTTAAGTAAAGATTTGTTTGTAGATGTAGACTAAACTAGATAATTAACCATTCTTTTAAAATCTGTATTTTACCAAGGATATAAAAATTTTATTTTCTTAAATTTAAATACACCAAATTGGTGTATGAGGGAATATCATCACCCTAATGTGAATTATATCTAATTATCACTTCCAATTGGCCACATTATTGTTTTTCTTAATATGTATTTCTTAACAGAATCTGTAAACTCAAAAAAACAGTAATGCAGTCAGTCAGAATATTCAAACCACTTTCCTCCAGCATCACACCACATGGGGTGGAATATTTCTTCCAGATCATGATAAAATATCATGGCATTGTTTCCCCCAGCCAGTGACCATTCTTTATGTTTAAAACACACTTTCATACCCTGACTTCAACATATCTGGATAGTTCGTCATATATGGTGTGTCTGTATTGAAGATTCTTGTGTTTTAACTTTTTCTACCTAGTCCTGAGTTAGCTAGTGGTTTTTTTCTTTCACTTCTAATTTTCAACCATCCCCGTACCACACTGCAAAAGAGAATTAGAGCTGGTTTCTTTCTTACAAGATTCTATTGTGCTCTTTCTTTTCTATTTTTAGCAGTGCCTTCACACCTGCTGCTGTCTTTTCCACAGAGCCCATTCTCCATGCCCCGAAGCTCCAATAATTAGTCTGCAGAATTGTTTTTGCTGCGCCCAGCTAAGTTCCCTGCTTTGGAGGTGCAGAAAAAGGACAAGCCAGGCCAGTTGCTTGGAACTCCCTCGTGGCCATTTTTCCTGGGTCAGCAATGAAGGATGACCATGATTTTAGTGTGCCAAACCCACCTCTGGGAGCCCTTTCAGAATCCAGGGCAAAAGATTATTTCATGTTACTTGAAAATTTATCCAGTAGCCTAAGTTGGAACGTATCTGGTGTCTGGTGACTTTTGATAATGTTGACTCTTCATTGAGATGGCACTACTTTCTCATTCTATTCTAATTTCTTCCTATGCCCTTGGATTCCATTGCTCTGAAGATTCCTGGTTGGAAATACTATTTTTTTTCCTAATGAATTTGTTATGTGTGATAATTTAGGCAGGTCAGATGTGTGCAATTTCTAAAGAGGATCTTCTTTACTCAGAAAGAATGAATGCCTCAATGGAAATAGCATGATAAAACAAAAATTTATTTCACTCCTAGAGAATATAATGTCCAAGAATTTTATGAGGAATATAATGATTAGAATTTTGTTATAATTTATTTCCCTAGCATCAGACTAATTATTTTCCTTGATATGTGTTTGTGCCATATTATCTCTTTCATATCATTGATTATATTAATCGAACCAAACCTACACTCCCTTATAAAATTAACATTTTCTTTCAATCTAATATAAATTTCAGTTTATAATTTAAAAAAAAAAGACCTTCTCAACACCTTTAAAAATGCCATTCATTTTTCCCTTTTTCCACATGATGTAGTATGGGGTTACAGATCAATAAAACTGATAGATAAACAAAAAAAAGGTGTTCAAGGACAGAAAGAAAAACACCTCTGCATGTCAGTACTTTCTTTTCCAAACAGCCCATTCTCCATGCTCCCAAGCTCCAAAAATTAGTCTGCAGAACTGTTTGTGCCACCACCCAGCCAACATTCCTGCTTTGGAGGAGCAGGAAGAAGACAAGCCAGGCTATTTGCTAGGAAACCCCACCTGGCCATTTTTCCTGGGTCAGCAATGGCAAGATGACCATGATTTTAGCCATGATTTCAGTGGATTCCTAAAGGGCTCAACCCCTGGGAGCCCTTTTGGAATCCACTGAAAATGTTTGATAACTTGTTACTTGGAAAGGATATCCATTGCCCTAATCTGAGATGTATCTGGTGTCTCGGGACTTTTGATAATGTTGGCTCTTCATTGAGATGACAATACTTTGTCATTCTATTCTAATTCTTCCTCTGCCCTTGGATACCATTGCTCTGAGGATCGCTGGTAGGAATTACTATGGTTATCCTAGTGATCATGTTGTGTGTGCCAATTTAGTCCAATGAGGTGTGTATAATTTCCAAAGAGGACAGATTTTACTCTGAAAGAATGAATGCCTCAATGGAAATTGCCCAATAAAACAAAAATTTATTTCACCCCTATAGATTATAATGTCCAATTATTTTATCTGAAATATAATTATTAGAATTTTGTTGTAATTTATTTCCCTCACATGAGACTAATTATTTTCCTTTACATGTGTTTGTGTCATATTATCATTTTCTTATCATTGATTATATTAAATCTAACCTAACCAAAACTACCTTTTAAAATTAACATTCACTTTCAATCTAATATACTTTTCAGTTCATAATTTAAAATAAAGACCTTTTCAACAGCTTTAAAAAATACTTTCATTGTTCTCTTTGTTCACATGATGTAGGATGGCAACACATATCTATAAAACTAATAGATTATAATATAAAACATTTGTTCAACGACCACCAGAGAAAAAACCTAATAATGTCAGTATTAAAAAATGGATTGAGAGGTGAATAATTTCTTATTTATTCTTCTGGTTTTGCTTTATTTATTATAATTATTATAGAGCTAGTGAAAATGTTAAATAATGATTTAAGAGATGAAAGCACACCTCTGTGAATATATCAAGGACCAGGGAATGTGCACATTGGATAACTATGTTATTGGTTTAATATGTCTCAATAAAACAGATTTGTTTTACAAATCGTGGGGATGTCAGTAAATCTACAACCAAGTTGAGCCATGGATAATCATTATTTGTCGTGTTTCAATGATGCTTTGGCCAACTTTTAAAAATGAATCACAATTAAAGTTTCTACTGGAGATGTGTTTATGGGACCACTGTAGGGTGATATGCCCCTTTATTTTCTAAGGTTGTGATTTCTGCTGTAGACTTCAAGTTCATGTCTGTTCATGTATGATTGATATGCATCACTAAAAATATATATTAAGAGGAAGAGGGTGGTGAGAGAAAAATATGAAATTTTGGAATTACATATTTCTATAATGTGGTCTTCCTTTTGTGTTTTTACATTGTTGGAGGCTATAATCACCCATGAATATTATTGAGGGTGGTAAACTCTGCTTGATGGATTAGGTCTTTGAATTTCATGAACCATTCCTCTCCCCCAGGATATCTTGCAAACATTAGACTCACTCTTTGTCGCCTTGTGTACCTGACAATTCTCTTTTTCTCTTCTTGGTGTTGGCAATGTCCTATATAAACAATAGGATTAATTTGGAGGCTGGAAACAATTTGTACTCAGAAATCCTGGGTTTTCATTTTGTCTAGGTGGATACTGTTTCTTTGTAAGAATGATTTTGATTTTATTGCCAATACTTTATAAAAAATTATAATATGTCATAAGAGCAGGTATTTATATAAGGATACCTGCATCACAATCACTCTGCACTCGAGAAGAGAGCAATGATGTTCAGAAAATCAGGAATGATGTCATTGAAACAAAAGTCAGAGCTTCTAAACTTTCAGAAAACGATCATCCTGTCATGTAAAAAGATCTCTGAATTATCAATTTAAAATTGTGAATTTTCAAAAATGGAGGAATCAATGAGGAGCATTTCTTGTCCTCCCATTATTATTCTCCAAGTTAGTGTAGTTTAATATTATTTCAATAACTATTAAGAAGAAAATGTAGTCCAAATATTTATGTAAAATATGCATGCCATATGAACTCTTCTTTTTGAAGCCTCTTATTTTAAAATGTTTACTATTTATAAGTGCTAAAACTTTTCATTTCCAATTAGCATTGACAGGGTATGTGAAAAAATTCTTCCTGTCTATGTAAAGATTAATTTGTAGACTAAAATAGATAATTAACCATTCTTTTAAAGTCTATTTTACTGAGGGCTTAATTTTTTTCCTTAATTTAAAATACAGCAAATGGCTATATGAGGGAATATCATCATCCTAATCTGGATGAAATGTAATTTTCTCCTCCAATTGGCCATATTCTTTTTTTCTTAATATATATTTCTTCACAGACTATGTAAACTAAAAAAACTTTTATGCTGTCACTCAGAATACTCAAATCACTTTTCTAGAGCATCATACCACATGCGGTGGGATATTACTTACAGATCATGATAAAATATCACGGCATTGTTTCCACCAGCCAGTGACCATACTTTATGTTTAAAACACACTTTCATACCCTGCCTTCTACATGTCTGGATAGTTGGTTGTAAATGGTGTGTTTGTTTTGAAGCCTCTTGTGTTTTAATTTCTTCCACATAGCCCTGAGTTTTCTAGTGGATTTTTTCTTTCAGTTCTAATTTTCACCCTCTTCCTCACCCAACACCACACCACACTGCAAAAGAGAATTAGAGCTTGGTTTCTTTCATCCAGGATTCTGTTCTTCTCCTCTTTGTTTTCTATTTTTAGCAGTGCCTTCACACTTGCTGCTGTCTTTTCCAAACAGCCCCTATTCTCCATACCCCCATGGTACAAATAATTAAGTCTGCAGAATTGTTGTGTTGCACCCATCTAAGGTCCATGTTTTGGAGGAGCAGAAAGAAGACAAGCCAGGCCAGTTACTAGGAATCACTTCGTGGCCATTTTTCCTGGGTCATCAATGGAATAATGACCATGATTAGTGTGCCAGTCTTCATCCCTGGGAGCCATTTAGGAATCCAGTGCAAAAGTTTGATTTCATGTTACTTGGAAAGGTTATCCATTAGCCTAATCTGGGGTGTATCTGATGTCTGGTGAATTTTGATTGTGTTGGATCTTCATTGAGTGGACAATACTCCCTCATTCTTTTCTAATTTCTTCATCTGCCTTTGGATTCCATTGTTCTGAAGATTGCTGTTTTGGAAAAACTGCGGTTTTCCTAATGTTCTTGTTATGTGTGGTAATTTAGACCCATGAGGTGTGGGCAATTTCCAAGAGGGCCTTTTTTCTCAGAAAGAATGAATTCTTCAATGGAAATTGCATGATAAAACAAAAGTTATTTCACTTCTAAGAAGTATAATGTCCAAGTATTTTACAGGGACTATAATAATTAAAATTATTTTGTAATATATTTTCATTACTTAAGACTAATTATTTTCCTTTATAGGTATTTGTGCCATACTATCACTTTCTTATCACTGATTATGTTAAATCTAAATGAACCTTGAACTCTCTTTTAAAATTGACATTCTCTTTCTATCTAATATACATTTCACTTCATACTTTTAAAATGAAGACCTTTTCAACAGCTTTAAAAAAGTCATTCATTGCCCACTTTTCCACATTATGTTTTATGAGAACATACATCAATATAACTGATAGATTAACAAAAATATTTGCTCAAGGATGGCCAGAAAAACACCTATGCATGACAGTGTCAACTAAGTGATTGAGAGGTGAATAATTTATTGTTTGTTCTTCTGGTTTTTCTTTATTTATTATAATTATTATAGAGAGGTGGAAAACATTTCATAGTGATTCAAGCAATGAATGCACACCTCTGTGAACATACCAAGGATCAGGAAAGGGACACATTGGATTTAAAAAATATTGATTCAATATATCTCAATAAAACAGATTCATTTTTAAAATCATAGGAATGTCATGAATTGTACATTCAAGTCAAGCCATAGAGCATAGCTTTAAGGTGTGTTTCAAACATGGGCTGGGTAAGTTGAGAAAAGAATGAAAATTCAAGTTCCTTATAGAAATGTGTGTAGGGATCCCCTATAAGGTGTTATGCCCATTTATGTTCTAAGGTCCTGATTCTTACTCTAGAATTCAAGTTTATGCATGTTCAGGTATAAGTGATATCCAACACTGAAAATATATATTAAGAGAAAGAGGGTGGTCAGAGTGAAATATGAAGATTTGGAATTACCTATTTCTCTAAAATGGTCTTCTTTAATTTTCATCTCAAATGAGGCACATTCTACTTCTTCTTAATATATATTTCTTAACAGAAACTGTTATCTAAAAAAACCTTTCATAGTCGGTCAGAATATTCAAAGGACTTTCATCCAGCATCACATGACATGTGGTGTAATATTTCTTTTAGATCATGGTAAAATGTCATGGCATTGTTTCCACCAGCCAGTGACCATAATTTATGTTTAAACACACTTTCATACCCTGACTTCAACAAGTCTGGATAATTGGTTGTATATGGTGTCTCTGTATTGAAGACTCTTGTGTTTTAATTTTTCCACATACTCCTGAGTTGGGTAGTGGATTTTTTCTTTCACTTCTTAATTTCAACTGTACAAGAATGCACGACAAAAGAGAATTAGAGCTTAGTTTCTTTCTTCCAGGATTCTATTGTTCTCTTCTTGCTTTTCTATTTTTAGCAGTGCCTTCGTCCTCCTGCTGTCTTTTCCAAACAGCCCATTCTCCGTGCACCCAAGCTCCAATAATTAGTGTGGAGAATTGTTTGTGCTACACCCAGTCAAGGTCCCTGCTTTTTAGAAGCAGAAAGAAGACAAGCCTGGCCAGTTGAAAGGAAATGTTTGGTGGCCATTTTTCCTGGGTCAGCAAAGGCAAGATGACCATGATTTTAGTGTGTCAGGCTCCATCCCTGGGAGCTCTTTTGGAATCCATTGCAAAAGTTTGATTTCATGTTACTTGGAAAGGTTATCCATTGCCCTAATCTGGGATGTATGTGGTGTCTTGTGACATTTGATAATATTGAATCTTCATTGAGATGACAATACTTTGTCATTCTATTCTAATTTCTTCCTCTACCCTTGGATTCCATTGCTTTGAGGATCTTTGTTTGGAAATACTATGGTTTTCCTTGTGATCATGTTATGTATGGTAATTTAGGCCAATGAGGTGTGTGCAATTTCCAAAAAGGACATTTTTTTCTCAGAAAGAATGAGTGCCTCAATGGAAATTTCATGATAAAACAAAAATTTATTTCACCACTACAGATTATAATGTCCAAGCATTTAATGGGGAATATAATTATAAGAATTTTGTTATAATTTATTTCCCTCACATCAGACTATATATTTTTCTTTACATGTGTTTGTGCCATAATATATCATTCTTATCATTGATTATATTAAATCTAACCTAACCTACACTCCCTGTTAAAATTAACATTCTCTTTCATTCTAATATCTGTTTCAGTTCATAATGTTCAAATAAAGACCTTTTTAACAGCTATAAAAAGCCATTCATTGTTCACTTTGAACACATGATGTAGGATGAGATCAGTTATCAATAAATCAGACAGATAAACAAAAAATATTTGTTGAAGGAGAGCCAGAAATACACCTATGCATATCACTGTCAAAAAATGGTTTGAGAAGTGAATAATTACTTATTTCTCTGTTTTTTTTTGTTATAATTATTATATAGCTATTGAAAAGGTTTAATAATGATTGAAGAGATGAATGCACACCTCTGTGAATATAATAAGGACCAGGGTATGTACACACTGGATAAATAAGACATTGGTTTAGTATGTCTCCGTAAAATGATTTGGTTTAAAAATCGTTGGGATATCAGGAATTGTAAACCCAAGTGCAGCCATGGATAATAGTTATTACTTGTATTTCAAAGACGCTCTGTTCAATTTTTGAAAATGAATGACAATTCACGTTTCTGCTAAGGATGTGTGTATGGGACCACTGTAAGGTGTTATGACCCTTTATTTCCTAAGGTTGTGATTTCTGCTCTAGATTTCAAGTTTATGTGTGTTCATTTATGATTGATATGCATCACTAAAAATATATATTAAGAGAAAGAGGGTGGTGAGAGTCAAACATGAAGCTTTGTCATTACCTTTTTCTCTAAATTGTTCTGCTTTTTTATTTTACTTCATTGTGGGATGGTATAATCACGCATGCATAAAATGGAGGGTGGTACACTCTGCTTAATGATATCAATCCTTGAATTTTATGAACCATTCTTCACCCTCATGGTAACTTATGAACATTTAAGTCACCCTTTGTCAACTTGTGGACCGTACCAGTTCCTTTTTCTCTTCTGGGTGTTGGCAGTAACTTTCAAATGTCATAGGAGAAATTTGGATTTTGGGAGCTGTTTATACTCTGAGTTCTTCTGTTTTCATTTGTGTATATGTGGTTTCTATTTATTTGTAATAATCAGTTTGACTTTATTTACAGTACTTTCTAAAAAATTACAATAAGTTATAAGAGCAGTTATTTACATATGGAACCTGCATCACAATCTCTCTGCATTCTAGAACAGCCCAATGATATCCAGAAAATCAAGAACGATTTCTTTGAAACAAAACACAAGGTTTCTAAATATTCAGAAAACAATTGTGAAGTCATGTAGAAAGATCTCTGAATTATTGATTTACAATTATGAATATTCAAAAATGGAGAAATCACTGAGAAGCTCTTGTCCTCCCATTATTATTCTCCAAGCTAGAGAAGTTTAATATTACTTCAATAACTATTAGGGAGAATATCTAGTCCAAAAATTTATGTAAAATATGCATGCCACAGGAACTCTTCTCTTAGAAGCCCCTTATTTTAAAGATTTATCTATTTATGCAGGCTAAAACCTTTCATTTCCAAGTAGCCTGGACAGGGTATGTGGAAAATTTATTTCTGTCCAAGTAAAGATTTATTGTTGATCAAAATAGTTAATTAACCATTCTTTTAAAATCTGTATTTTACCAAGGACTCAAGATTTTTTCCTTAATTTTAAATACACCAAATGGGTGCATGAGGAAATATCATCATCCTAATCTGTATTATATCTACTTTTCACCTCCAATTGGCTACATTCTTGTTTTTCTTAATATATATTCCTTAACAGAATGTATAAAAAAAAAAAAAAAACATTTATGCATACGGTTAGAATACTCAAACCACTTTCTTCCAGCTTCACTGGAATTGTGATGGAATATTTCTTACAGGTCATGATAAAATATCATGTCATTGTTTCACAAGCCAGTGGCCATACTTTATGTTTAAAATATATTTTCATACCCTATGTTCAACTTGTGTGGATAGTTGGTTGTATACAATGTGTCTGTATTGAAGAATCTTGTATTTTAATTTTTTCCACATAGCCCTGAGTTGGCTTGTGGATTTGTTTCTTTCACTTCTACTTTTCAACCAGCACTGCATCACACTGAAAAAGAGAATTAGAACTTGGTTTCTTTTTTCCAAGATTCCATTTTTCTCCTCTTTCTTTTCTATTTTTAGCAGTGCCTTCTCTTCTGCTGCCTTCTTTTCCAAACACTCCATACTCCTTGCTGCCAATCTCCAAATAATTAGACTGCAGAATTGTTTGTGCTGCAGACAGCTGAGGTCCCTGTTTTGGAGAAGCAGAAAGGAGACATGCCAGGCCAGTTGCTAGGAACCACGTCATGGTCATTTTTCCTGGGTCAGCAATGGCAGGATGACCATGATTTTAGTGTGCCAAACTCCACCACTTGGAGCCTTTCTGTAATCCAGTGAAAAAGTTCAATTTCAAGTTACTTGAAAATTTATCCATTGCCCTAAGTTGGGATGTATATGGTGTCTGGTGCCTTTTGATAATGTTGACTCTTCATTGAGATGGAACAACTTTCTCATTCTATTCTAATTTTTTCCTCTGCCCTTGAATTCCATTGCTCTGAGGATCCTTGGCTGGAAATACTATGGTTTTCTTAGTGATCTTGTTATGTGAGGTGATTTAGGAAATGAGATTGTGCAATTTCCAAAGAGGACTTTTTCACTCATAAAGAATGAATGCCTCAATGGAAATTGCAAGGTAAAACAAAATATTTATTTCATTCCTAGAGATTATAATACCCAAGTTATCTATGGGGAATATAATAATTAAAATTTTGTTGTAATTTATTTTCATTACTTCAGACTAATTATTTTCCTTTATAGGTGTTTGTGCCATACTATCTCTTTCTTATCATTGATTATATTAAATCTAACTTAATCTTGCACACCCTTTTAAATTGATATTCTCTTTCCATCTAATATACATTTCAGTTTATTCTTTTAAAACAAAGACCTTTTCAACAACTTTAAATAAACCATTCATTGGTCTTTTTCCACATTAAGTGGTATGAGATCATATATCAATAAAATTGAGAGATAAACAGAAATATTTTCCCAAGGATGGCCAGAAACACCTATGAATGACAGTGTTAGCAATGCAAATGAGAGGTGAAAAATTTCTTGTTTGTTATACTGGTTTTATTTATTTATTATAATTATTATAGAGATATGGTAAATTTTAATAATGATTGAAATAATGAATGCACACTTCATGAATACACAAAACACCAGGAAATATACACTTTGGATATATAGAATATTGCTTTAGTGTGTGGCAAAAAAAGATACATTTTAAAAATAATAATGGGGTTGTCAGGAATTGTACACTTATGTCGAGCCATGGATCATAGTTATTAGTCATGATTCAAACATGTGCTGGATAAGTTGTAAAAATGAACAAAAATACAAGTTCCTGCTGAAGATGTGTGTATGGGACCCCTGTAATGTGTTATGCCCATTTATGTTCGAAGGTCATGATTTCTGCTCTAGACTTCAGGTTTATGTATGTTCATGTATAATTGATATCTCTCACTGAAAATATATATTAAGATAAGATAAAGAGAGTGGTGACAGTAAACAAGAAGATTTGGAATTACCTATTTCTCTAAAGGTGTCTTCCTTTTGTTTTTCTTCAATTTGGAGTCTACAATCAAGTGTGCATAGAATGGAGGGTGGTAAACTCTGTTTGATGGATTAGGTCCTTGAATTTTATGAACCATTCCTCTCCCACATGATATCTTGTAAACAACTGAGTCACTCTTTGTCTCCTTGTGGACATTACAAGTACCTTTTTCTCATCTGGGTTTTGGCTAGGTGCTTCAAAAGAAATTGGAGAAATTTATAAGTTGGGGGTTACTTGTTCTCTGAGTTGCTGGGTTTTCATTTGTGTATATGTGGATTCTGTTTCTTTGTAAGATCCACTTAGATTTTATTTTCAATACTTTCTAAAAAACTACAAAATGTCATAAGAGCAGGTATTTATATATGGATACCTGCATCACAATCTCTCTGCACTCGAGAAGAGCCCAATGATGTCCAGAAAATCATGAATCTTTTCCTTGAAAAAAAAATCTGGAACCTTCTAAACATTTAGTAAAGAATCATGAAACCTTGGAAAAAGATCCCCTCTGGATTATAAATTTACCTTCACTCCCTTTTAATATTAAAATTTCTTTCAATTTAATATCTTTTTCAGTTCATAATTTTAAATAATTATCTTTTCAACAGCTTTAAATAAGCCTTTCATTGTTCACTTTGTCCACATGATGAAATATGGGATCACATATCAATAAAACTGATAGATAAACAAAAAAAAATTTCCAAGGACAGCTAGGAAAACACCTACGTATGTCAGTGTCCACAAACAGATTGAGAAGTGAATAATTTCTTCTTTATTTTTCTCTTTTTTCTTTATTTTTATAATTTTTATATTGCTATTGAAAAGTTTTAATATAATTGAAGAGATGAATGCACACCACTGTGAATATTCCAAGGACCTGGGAATGTACACATTGGATAAAAAATATTGGTTTAATATGTCTCAATAAAATAGACCTTTTTAAAAATCATGGGGATATCAGGAATTGTACACCGTAGTTGAGCCATAGATAATAGTTATTAGTTGTGTTTCTGAAATTCTCTGGGTAATTTTTGAAAACGAATCACAATTCAAGTTTCTGCTGTAGCTGTAACCACTGTAAGGAGTTATGCCCCTTTATTTTCTAAGTTCATGATTTCTGCTCTAGTGTTCATGTTTATGCATGTTCATGAATAATTGTTATTTATCACTGAAAATATGTATTAAGATAAAGTGGTTGGTTACAGATAAATATGAAACTTTGAATTACCTATTTCTCTAAAGTGACCTTCCTTTTGTGTTTCTTCATTGTTGGCAGGTATAATCATGTTTGCATATAAAGAAGGGCAGTACAATAACCTTGATGGATTAGATCTTGGGCATTTTGAACCATTCCTCTCCCCCATGATATCTTCTAAACATTTGAGTTCTCTTTGTCACCTTGTGTTCCCTACAAGTCCCTTTTTCTCTTCTGGGTTTTGGCAAGAAACTTCATAAACTATAGGAGAAAACTGGAGGCTGGGAGATATTTGCACTCTCAGTTCCTGGGTTTTCTTTTGTGTATATGTGAATTCTGTTGTTTTGTAAGAATAAGTTTGATTTTTCCAATACCACTAAAAAATTACAATATGTCCTAAGAGCAGGTATTTACATATGGATACATGCATCAAAATCTCCCTTCACTTGAGAGCAGCCCAATGATACCCAGAAAATCATGAATGCTTTCCTTGAAATAAAATCCAGAGCCTTCTAAACATTCAATAAACAATCAAGAAATCATAGAAATATGTCTCCTCTAAAATATTGATTTATGCACACAAACTTTTAAAATTATCATTTCTTTCAATCTAATATCCATCAGTTTATAAATTTAATATAAATATCTTTTCAACAGCTTTTAAAAAGCCATATATTTTACACTTTGTCCACATAATGTAGTATGAGATCACATATCAATAAATGAGAGATAAACAAAAAGTTGTTCAAGGATAGCCAGAAAAACACCTATGTATGTCAATGTCAACAAATAGATTGAGAGGTGAATATTTTTTTATTTATTATCAGTGTAATTCTTTATTTGTTATAACTATTATAGAGCTATTGAAAAGGTTTAATAATCATTGAAGAGATGAATGCACTGCACTGTGAATATACCATGGACCATGGAATGTACACATTGGATAAAAAATATATTGGTTTAATATGTCAATATAAGAGATAATTTTTAAAAATCATCGAGATGTCAGGAATTGCATATCAGAATATTATACCTCCTAGCTACAGACCATACCATATGTTTAAAACTATTTTCCAAGCCCTACCTTCAATATTTCTGGAAATTTGTCTGTATGTGCTGCGTTTGTTTTAAAGACTCTTGAGTTTTAATTTCTCCACATAATTCTTAATTGGCTAATGGATTTTTTTCCTTTTAACTCTAATTTTGAGAATTTGGGTGCAATACCTTTTCTCAAGGATTCCATGTTTCTCTTTATTTTCTATTTTATCAGTCCCTATAATCCTGCTGCTGACTTTTCCAATAATACCATCCTCCATGACCCCGAGTTCCAAATATTTACTCTGCAGCACTAAAAGGGATGTATCTGTTGTCTCATGACTTTTGATAATTTTGCCATCCATTGAGATGACAATAGTTTCTCATTCTATTCTCACTTCTTCCTCTGCCCTTGGAATCCATTGCTCTGAGTATCTCTCATTGGAAATACAATGGTTTACCTAGTGATCTTGTTATGTGTGGGAATTTGTGCCAATGTGATATGGGCAATTCTCAAAGTTGAATTTTTATTTAAAAAGAATGAAAGCCTTAACGGAAATTGCATATTAAAAAAAATTATTTCATGCCTTGAGAGATTAATATGTCTATGCATAAGAAAACATATATATATATATATATATATATATATTGATACATGCATCACAATCCCGGTATAATGGAGAATGACACAAAGAATCCAGAAAATCAGGAATGGCTTTCTTGAAACAAAACCAGGATACACCTAATCATTCAGTAAATAATCATTAAGTCACATAAAATGATTTCCTCTGAATTATTGATTTAAATTTGTGATGAGTGAAAACTGGAGGTGTCTGTGAGAAGCATTTAGTTTCCCCCTATTCTTTTCCTTCAATTTGTGTTGTTTAATAATTTTTCATTAACTATTATGTAGAAAATCTGTTCCAAAAATTTATGTGAAAAAGGAATTCCACACAAACTCATATCACTGAAGACTCCTAATTTTAAAGAATTTACTATTTAAAAGGGCTAAAAGTTTCATTTTTAATTAACATTGACAGGGTTTGGAAAAATTCTTTCTAAGTAAAGTTTTACTAGTATAAAATAGCAGATATTTAAGCATTCTTTTAAAATTGTATTTTAATGGGTATAGCAAAATTAATTTTGTTTTTAAAATACAACAAATTTGCATATGAGAGAATATCATCCTAATCTGAGTTATATCTAGTTTTCACCTCTAAACTGCCACATTCTTGTTTTTGTAAAAACATATTTTAACAGAATCTGTAAAGTAACATAATATTTATGCACTCATTCTGCATACACTTAGCACTTTCCTCAAGCATCACAAAACACCGTGGTGGAATATTTCTTACATCATGATAAAATATCATGACAATATTTCCCCCTAGCCACAGACCATACCATATGTTCAAAACTATTTTTCAAGTGCTGCCATTAACATGTTTGCTAAGTTGTGTGTAAACCGTGTGTCTGTTTTAAAGATGCTTTTGTTTTAAATTTTTCCACATAGTCCTGAGATGGCTAGTGGATTTCTTTTCATTTTCTTTGTAATTTTGAGAATTAGAGTACAGTTACTTTTCTCCTGGAGTCCTTTCTTCTCTTTCTTTTCTATTTTTAGCAGTGCCTTTTCTCCTGATGGTGCCTTTTCCTAAGATCCCATTCTCCATGCCCCAGAGTTCCAAATAATTACTCTGCAACACTAAAATGGAGTTATCTGGTGTCTCATGACTTTCGATGATGTTGGCCCTCCATTGAGATGACAATAATTTTTCATTCTATTCTCATTTCTTCCTCTGCCCTCGGATTCCATTGCTCTGAGTATCTCTCATTTGAAAAACAATGGTTTTCCTAATGATAGTGTTATGCGTGGGAATTTGTGCCAATGGGATCTGGACAATTCCCAAAGAGAAATTTTTTACTCAGTAAGAATGAATGCCTTAATGGAAATTGCATGGTAAAAAACATTATTTCATAACTTGAGAGATAATTATGTCTGAATGTTCTACATATAATATAATAATTAAAATTTTGTTTTAATTTACTTCCATTATATCAGATAAATTAATTTCCTTTATAAGTGTTTGTGCCATATTATGTCTTTCTTATCATTGACTATATTAAATCTAACCAAATTTCACTCCTTTTAAAATTTACATTTTCTGTGAAACTTATATCCATTTCAGTATATAATTTTATATTAAAGATGTTTGCAACACATTTAAAAATGCCATTCATTGCTTCCTTTATTTTCATGTTGAGGTATGTGATCTTATACCCACAGAATGAATAGATAAAGAAAAAAAAAATTTAAGGACACCCTGACAAGCACCTATATATGGCAGTGTCAAAAAAGCATTTGAGTGGTGAATAATTTCTTCTTTGTTCATCTGGATTTTCTTTCTTTATTACAATTTTTAAAGAAATATCTAATGGGTTTAATATTGAAGAGGGGAAAGTACACCTCTGTGAATATACCTATTACCATGTAATGTACACATTGTGTAAATAGGATATTGGTTTAATATTTATCATTGAAACAGATTTGTTTTAAAAAAATATTTGCAAAGTCCATATGTAAACAAAAGTTGTGGCATCATTCATACTTATTAGTCATGTTTGAAAGATGGTCTGGGAAATTTTAAGAAATTAATCACAATTCAAGTTCCTCCTTGAGATGTGTGCATAGGTCCCCTGTAAGGAGTTATACCCCTTTATATTGTAACACTGTTTGTTTTCCTCTTCACTACAAGTTTGTGTATGTTTATCTATGAATGATATCTGTCGTTAAAAAATTGATGAAGGGTCGTTAAAAAATTGATTGTGTGAGTCAAACAGGAAATTTTGGAAATACATATTTCTCTAAAGTAGTCCTTTTTTTTCCTTCATTGTTGGATTCTATAATCACATGTGCATAGAATGGAGGGCTGTACATTTTGCTTGATGGATTAGGTCCTTATTTTTATGGACCATTCCTCTCCTCATGATATCTTGGGAATAGTTGGCTCCCTATTTTTCATCATATAATCCTTACCAATCCCTTTCCTCTCCTATTTGAGAAGAGATTTTCACAAGCCATTGGAGAAATGTTGAGTTTGGGGATGTTTATTCTGAGTTCCAGCTTATTTTATGTGTGTATCTGTGAATTCTGCTTTGTATGAATGAATTTGATATTATTTCAATTTTTCTCTAAAAAAAAAACAATATGGCATAAGAACACTTATAAATATATATGGATTCATACATCACAATCCCAGTGCACTGGAGAATGATGCAAAGATATCCAGAAAATCAGGAATAGTTTTCTTGAAACAAAATCTGGTGCCTCCTATCCATTCAGTAAACAATCTTGAAGTCACTAAAATGATTTCCTCTGAATTATTGATTTGAATTTGTGATTATTAAACAAATGGAGGAATCACTGAGAAGCATTTGATTTCCTACTATTATTTTTCTCCAATTTGTGTAGATTAATATTATTTAATTAATTATTAGGAAGAAAATCAGTCCGAAAAATTTATGCGAAAATGGCATTTGATACAAACTCATATCTCTGAAGCTTCTTAATTTTAAAGAATTTACTATTTAAAAGGGCTAAAAAGTTTCATGTTTGCTTAGCATGGATAGGGTTTGGAAAAATTCTTTCTCTCTAAGGAAAGATTTATTAGTAGGCGATAATAGATATTTAACCATTCTTTTAAAATTCTATTTTACTGAGTACTTAAAAATTAATTTTGTTTTTTCTATAGAACCATTTTGTATTGAGAGAGTATCATCCTAATTTGAGTTATATCTAGTTTTCACCTCCAAACTGCCACATTCTTGTTTCTGTAAAAAACATATTTTTTAACAGAATCTGTAAACTAACATAATATTTATGCCCTCAATCTGCAAGCTCACAGCACTTTCCTCCAGCATCACAGGACACCGTGGTGGAATATTTCTTACCTCAGTATAAAATATCATGACATTATTTTTCCCCTAGCCACATACCATACCATATGTTCAAAACTATTTTTCAAGCCGTGCCTTCAACATGTCTGGAAAGTTGTATTTGGTGTGTTTGTTTTAAGGACTCTTGAGTTTAAACTTTTTCCACATAGTCAAGAGTTGGCCAGGCGATTTTTTTTCTTTCCATCATTATTTTGAGAATTTGAGTGCAGTGTCTTTTCTCCAAGAATCCTTTATTCTCTTTCTTTTCTATTTTTAGCAGTGTCCTTTATCCTGAGGCTTTCTTTTCCACAGACACCATCTTCCATGCCCCCGAGTTCCAAATAATACTCTGCAGCATTAAAATTTGATGTATCTGGTGTCTGGTTTTTTGATAACGTTAGCCCTCCATTGAGATGACAATAGTTTTTTATTCTCATTTCTTGCTCTTTCCTTGATTCCATTGCTCTGAGTGTCTCTGGTTGGAAATACGAAGGTTTTCCTAGTGATTTTGATATGTGTGGGAATTTGTGCCAATGGGATATGGGCAATTACCAAAGAAGAATTTTTTTCTCACAAAGAATGAATGTCCTTAATGAAAATTGCTTGAAAAAAATTATTTCATAGCTAGAAGTTATTATCTTTGAAAGTTACTACTGGAATAAAATCATTAGAATATGGTTTATATTAATTTGCATTGTATGAGACTAATTATTTTCCTTTATACGTGTATGTGCCACACTATCTCTTTCATATCATTGATTATAATAAATCTAACCAAATTTCACTCCCTTTAAAAATTTACACTTTCTTGCAAACATATCCATTACAGTGTAAAATTTTATTTTAAAGACATTTGCAACACATTTAAGAAGGCAATTCATTGTTCCCTTTCTTGACATGATGTGGTATGTGATCATATATCAATGGAATGGATCAATAACCAAAAAATTCTTTTCTCTCCCAGAAAAACACCTCTATATGGCAGTGTCAAAAAACTGTTGAGACATGAATAATTACTTCTTTGTTCTTCTGGATTTTCTTTCTTTATTATAATTATTTTAGAAATATTGAAAAAGTTTAATAATGATTGAAGAGAACAATGCATGCCACTCTGAATATACCAATCACCAGGAAATATACACATTGGATAAATAGGATATTGGTTTAATATTTATCAATGAAACCGATTTGTTTTAAAAAATATTGTTGATGTCAGAAAAAGCACACAAAAGTGCTGCATCATTTATACTTATTAGTCTGGTTTGAAAAACGGTCTGGCCAAGTTTTAAAAGATGATTCACAATTCAATTTCATCCTTGAGAAGTGTGCATGGGTGCACTGTAAGGAATTATGCCCCTTTATTTTTTAAGGTCATGTGTTTTGCTCTTCACAACAAGTTTTTGTATGTTCAATTATGAATGATATCCATTGCTAAAACTTTATGAAGTGAAAAAGGGTGGTGTGAGTCTAATAGAAAATTTTGAAATTACCTATTTCTCTAAGGTGGTCTTTTTTGTTTTCCTTCATTTTTGAATTCTATAATCACATGTGCATAGAATGGAGGACTGTACATTCAGTTTGCTGGACTATGTTCTTATTTTTATGAACCATTCCTCTCCCACATGATATCTTCTGAAGAGTTGACTCCCTTTTTGACAAGTAATGGTCTTTACCAATCCCTTTTCTCTCCTGTGTGGGAAGGGACTTTCAAAAGCCATTGGAGAAATTTTGAGTTGGGGAGCAATTTATTCTGAGTTCCAGCACTTTTTTTGTGTATCTGTTGATTCTGCTTTCTTTGTAAGAATGAATTTGATTTTATTCTAATTCTTTCTTAAAAATTACAATATGGCATAAGAACACTTGTATATATTTATCAATACATGCATCCCTATCCCAGTGCACTGGAGAATGACACAAAATATCCAGAAATCAGGAATGGTTTTCTTGAAACAAAACGTGGAGGCTCCTAACCATTCAGTAAACAATCCTGAAGACATGTAAAATGATTTCTTTTGAATTATCAATTTAAATTTGTGACTATTAAAAAAAGGAAGAATCTCTGAGAAGAATTTCGTTTCCTCCTATTATATATCTCCAATTTCTGTAGTTTAATATTATTTCATTAACTATTAGGAAGGTAATCATTTCCAAAAATTTATGTGAAAAAGACAATCCACACAAAATCATATCACTGAAGCCTCTTAATTTTAAAGAATTTACTATTTATAAGGCTAAATTGTTTTATTTTCAATTGACATTGACAGTGTGTGGAGAAATTTTTCCCTCTAAGGAAAGATTTAATAGTAGAAGATAATAAATACTTTACCATTCTTTTAAAATTGTATTTTGCCAAGGATGCTAAAATTAATTTTGTTTTTTAAATACAAAAAATTTGCATATGAGAGACTGTCATCCTAATCTGAGTTTATATGTAGTTTTCACCTCCAAACTACCACATAATTGTTTCTGTAAAAACATATTTTTTAACAGAATCTGTGAACTAACATAGCATTTATGCACTCAGCCTGCACACTCATAGCACTTCCTCCCAACATCACAAGACACCATGGTGGAATATTTCTTACATCAATATAAAATATCTTGATAATATTCTCCCCTAGCCACAGACCGTACTGTAAGTTCAAAACTATTTTCCAAGTCCTGCCTTCCACATTTCTGGAATGTTGTGTGAATGTGGTGTGCCTGTTTTAAAGACTCTTGTGTTTTAATTTTTCCACATAGTACTGAGTTGGCCAGTGTTTATTTTTTCCTTTTAACTATAATTTTGAGAAATATGGTGCAATTTCATTTCTCCAGGATTATTTTCTTCTCTTTCTTTTCTAATTTTTCAGTGCCTACTCTCATGCCATTGCCTTTTCCTAATATCCCATGCTCCATTTGTCCATTTGTCAAATAATTACACTGCTGCACTAAAATCGATGTATCTGGTACTGATGACTTTTGATACTGTTGGCCCTCCATTGAGATCACAATAGATTCTCATTCTATTCACATTTCTTGCTCTGCCCTTCAATTCCATTGCTCTGAGTTTTTCTGGTTGGAAATATGACGACTTTCTTAGTGATCTTGTTATGTGTGGGAATTTGTGCCAATGAGATATGGACAATTCCCATAGAGGAATATTTACTGAGAAAGAATGAATGTCTTAATGGAAACTGCATGCTTAAAAAATATATTAATGCCTTGAGAGATTATGTCTGAATATTCTACCTATAATACAATACTATCTATAATATAATAATTAGAATTTTGTTTTAATTTATTTCCACTATATCAGATGAATTATTATCCTTTATAAGTTTTTGTGCCATACTATCTCTTTCTTATCATTGACTATATTAAATCTAACCGAATTTCACTCCCTTTTAAAATTTACATTTTGGGTCAAACTCTTATCCATGTAGGTATATAATTTTATATTAGAGATATTTGCAACACATTTTAAGAGGCCATTCATTACTACCTTTCTCCACATGATGTGGTATGTGATCATATATCCATAGAATGGATAGATAACCAAAAAAATGAATTCCACAGACACCCAGAAAAGCACCTATATATGGCAGTGTCAACAAAGGGTTTGAGAGGTGAGTAATTTCTTCTTTGTTCATCTGCATTTTCTTTCTTAATTATAATTATTATAGAAATAATGAATGTGTTTAATATTGATGAGAGGAATGCAAGCTTCTGTGAATATACCAATCACCATGGATTGTAAACATTGGGTACATAGGATATTTGTTTAATATTTATCATTGAAATAGATTAATTTCAAAAAATATTCATGATGCCAGAAAATGTAAACAAAATGTGTAGCATCCTTTATAATTATTAGTCATATGTGAAAGATGGTCTTGTCAGGTTTTGAAAAAAGACTCACAATTCAAGTTCCTCCTTGAGATGTGTGCAAAGGTCCCCTGTAAGGAGTTATGCCCCTTTATATTGTAAGGTTGTGTGTTTTCCTCTTCACTACAATTTTATGAATGTTTATGTATAAATGATACAAGTCACTAAAAATTTGATGAAGGGAAAGAGGGTGGTGTGAATCAAACAGGAACTACTAAAATCACCTACTTTTCTAAAGTAGTCCTTTTATTGTTTTTCTTCATTTTTGGATTCTATATTCACGTGTGCATAGAATGGAGGGCTGTACATTCTGCTTGATGGACTAGGTCCTCATTTTTTTAACCATTCCTCTCCCCCATGATATCTTGTGAATAGTTGACTCCGTCTTTGTTAATTAATAGTTCTTACCAATCCCTTTTCTCTCCTGTGTGGAAAGAGACTTTCACAAGCCATAGGATAAATTTTGAGTTTGGGAGCTCTTTATTCTGAGTTTGAGCATTTTATTTGTGTATCTGTGGGTTCTGCTTTCTTTGTAAGAATGAATTTGATTTTATTTCAATTGTTTCTAAAAAATTACATTATTTCATAAGAACACATATAAATATATGGATACATGCATCACAATCCCAGTGGACTTAAAAATGACACAAAGATATCCAGAAAATCAGGAATGGTTTTCTTGAAATGTAACCTGCAGCCTCCTAACCATTCAGTAAACAAACATGAAGTCAAGTAAAATGATTTCCTCAGAATTCTTGGTTTATATTTCTGATTAATAAAAATGGAGGAATCATAGAAAAGCATTTGATTTCCTCCTATTATTTTTCTCCAATTTGTGGTTTAATATTAATTCATTAACTTTTAGGAAGATAATCAGTTCCAGAAATTTATGTGAAAAAAGCATTCCACATAATCTCCTATCACTGAAGCCACTTAATATTAAAGAATTTACTATTTAAAAGGACTGAAATATTTCATTTTCAATTAGCATTGACAGGGGGTGGAAAATGCTTTATTTCTAATAAAGATTTATTAGAAGGCCCTAAAAGATACTGACTGATACTTTTAAAATTGTATTTTACTGAGTAATGTAAAATAAATTTTGTTTTTCCAATATAACAAATTTGCAATGAGTATCATCCTAATCTGAGTTATATCTAGTTTTCAACTCCAAACTGCCACATTCTTGTTTCTGTATAAATATATTTTTGAGCAGAATCTGTAAACTAACAAAATGTTTATGCACTCAATCTTCAAATTCATAACACTTTCCTACAGCATCACTCAACACCATGGTGGAATATTTCTTACATCATGATAAAGTATCATGACATTCTTTCCCCCTAGCCACAGATCATACCATATGTTCAAAAATATTTCAAGCCCTGCATTCAACATGTCTTGATTGTTCCATGTATTTGGTGTGTCTGTTTTACAGGCTCTTGATTTTAAAATTATCCACTAGACAATTTGTCTAGTGATTTTTTTTTTCTTTTCATCCTAGTTTTGAGAATTTGAGGGCAGATTCTCTTCTCCAGGATTCCTTTCTTCTCTTTCTTTTCTATTTTTTTTTTTGCAGTGCCTTTGCTCCTGAGACTGTCTTTACCAAAGACCCATCCTCCATGCACCCGAGTTCCAAATAATTAGTCTGCAGCAATGAAATTTGATGTGTCTGGTGTCTGGTGACTTTTGATAGTGTTGGCCCTCCAATGAGATGACAATATTTTCTCATTCTATTCTCATTTCTTGCTCTTCCCTTGCATCCATTGCTCTGTCTCTGGTCGGAAATACAATGGTTTTCCTAATGATCATGTTATGTGGGGAATTTGTACCAATGGGATATGGGCAATTCCCAAAGAGGTATTTTTTTCTCAGAAAGAATGAATTCCTTAATGGAAATTGCATGTTAAAAAATTATTTCATGCCTGAAAATTATTATGCCCGTATAATACCCTTTGTATAAAGTAACTAGAATTTTGTTTATATTAATTTCCATTATATCAGACTAATTATTTTCCTTTAAATGTGTTTGTGCCATACTATCTTTTTCATATCATTGATTATATTAAATGTAACCAAATTTCACTCCCTTTAAAAATTTGCATGTTCTGTCAAACTTATCCATTTCAGTGTATTATTTTATATTAAAGACAATTTCAACACATTTAAGAAGAACATTCATTGCTTCCTTTCTCCACATGATTTGGTATAGGATCATATATCAACAGAATGGATTGATAACCAAAAAATTTTGTTCAAGGACTCCCAGTAAAACATCTCTACATGACATTGTCAACAAAGGGTTTGAGAGGTGAATAATTTCTTCTTTGTTCATCTGGATTTCATTTCTTTATTATAATTATTATAGAAATATTGAATGGGTTTAATATTCAAGAGAGGAATGCATGACTCAGAGAATTTACCAATCACCACGGAATGTACACTTTGAGTAAATAGGATATTGGATTAATATTTATCACTGAATTAGTTTTGTTTCAAAAAATATTCGTGATGTCAGAAAATGTAAAGAAAATCTGCGGCATTACTCAAACTTATTACGCATGTTTGAAAGACAGTCTGGCCAAGTTTTAAAAAATTACTCACTATTCAATTTCCTCCGTGTGATGTGTGCATATGTCCCCTCTAAGGAGTTATGCCCCTTTATATTGTAATGTTGTGTGTTTTCCTCTTCATTACCAGTTTGTGTATGTTAATGTATGAATGATATCCATCGCTAAAAATTTTACGAAGAGTCAGAGGGTGCTGTGAGTCAAAGAGGATAATTTGGAATTACCTATTTCTCTAAAATCATCCTTTTTTTCTTCATTGTTGGAATCTATTATCACTTAGACATATAATGGATGGCAGTACATTCTCCTTGATGGACTAGGTCCATATTTTATGAACCATTTATCTCCACCCTGATATATTGTGAATAGTTGACTTTTTGTGCGTGTGTATCTGTGGATTCTGCTTTCTTTGTAAGAATGAATTTTATTTTATTTCAATTCTTTCTAAAAAAATACAATATGGCATAAGAACACATATATATGTTGATACATGTATCACAATACCAAGTGCACTGGAGAATGACACAAAGATATCCAGAAAATCAGCAATGGTTTTCTTAATACAAAAACTGGAGCCTCCTATGTGTTCAGTAAACAATAATGAAGTCATGCAAATGGTGTTCCTCTGAATTATTGATTTAAATTTGTGATTATTAAAAAAAGGAGTAATCACTGAGAAGGATTTGGTTTCCTCCTATTATTTTTCTCCAATTTGTGTAGGTTAATATTATTTCAATAACTATTAGGAAGAAAATTGGTTCCAAAAATTTATTTGAAGAAGGCATTCCACACAAACTCATAACATTGAAGCCTCTTAATTATAAAGAATTTACTATTTAAATGGGGTAAAATTTTCAATTTTAATTATCCTTGATAGAGTGTAGAAAAATTCTTTTTTCTAAGTAAAGATTTATTAGTAGATGATAATAGATATTTAACCATTCCATTAAAATTGTATTTTACCAAGTACTATAAAATTAATTTTGTTTTTTAAATACAACAAATTTGATTATGAGAGAGTATCATTAATCTGTTATATCTAGTTTTCACCTCCAAACTGCCACATTCATGATTCTGTAAAAACAAATTTTTTTAACAGAATCTGTAAACTAACATAAAATTTATGCACTCAATCTGCATTCTCACAGCTCTTTCCTCCAGCACCGTATGACACCATGGTGGAATATTTCTTACATAATGATAAAATATCATGATATTATTTCCCCTTGGCCACAGACCATACCACATGTTCAAAACTGTTTTTCAAGCCCTGCCTTCAAAATGTCTGGAAATTTGTGATTATTTGGTTTGTCTGCTTTAAAGACTCTTGTGTTTTAAAATTTTCCACATAGTCCTGAGTTAGCTAGTGCATTTTCCCCCTTTCATTCTAATTTTGAGAATAGACTGCAGTTTCTTTTCTCCAGGATTCTTTTTTTCTCTTTCTATTCTATTTTTAGCAGTATCTGTTCTCCTGAGGCTGTCTTTTCCACAGATACCATCCTTCATGCCCCTAGGTTTCAAATAATTTATCTACAGCACCAAAAGTTGATATATCTGGTGTCTGATGACTTTTGAAAATGTTGGCCCTCCATGACAATTGTTTCTCATTCTGTTCTCATTTTATGTTCTGTCCTTGGATTTCATTGCTCTGAGTGTCTCTCATTGGAAATATGATGGTTTTCCTAGTGATCTCGTTATGTGTGGGAATTTGTGTCAATGGGATATGGGCAATTCCAGAAAATGAATTTTTTTCTCAGAAATAACGAATGCCTTATTGGAAATTGAATGATAAAAAAAAAATATTTCATGCCTAGAAGTTATTATGCCGAATGTTACTCCTGGAATAAAATAATTAGAATTTTGTTTATAATAATTTCCATTATATCAGACTAAATATTTTCCTTTATAAGTGTTTGTGTCATACAACCTCTTTCCAATCGTTGATTATATTAAATCTAACCAAATTTCACTTCCTTTTAAATTTTACATTTTCTCTCAAACATACCCATTTCAGTGTATAATTTTATATTAAAGACTTTAGCAACATGTTTAAGAAGGCCATTCATTGCTCCCTTTCTCCACACGATGTGGTATGTGATCATATATCAATATAATGGATAGATAAGCAAAAATTTTTCTCAAGGACTCCCAGAAAGATATCTCTACATGGCAGTGTCAGCAAATAGTTTGAGAGTTGAATAATTTCCTCTTTGTTCATCTGCATTTTCTTTCTTTATTATAATTATTATAGAAATATTGAATGGGTTTAACATTGAACAGAGCGATGCATGCCTTGTGAATATACCAATCACCAGGTAATGTCCACATTGGGTAAATAGGATATTGGTTTAATATTTCTCATTGTAACAGATTTGTTTTAAGAAAAATTGTTGATGTCAGAAAAAGCACACAAAAGTGTGGCATCATTAATACTTATTAGTCATGTTAGAAAGACTGTCTGGCCAAGTTTTAAAAAATGATTCTCAAATCATTATGCTCCTTGAGTTGTGTGCATATGTGCACTGAAATAGTTATGCTCCTTGAATATTGTAAGGGCATGTGTTTTGCTCTTCACTACAAGATTTTGTATGTTCATGTATGAATGATATCTGTCTCAAAATATTGATGAAGGGAGAGGGTGGTGTGAGTCAAACAGGAAATTTTGTAATTACCTATTTCTCTAAAGTGGTCCATTTTTGCTTTTCTTCATTGTTGAATTCTATAACCACGTGAACATAGAACGGATGGCAGTACATTCTCCTTAATGGAACAGGTCCATATTTGTATGGACCATTCCTCTCCCACATGATACCTTGTGAAGAGTTCACTCCCTCTTTGTCAACTAATGGTCCCCACCAGTGACTTTTCTCTCCTATGTGGGAAGAGACTTTCACAAGTCATAGGAGAAATTTTGAGTTGGGAGCTGTTTATTCTGAGTTCCAGCATTTTGTTTGTGGATCATTGGATTCTGCTTTTTTTGTAAGAATGAGTTAGAATTTATTTCCAATCCTTTCTAAAACATTACAATATGGCATAAGATCACTTATATATATATATATATATATATTGATACTTACATCACAATCACACAGCACTGGAGAATGACACAAATATATCTAGAAAATCAGGAAACACTTTCTTGAAAAAAAAAACAAAACCATAGCCTCCTAAACATTCAGTAATTAACCATGAAGTAATGTAAAATGTTTTCCTTTGAATTATCAATTTATATTTGTGATTATTAAAAAATGGAGGAATCACTGAAAAGAATTTGGTTTCCTGTGATTATTTTTCTATAAGTTCGAGTAGTTTAACATTATTTCATCTACATTTAGGAAGAAAATCGGTTACAAAAATTTATTTAAAAAATCATTCCACACAAATGCATATCACTGAAGTTCTTAATTTTAAAGAATTTACTATTTAAAAGGGCTAAAATGTTTCATTACCAATTAGCATTGACACGGTGTGTGCAAAAATTCTTTCTCCCTATGTAAAGGTTTATTAGTATATGTGAATAGATTTTAACCATTCTTTTAAAATTTTATTTTACTGAGGACTTTAATTTTTTTCTTTTATAAATACACCCAATTTGTATATGAGACACTATCATCCTAATCTGAGTTATATCTTGTTTTCACCTCCAAACTGTCCCATTCTTGTTTCTGTAAATACACATTTTTACAAAGAAACTGTAAACTAACAAAACATTTAAGCACTGGATCATATACCCATAAATCTTTCTTTAAGCATCTTATGACATCGTCGTGGAACATTTCTAAGATCATGATAAAATATCATGACATTATTCCTCCCTAGCCACAGACCATACTATATGTTCAAATCTATTTTTCAAGCCCTGGCTTCAACATGTCTGGATAGTTGTGTATATGTGCTGTGTCTGTTTTTAAGATTCTTGGGTTTCAATTTTTCCACATAGTCCTCAGTTGGCTGGGGGATTTTTTCCTTTTAATTTTGAGAATTAGGGTACAATACCTTTTCTCCAGGATTCCATTCTTCTCTTTATTTTCTATTTTTAGGAGTGCCTACTATCCTGTTGCTGCCCTTTCTAAAGATCCCATCCTCCATTTCCCTGAGTTCCAAATAATTACTCTGGATCACTAAAATGGATTTATCTGGTATCTGGTTACTTTTGATAATTTTGGTCCTTCAGTGAAATGACAATAGTTTCTCATTCTATTCTCAGTTCTTACTCTGCCCTTGGATACCGTTGCTCTGAGTGTCTCACATAGGAAATACAATGGTTGTCCTAGTGAACTTGAAATGTTTAGGAATTTGTGCCAATGGGATATGGGCAATTCCCAAAGATGAATTAATGGAAATTGCATGGTGAAAAAAGAAATTATTTCATACCTTGAGAAATTATTTTGTCTGAATGTTCTACTTACTATATTATAGTCAGAATTTTGTTTCAATTTATTCCAATTATATCAGAGGAATTATTTTCCTTTATAAGTATTTGTGCAATACTATCTCTTTCTTATCGTTGACTATATTAAATCAAACCAAATTAAACTCCCTTTGAAAATTTACATTTTCTGTCAAACTTATATACTTTTCAGTATATAATTTTGTTTTAAAGAAGTTTGCAACACGTTTTAAAAGGCCATTCATTGCTACATTCTCCACATGATGTGGTATGTGATCATATATCAATGGAATGGATAGATAACCAAAAGTTTTTTTTTTTTCAATGTGTTCCAGATGAATATTTCTACATGGCAGTGTCAACAAATGGCTTGAGAGGTGAATAATTTCTTCCTTGTTCATCTGGATTTTCTTTCTTTACTATAATTATTATAGAAATATTGAAAGGTTAAATAAGGATTGAAGAGAGCAATGCACACATCTGTGAATATACCAATCACCAGGGAATGTACACATTGCATAAATAGGATATTGGTTTAATAATTATCATTGAAACAGATTTGTATTAAAAAATATTGTTGATAGAAAAAGCACACAAAATTGTGGCATCCTTCATAATTAAGGGTCATGTTTAAAGGATAGTCTGGCCAAGTTTTAAAAAATGATTCACCATTCAATTTCCTCCTGGAGATGTTTGCATAGGTGCAGTATAAGGAGTTATGACCCTTTATTTCATAAGGTCATGTGTTTTGCTCTTCACAAGTTTTTGTATGTTCATGTATCAATGATATCTACCGCTAAAAAATTAATGAAGGGAAAGAGGGAGATGTGAGTCAAAAAGGGAATTATGTAATTGCCTAATTCTCTAAAGGGGTCCTTTTATGTTTTTCTTCATTGCTGAATTCTATAATTGTGTGTGCATAGAATGGATGGCAGTACATTCTCCTTGATGGTCTAGGTCCTTATTTTTATTCCTCTCCCCCATGATGTCTTGTGAATAATTGACTCCCTCTTTGTCAACTAATGGTCCCTACCAATCACTTTTCTGTCCTGTGTGGGAAGAGTCTTTCACAAATCATAGGAGAAATTTTGAGTTAGAGAGCTGTTTCTTCTGAGTTCAAGCATTTTTGTGCATGTATAACTGTGGGTTCTGCTTTTTTTAAAGAATGAATTTGATTTTATTTCAATTCTTTCTAAAAAATTAAAATATGGCATAAGAATCCTTATATATATATGGATACATGCCTCACAATTACAGTGCACTGGTGAGTGACACAAAGATATCCAGAAAAACTGGAATGGTTTTCTTGAAACATAACTAGGAGCCTCCTAACCATTCAGTAAACAATCATGAAGTCATGTAAAATGATTTCCTTTGAATTATTAATTTGAATATGATATTATTATAAAATGGAGAAATCACTGAGCAGCATTTGGTTTCCTCTGAATATTTTTCTTCAAGATCGAGTAGTTTAATATTATTTCTTCAACAATTAGGAAAAAAACTGGTTCCAAAAATTTATTTGAAAAAGTCATCCCACACAAACTCCTGCCACTGAAGCCTCTTACTTTTAAAGTATTTACTATTTAAAAGGGTTAAAAAGTTACATTTCCAATTATCATTGACCTGGTCTGTTGAAAATTCTTTACTTCTAAGTAAAGTTTTATAAGTAGATGATAATAGATATTTAACCATTCTTTTAAAATTGTATTTTACTGAGTACTTTAATTTTTTTTCTTTTAAATACCCCAAATTTGGATATGAAAGACTACCATCCTAATCTGACTTATATTTCACTCACCTCCAAACTGCCCCATTCTTGTTTCTGCAAATACACATTTTTAATAGAATCTGTAAACTAATAAAACATTTATGCACTCAATCATCATATTCATGAAACTTTCTTCAAGCCTCACATGATACCGTGGTTGAAGCTTTCTTACATCATGATAGAATATCATGACATTACTCCCCCTTAGCCACAGACCATACAATATTTTCAAACAATTTTTGAAGCCCTGCCTCCAACGTGTCTGGAAAGTTGTGTTTATGTGGTGTGTCTGTTTTAAAGAGTCTTGTGTTTTAATTTTTCCACCTAGTCCTGAGTTGGCTAGTGGATTTTTTCCCTTTTAATTCTAATTTAGAGAACCAGGGTGCAATTTCTCTTCTCCAGGATTCCACTCTTCCCCTTCTTTTCTAATTTTTAGCAGTGCCTACTCTCCTGCTACTGCCTTTACAAAGATCCCATCATCCATACCCGTGAGATTCAAATAAATACCCTGCAAAACTTAAATAGATGTAACTGATGTCTGGTGACTTTTGATAATGTTGGTCCTCCAATGAGATGGGAATTGTTTCTCATTCCTTTCTCATCTCTTCTGCTGTCCTTGGATTCCATTGCTCTGAGTATCTCTCATTGGAAATACTATGGGTTTCATGGTGATCTGGTTATGTGTGGGAATTTTTGCCAATGGGATATGGGTAATTCCCAAAGAGGAATTTTTTACTCAGAAAGAATGAAAGCCTTAATGGAAATTGCATGGTAAAAAATATTTTTTCTTGCCTTGAGAGATTATTATGTCTGAATGTTCTACCTATAGTATAATAATTGGAATTTTGTTTTAATTTCTTTCCATTATGTTAGATGAATTATTTTCCTTTATAAGTGTTTGTGCCATACTATCTCTTTCTTATCATTGACCGTATTAAATCTAACCAAATTACACTCCCTTTTCAAATTTATATTTTCTCTCAAACATATCCAATTCAGTATTTAATATTATATTAAAAACTTTGGCAACACATTTAAAAGGGTATTCACTGCTACATTTCTCCACATGAAGTGTCATATATCAATGGAATGTGTAGATAACCAAAACATGATAAAGACACCCAGAAAAACACCGATATAAGGCAGTGTCCACAAAGGGTTTGAGAGTTGAATAATTTCTTCTTTGTTCATCTGGATTTTCTTTCTTTATTATAATTATTATAGAAATATTGAATGGGTTTAATATATTGCAGAGAGGATTGTATGCCTCTGAGAATATACCATTCACAACACCATGGAATGTACACATTGGGTAAATAGGATATTGGTTTAATATTTCTCACTGAAACAGATTTGTTTCAAAAAATATTTGTGATGTGAGAAAATGTAAACAATTGTATGGCATCATTCATATTTATTAGGCTTGTTTGAAAGATGGTCTGGCCAATTTTAAATAATGACTCACAATTCAATTTCCTCCTTGAGATGTGTGCAAGTGTCCCCTGTTAAGAGTTATGTGCATTACATTCTAGAGTCCTGAGTTTTCCTCTTCACTACAAGTTTGTGTATGTTCATGTATGAATAATATCCATTGCTAAAAAATTGATGAAGGGATAGAGGTGATATGAGACAACCAGGAAATTTTTGAATGACATAGATCTCTAGAGTCATCCTTTGTTTGTTTTTCTTCATTGTTGGATTCTATAACCACGTGTGCATAGAATGGAGGGCTGTACATTCTGCTTGAAGGACTATGTCCTTATTTTTATGAACCATTCCTCTCCACCATGAAATCTAGTGAAAAGTTGACTCCCTCTTTGTCAACTAATGGTCCATACCAATCACTTTTTTCTCCTGTGTGGGAAAAGACTTTCACAATCCATACGAGAAAATTTGAGTTTGGGAGCTGTTTATTCTGAGTTTCTGCATTTTTTGTGTTTGTATCTGTGGATACTGCTTTCCTTGTAAGAATGAATTTGATTTTATTTCAATTCTTTCTAAAAATTACAATATGGCATAAGAACACTATATATATATATATATATATATATATATATATATATGGACACATGCAAAACAATCCCAGTGCACTGGAGAATGACACAAAGATATCCAGAAAATTAGGAATGGTTTTCTTGAAACAAAACCTTGAGATTGCTAAATATGCAGTAATCAATCATGAAGTCAAGTAAAATGATATCCTCTGAATTATCCATATAAATTTGTGATTATAAAAAAATGGAGGAATCCCTGAGAAGCATTTAATTTCCTCCTATTATTTTTCTCCAATTTGTGTAGTTTAATATCATTTCATTAACTATTAGGAAGAATATCTGTTTCAAAAAATTATGTGAAAAAAAGCATTCCAAATAAACTCATATCACTGAAACCTCTTTATTTTAAAGAATTTAGTATTTAAAAGGGATAACATGTTTCATTTTCCATTAACATTGACAGGGTGTGGAAAAATTCTTTCTCTTTAAGTAAAGATTTATTAGTAGATGATAATATATATTTAACCATTCTTTTAAATTGTATTTTGCCGAGGAATGTAAAATTAATTTTGTTTTTTAAATACAACAAATTTGCATATGAGAGAGTATCATCCTAATCTGAGTTACATATTCTTTTCACCTCCGAACTACCACATTCTTGTTTCTGTAAAAACATATTTTCTAGCAGAATCTGTAAAATAGCATTACATTTATGCACTCAATCTGCATACTCATAGCAATTTTCTCTAGGATCATGTGACACATTGGTGGAATATTTCCTATTTCATGACAAAATATCATGACATAATTTCCCCCTAGCCAGAGACCATACCATATCTTCAAATCTATTTTTGAAGGCCTTTCTTCAACATGCCTGAAACCTTGTGTGTTTTGGTGTGTCTGTTTTAAAAACCCTGGTGTTTTAAATTTTTCCACATAGTCCTGAGTTGGCTAGTGAATTTCTTTTCTTTTTATTCTAAATTTAAGAATTAGAGTGCAGTTACTTCTCCAGGATTCCTATACTCTTTCTTTTCTATTTTTTTAGCAGTGCTTATTCTCCTGAGGCTGCCTTTTCCAAAGATCCCATCCTTCACATCCCTGAGTTCCAAATATTTACACTGAACCACTAAAATTTGATGTATCTGGTGTCTGGTGAATTTGAAATTGTTGGTCCGCCATTGAGATAAAAACAGTTTCCCATTCTATTCTCATTTTCCTCTGCCCTTGGATTCCATTGCTCTGAGTGATTCTGGTTGGAAATATGATGGTTTTCATAGTGATCTTGTTATGTGTGGGAATTTGTGCCAATGGGATATGGGCAATTCCCAAAGAGGAATTTTCTACTCAGAAAGAATGAATGCCTTAATGGAAATTGCATGACAAAAAAAAAATTATTTCATACCTTGAGAGATTATTATGTCTGAATGTTCTACATATAATATAAAATTTAGAATTTTTTTTATTGTGAGTAAAAATCAAAATTTACCCAATACAAACCATTATTTGTAAAATGATATATATATATGCATATATGTGCATTTACTTACATAAATGTTATTTTCATATATATTTAATTTAAAATATGCTTATATTACATAAATGTTACACAAATATTACAGGTATTCCCATGATCTCCACCTCCCATACCTCCCATAACATCTCACAGAAAATCTTTCATTAGTGTGCCACAATAGAATTTTGTTTTAATTTATTTCCATTGTATTAAACAAATTATTTTCCTTTATATGGGTTTGTGCCATGCTATCTCTTTCTTATCATTGACTACATTAAATCTAACCAAATGACAATCCTTGTTAAAATTTACATTTTCTGTCAAACATATCCATTTCAGTACATAATTTTATATTAAAGTCGTTTGCAACACGTTTAAAAAGGCCATTTTAAAAAAAGGCCATTCATTGCTACCTTTCTCCACACGATGTGTTATGTGATCATATATCAAACGAATGGCTAGATAACCAAAAATTTTTTTTCAAGGATCCCCAGAAAACCACCTGTAAATGGCAGTGTCAGCAAAGGGTTTGAGAGGTGTGATGGTTAGGCTAATGTGTCAACTCAGCCAGGTAATTGTGTCCAGGTGTTTGTTCCAGCAAGCACTGGGCTAATTGTAATAGAAGAGCATTTATGGACTTCAATCATCAGTGAGTTTACTGCGTGGATGGCTGATTACATCTGCATCAATCAGGGAGATTACATCATCAATGGGTGGTGCTTTTATCCAATCAGTTGAATGACTTAAAAGCGGAAGTAACTTCAACATTCAGAGAGAATTTCCCAGCTTGTCTTTGGACAGGCAACTTCTCCCAGAAACTCATCAACGACCTTTCATAGGGTTTTCTTTGAAGTCACTGGTTTGCAGCCTGCCTGCAGAACCTGGACTTGTGCATCCCCATGGTTGCATGAGAGACTCTTAAAATTTCATATTATTGACAGATATCTCCTGCTGATTCTGTTTCCCGAGAGAACCCTGACTAATACAGCTGGTACCAGGAGTGGTTCTTAAGGAACAGAGTCTTAAACATGGGATGTCTGAGGTGGCTCTCCACTCTAATTGGACTCACGGGTACTAATGACTCCCTTTCCAATAATGAGGTTGCTAACAGTCAATGGCATGAGCTGGCAATTGAAATACACAAAATAGCATCATTGGGTTCCCCTACTTCCACACTTATAACAAGCAAGGATCTGGGTGAGAGTGTTTTCAACACTTTAACAGAATTTTGTGGAAAAAAAAATATATAATGATGTTGGCTGGCTCCTCCAAGGTACTCTGGATACAGCTACAAAAGAAAGGGATGAGCTAAAGTCTTCAAATTTGAAACTTAAATGCCACATGAATGATATGAACGTTTCTACATGTGCCTTGAAAGAAAATCTTGTCTCCTGTAGCCACAGACTTGAGATATCTGAGAATCAAACCCAGTCTCTCATTGTATGAGTAGCAGAATTACAGAGGAAACTAAAATCTCAACTTCTCAGGGTTTCTGCAATTAAAGTGAAGGCATTGATTGGAAAGGAGAGGAACCCCGAGGATTGGGACAGAGACATATGGGATGATGATAATATTGGTAGGGACATTGGAACCTTAAATTCTGCTGAGACTTTACCAGATAAACCTGTGATGGCTTGCCCTGTGGAGACCACACCTTCTCAACCTTGTATCATCCAGCCGCCACCTTGCCCCAGAGAGTCTGTACCTCCTCCCAGCCACGAGGCATGTACCAACCAATCTCCAGCATGCATATTCCAACTTCCAGTCTGCCCTTAGGAATCTGTCTTCCAACCCCTGCCTGAAGAGAATAATCCTGTCTCACCAGAAGAAAATGCAAAGGAATGCCCTCAGGTCAGTAGCCTGCAAGACATCTCTAATCCTTCTCCTTAACCAGTCCCCCCACCCCTCTTGTCTTCGACACCCATTACTAGATTAAAATCACAACAAGCCCCCAAAGGTAAAATACAAAGTGTGACCCTATGCTATACTCTGAAAGAACTGCATGAGTTTTCCAACTTATATAGACAGAAATCAGGGGAATATGTGTGGGAATGGATACTAAGGGTATAGGATAATGGTGGAAGGAATATAAGGTTGGATCAGGCTGAATTTATTGATATGGGCCCACTAAGCAGAAATTCTGGATTAAACGTTGTAGCTCAACGGGTTAGAAAGGGCTCTAACAGTTTATTTGGGTGGCTGACTGAAGCATGGACCAAATGATGGCCTAGCATGTCTGATGTTGAGATGCCTGATTTGCCGTGGTATACAGTAGATGAGGGGATTCAAAGGCTTAGAGAGATTGGGATGCTAGAATGGATTTACCACTTGAGACCTGCCCACCCACCCCAGGAATGTCCAGAGGACACACCTTTAACCAGGACTGTGAGGAATAAATTTGTAAGACTACTCCATCTTCTCTGAAGAGTTCTGTGGTTGCTCTTCTCTGCAGTCCAGATATTACTGTGGGGGGGTACTGTAATGGAATCAAAATCCTTAAATATGAGGAAGATCGGATCAAGGCCCGGTAAAAGTCAAGTATCAGCAGTTAATTGCCAAAGGCAAGGTAGGCATGGCTACCGCAATGAAAGAGATTCAAAACAGCACACAGAACAGGCTGAGTCGCATGGAGTTATGGCATTGGGTAATAGATCATGGGGTACCCAGAAGTGAAATAGATGGGCAGTCTACTAAATTTCTTCTGGATGTGTATAAGCAGAAGAGTTCTAGGTCAAGTGAACAAAATCCTAACTCTAATTACAGACATAGAGAATCATGGCCCCTTCATCAGTTCCCAGACTTGAGACAGTTTACAGACGCAGAGCCCCTTGAATGAGGAGAAGGCCAGGTCCCCTTGGGGAAGGATCCTGTTAAACTGCCAAAAATTTATACAGTTAATCTTCCTCCCACCTTTCCCCAGGGAGACGTACAGCCTTTTGCCAGAGTAACTGTGCATTGGGGATAAGGAAATGATCAGACATTTTGGGGATTATTAGACACTGGCTCAGAAGTCACACTAATTCCAGGAGACCCAAAATGTCACTATGGTCCACCAGTCAGAGTAGGGGCTTATGGAGGTCAGGTGATTGATGGAGTTTTAGCTCAGGTTCATCTCACATTGGGTCCAGTGGGTACCCAGACCCATTCTGTGGTTATTTCTCCAGTTCCAGAATGCATAATTGGAATAGACATACTCAGTAACTGGCAGAATCCCACATTGGATCCCTGACTCGAGGAGTGAGGGCTATTATGGTTGGAAAGGCCAAGTGGAAACCTCTAGAACTGCCCCTGCCTAGCAAAATAGTAAATCAAAGGCAATACCAGATTCCTGGAGGTATTGCAGAGATTAGTGCCACCATCAAGGATTTGAAGGATGCAGGGATGGTGATTCCCACCACATCCCATTTCAACTCTCCTATTTGGCCTGTGCAGAAAACAGATGGATTTTGAAGGATGACAGTAGATTATCGTAAACTTAACCAGGTGGTGACTCCAATTGCAGCTGCTGTCCCAGATGTGGTATCACTGCTTGAGCAAATCAACACTTCCCCTGGTACCTGGTATGCAGCTGTTGATCTGGCAAATGCTTTTTTCTCAATTGCCATTAGTAAGGACCACCAGAAACAGTTTGCTTTCAGCTGGCAAGGCCAGCAGTATACTTTCACTGTCCTGCCTCAGGGGTATATCAACTTTCCACCCCTATGTCATAATATTGTCCGCAGGGACCTTGATCGTCTCTCCCTCCCACGAGACATCATACTGGTCCATTATATTGATGATATCATGTTGATAGGACCTACTGAGCAAGAAGTAGCAAAGACGCTAGATTTATTGGTAAGGCATTTGCCTGAGAGAGGATGGGAGATAAATCCAACAAAAATACAGGGTCCTTCCACCTCAGTGAAATTTCTAGGTGTCCAGTGATGTGGGGCCTGTCGAGATATCCTTTCGAAAGTAAAGGTTAAGCTGTTGCACCTGGCCCCTCCTATGACCAAAAAGAAGGCACCATGCTTAGTTGGCCTCTTTGAATTTTGGAGACAACACATTTCTCATTTGGGTGGGTTACTGCGGCCCATTTACCGAGTGACCAGAAAAGCTGCTAGTTTTGATTGGGGACTGGAATAAGAGGAAGCCCTGTGACAGGTCCAGGCTGCTGTGTAAGCTGCACTACCACTTGGACCATATGATCCAGCAGATCCAATGGTGCTGGTAGTTTCAGTGGCAAATAGAGATGCTGTCTGGAGCCTTTGGCAGGCCCCTATAAGGGAATCACAACGCAGACCCTTAGGATTTTGGAGCAAAGCCTTGCCATCCTCTGCAGATAACTACTCCTCTTTTGAGAAGCAGCTTTTGGCTTGCTACTGGGCCTTAGTAGAGACTGAATGCTTAACCATGGACCATCAAGTTACCATGAGACCTGAGTTGCCTATCATGAGCTGGGTATTGTCTGACCCACCACACCATAAAGTTGGGCATGCACAGCAGCACTCCATAATAAAGTGGAAGTGGTATATACAAAATAGGGCTCGAGCAGGTCCTGAAGGAACAAGTAGGTTACATGAGGAAGTGGCCCAAATACCCATGGTCACCACCCCTGTCATGTTACCTTCTCTTTCCCAGCCCACAGCTTTGGGCTTTTGGGGAGTCCCTTATAATCAGTTGACTGAGGATGAGAAAACTCAGGCCTAGTTTACAGATGGTTCTGCACGATATGCAGGTACCACCTGAAAGTGGACAGCTGCGGCACTGCAGCCCTTTTCTGGGACATCCTTGAAGGATAGTGGTGAGGGCAAATCCTCCCAGTGGGCAGAGCTTCAAGCAGTGCATCTAGTTGTTCATTTTTCTTGGAGGAAGAAATGGCCAGAGATGCGTTTGTACACTGATTCATGGGCAGTTGCCAGTGGTTTAGCTGGATGGTCAGGGACGTGGAAGAAACATGATTGGAAAATTGGTGACAAGGAGGTCTGGGGAAGAGCTATGTGGATAGATCTTTCTGAGTGGGCAAAAAAACATGAACATATTTGTGTCCCATGTGAATGCTCACCAGAGGGTGACTTCAGCAGAGGAAGAGTTTAATAATCAAGTGGATAAAATGACCCGCTCTGTGGCTAATGCTCAGCCTCTTTCCCCAGCCAATCCTGTCATTGTCCAATGGGCTCATGAACAAAGTGGCCATGGAGGTAGGGATGGTGGTTATGCATGGGCTCAGAAACATAGACTTCCCCACACCAAGGCTGACTTGGCTACAGCCACTGCTGAATGCCCAATCTGCCAGCAGCCGAGACCCACACTCAGCACCAGATATGGCACCATTCCTCAAGGTGACCAGCCTGCTACCTGGTGGCAGATGGGCTACATTGGGCCACTTCCATCATGGAAGGGGCAGCAATTTGTTTTGACTGGAATAGACACATACTCTGGCTATGGGTTTCCATTTCTGGCATGCAATGCTTCTTCCAAAACTGCCATCTGTGGACTTACCGAATGTCTTATCTACCACCATGGCATCCCACACAGCATTGCTTCTGATCAAGGAACCCATTTCACAGCAAATGATGTGTGAGAATGGGTATATGCCCATGGAATTCACTGGTCTTACTCTGTTCCCCATCACCCTGAAGCAGCTGGATTAATAGAATGGTGGAATGGCCTTTTGAAGACTCAATTACGGCACCAACTAGGCGGCAATACCTTGAAGGGCTGGGGCAATGTTCTCCAGGAGGCTGTGTATGCTGTGAATCAGCGTCCTCTCTATTGTGCTGTTTCTCCCATAGCCAGGATTCATGGGTCCAGGAATCAAGGGCTGGAAATGGGAGTGGCACCATTCACTATTACCCCCAGTGACCCACTAGGAAAATTTTTGCTTCCTGTCCCTGAAACCTTAAGCTCTGCTGGTCTACAGGTTTTAGTCCCAAGAGGAGGAGTGCTGTCACCAGGGAACATAACAGTGATTCCATTGAACTGGAAGTTAAGACTGCCACCTGGCCACTTTGGGCTCCTCTTACCTGTGAATCAACAGGCATAGAAGGGAATTACTGTACTCGCTGGGGTGATTGATCCTGACTATCAAGGGGAAAAAGGACTACATCTACATAATGGGGGTAAAGAAGAGTTTGCCTGGAATGCAGGGGATCCTCTAGGGTGTCTCCTAGTCCTGACATGCCCTGTGATTAAAGTCAATGGAAAATTGCAACAAACCAATTCACGCAAGACTAACAATGGTCCAGAATCTTTGCGAATGAAAGTTTGGGTGACCCCACCAGGCAAAGAACCACGGCCAGCTGAAGTGCTTGTTGAAGGTAACGGGAACATGGAATGGGTAGTGGAAGAAAGTAGTGATAAATATGAACTTCAACCATGTGACCAGCTACAGAAACAAGGACTGTAGGGAAGCGGCTGTGGCTCAATCAGTAGGGCTCCCGTTTACCATATGGGAGACCCCGGATTTGGTTCCCGGGGCCTCCTGGTGAAGGCAAGCCCTCCCGCGCAGTGTGGTTAGCTGACCCAGCGAGCACAAGCAGCAAGGGGGGGATAAATGAATAAATAAATAAAATCTTAAAAAAAAAAAAAAAAACAAGGACTGTAATGGTCATGAACCCTTTTTCCATGTTTTGTTATGAGTATGATTGTATATGTACATAAAATGAATTTCTTTGTTTTCTTCCCTAATCTTTTCCCCTATCATGAAAAATTGTATTAATCCCACATCATAATATTTAAGGATGTCGAGTTTAAGTGTGACTATCATCCAAAGACTTGCACCCTGTTCTGTGGGGAATTAATGTGTTTCCGGTTGTAGGCAGGGGAGTTGAACATTGTTAGGTGGAAATATATATTTATGCTTCTCTGTTATTGTTTTTACTTAGAGACTAAGTATGGTTTAGAGTAATGTATATGATTGCTAAGTTGACAAGGGGTGGACTGTGATGGTTAGGCTAATGTGTCAACTTGGCCAAGTAATTGTGTCCAGGTGTTTGTTCCAGCAAGCACTGGGCTAATTGTAATACAAGAGCATTTATGGACTTCAATCATCAGTGAATTTACTGCGTGGATGGCTGATTACATCTGCATCAATCAGGGAGATTACATCATCAATGGGTGGCGCTTTTATCCAATCAGTTGAATGACTTAAAAGCGGAAGTGATTTCAACATTCAGAGAGAAATTCCCAGCTCGTCGTTGGACAGGCAACTTCTCCCAGAAACTCATCAATGACCTTTCATTGGGCTTTCTTCGGAGCCACTAGTTTGCAGCCTGCCTGCAGAACCTGAACTTGTGCATCCCCATGGTCGCATGACACTCTTTTAAAATTTCATATTATTGACAGATATCTCCTGCTGATTCTGTTTCCCAAGAGGACCCTGACACAGCAGGTGATTAATTTTTTATAATTATTTTAGAAATGTTGAATGGGTTTAATATTGAAGAGAGGTATGCACACCTCTGAGAATATACCAATCACCACACCATGGAATGTATACATTGAGTAAATAGGATATTGGTTTAATATCTGTCACTGAAACAGGTTTCTTTCAAAAACTATTCACGATGTCAGAAAATGTAAACAAAAAGTGCCACATCACACAAACTTATCTTATTAGGCATGTTTGAAAGACAGTCAGGCCAAGTTTTAAAAAAATGATTTATAATTCAATTTCTTCTTTGAGATATGTGCATAGACACAGTCTAAGGAGTTATGCCCCTTTATTTTGTAAGGCCATGTGATTTATTCTTCACCACAAGTTTTTGTATGTTCATGAATGAAAGATATCCATCGCTAAAAATTGATGAAAGGAAAGAGGGTGGTGTGAGTGAAACAGGATATTTTGTAATTATCTGTTTCTCTAAAGTGGTCCTTTATATGTTTTTCTTCATTGCTGATTTCTATAATCATGTGTGTATAGAATGGATGGCAGTGCATTCTCCCTGATGAACTTGGTCTTTATTTTTATGAACCATTTCTTTCAACAATGGTAACTTGGGAATAGTTGACTCCCTCTTAGCCAACTAATGGACGTTACCAGTGACTTTTCTCTACAGTGTGGGAAGAGATTTCACAAGCCATAAGATAAATTTTTAGTTTGGGATCTGTTTATTCTGCATTCCATCCTTTCATTAGTGTGTTTGTGGATTTTGTTTCTTTGTAAAAATGAGTATGATTTTATTTCCAATACTTTCTAAGAAATTACAGTAGGGCATAAGAACACTTTTATATATATATATATGGATACCTATATCACAATCCCACTGCACTGGAGTATGACACAAAAATATCCAGAAAATCAGAAAAGGCTTTCTTAAAACAAATCCTGGAGCCTCCTAACCATTCAGTAAACAAACATAAAGTCCTGTAAAATGATTTCCCCTGAACTATCTATTTAAATTTGTGATTATAAAAAGTGGAGGAATCACTGAGAAGAATTTGGCTTCCACCCAATATTTTTCACCAAGTTAGGGTAGTTTAACATTATTTCATCAACAATTAGGAAGAAAATCGGGTCCAAAACTTTATGTGAAAAAGGCATTCCAAACAAACTCATATCACTGAAGCCTCTTAATTTTAAAGAATTTGCTATTTAAAAGGGCTAAAAAGTTACATACATTTCCATTTATCATTGACATGGTGTGTGGAAAAATTCTTTCTCTTTAAGTAAAGTTTTTTTAATAGATGATAATAGAAATTTATCCATTCTCTTAACCTTGTAATTTACCAAGTAATTTTAAATTTTTTCTTTTATAAATACACCAAATTTTTATATGAGAGACTGTCATCCTAATCTAAGTTATATCTTGTTTTCATCTCCAAAATGCCCCATTCTTCTTTCTGTAAATATGCATTTTACAGAATCTGTAAACTAACAAAACATTTATGCACTTGATCATCATACCCATAAAAGATTCTTGGAGCATCACATGACACCATTGTGGAATATTTCTTACATCATGATAAAATATCATGACATTATTCCCCCCTAGCCAGAAACCATATCATATGTACAAAATTATTTTTCAAGCCCTGCCTTCATCATGTCTGGAAAGTCGTGTGTATGTGGTGTGTCTGTTTTAAAGACTATTGTGTTTTAATTTCATCATGTAGTACTGAGTTGGCCAGTGGTTTTTTTTTTTTCCTTTTAATTCTAATTTTGAGAATTAGAGTGCAATTTCTTTTCTCCAGGATTCCATTCTTCTATTTCTTTTCTATTTTTAGCAGTACCTACTCTCCTGCTGCTTCCTTTTCCAAAGATCCCATGCTTCATGCCTCTGAGTTACAAATAATTTCTCTGCAGCACTAAAATATATATTTCTGGTGTCTGGTGACTTTTGATAATGTTGGCCCTCCACTGAGATGACAATACTTTCTCATTCTGTTCTCATTTCTTCCTCTGCCCTTGGATTCCTTTGCTATGAGTATCTCTCAATGGAATTACGATGGTTTTCCTTGTGTTCTTGTTAAGTGTGGGAATTTGGGCCAATGTGATATGGGCAATTCACAAAGAGGAATTTTTTTCTCAGAAAGAACAGATACCTAAATGGAAATTGCATGATAAAAAATATTTCATGACTAGAAGTTATTAAGTCCAATGATATTCCTGGAATAAAAGAATTAGAATTTTGTTTATATTAATTTCCATTATATCACACTAATTATTTCCCTTTAAAGTGTTTGTGCCATATTATCTCTTCCATATCATTGATTATATTAAATCTAAACAAATTTTGCTCCCTTTAAAAATTTACATTTTCTCTCAATCATATCCATTTCTGTGTAAAATTTTATTTTAAAGACATTTGCAATACGTTTTAGAAGGACATTCATTGCTATCTTTCTACAAATGATGAAGTATGAGATCATATATCAATAGAATGGGGAAAAAAAACAAAGTTTTTTTTCAAGGATGCCCAGAAAAACATATCTACATGGCAGTGTCAACAAAGGGTTTTAGAAGTAATTAATATCTTCTTTGTTCATGTGCATTTTCTTTATTATAATTATTATAAAAATATTGAAAGGGTTTAATAATTATTTAAGAGAGCAGTACATGTCTCTGTGAATAGACCCAATCACAAGGGAATGCACACATTGGATAAATAGAATATTTGTTTTAATATTTATCTTTGAAACATGTTTGATTTTAAAAAATACTGTTGATGTCAGAAAAAGTAAACAAAAGTGTGGCATCATACACACCTATTAGTCGTGTTTTAAAGACGGCCTAGGCAAATTTTAAAAAATGATTCACAATTCAATTTCTTCCTTGAGATGTGTGCATAGGTGCACTGTAAGAAGTTATGCCCCTTTATTTTGCAAGGTCATGTGTCTTGCTCTTCACTACAAGTTTTTGTATGTTCATGTATGAATGATATCTGTAGCCAAAAACTTGATGAAGGGAAAGAGGGTGGTGTGAGCCAAACAGGAAATTTGTAATTACCTATTCCTCTAAAGTGTTTTTGTTTATCTTCATTGTTGAATTCTTAATCACATATGCATAGAATGAACGGCAGTACAAATTTCTTGATGTACTAGATCCTTATTTTTATGAATCATTCTTTTCTCCCATGATAACTTGTGAATAGGAGACTCTGTCTTTGTCAAGTAATGGATGATCCAGTGACTTTTATTGCCTGTGTGGGAAGAGACTTCCACAAGCGATATGAGCAATTTTGACTTTGGGGACTGTTTAATCTGAGTTCCAGTGTTTTCTTTGTTTATCTATTGAGTCTGCTTTCTTTGTAAGAATGAGTTTGATTTTATTTCCAATTCCTTTAGAAAATTACAATAGGTCATAAGAACACACATATATATGGATACCTACATCACAATTCGATGTCACTGGAGAATGACACAAAGATATCAACAAAATCAGGAAGGGATTTCTTGAACCAAAACCTGGAGCCTCCTAACCATTCAGTAAACAATCATGAAGTCATGTAAAATGATTTCCAATGAATTATTGATTTAAATTTGTGATTCTTTAAAATTAGCAGAATCACTGAGGAGAATTTTTTTTCCTCTGATTATTTTTCTCCAAGTAAGTGTAGTTTATCATTATGTCATAAACAATTATGAAGAAAATCAGAACCAAACTTTATGTGAAAATGGCATTCCACACATACTCATATCACTGAAGCCTCTTAATTTTAAAGATTTTACTATGTAAAAGGGCTAAAAAGTTTCATTTCCAATTAGCATTGACACAATGTGTGGAAAAATTCTTTCTTTCTCAGTAAAGGTTTATTAGTAGATGATAATAGATATTTAACCATTCTTTCAAAAATGTATTTTACCAAAAATTTATTTTTTTTCATTTTTAAATGCACAAAATTTGAATATGAGAGACTATCATCTTAATCTGAGTTATATCAAGTGTTCACCTCCAGCTGCCCCATTCTTGTTTCTGTAATACTCGTTTTTTTTTTAAGAAAATCTGTAAACTAACAATACTTAACCACGTGATCATGATACACATAAAAATTTGTTTTATAATCACATGACACCGTGGTGGAATATTTCTTACATCATGATAAAATATCATGACATTATTCACCCCTAGCCACAGAGCATACCGTATGTTCAAAGTATTGTCCAATACATGCCTTTAACATTTCTGTAAAGTTGTCTGTGTTTGGTGGGTCTGTTTTAAAGACTGTTGTGTTTTAAATTTTCTCTTCTCCATGATTCCATTCTTCTCTTTCTATTCTAATTTTAACAGTACCTGCCCTCCTGCTGTTGCCTATACCAAAATCCCAACTTCCATTCCCCTGAGTTCCAAATAATTACTCTGCAGCACTAAAATGCATGAATCTGGTGTCAGGTGACTTTTGAAAATGTTGGTCCTCCATTGAGATGGCAAAAGTTCCTCATTGTAATCTCATTTCTTCCTCTGCCCTTGAAATCCATTGCTCTGTGTCTCTCTCATTGGAAATACGATGGTATTCCTAGTGATCTTGATATGTGTGGGAATTTGTGCCAATGGAATATGGACAATTCCCAAAGAGGAAATTTTACTCAGAAAGGATGTATGCCTTAATGGAAATTTCATGGTAAAAAAATTATTTCTTGCCTTGAGAGATTATTATGTCTGAAGATTCTACCTATAATATAATAATTAGAATTTTCTTTTAATTTCTTTCCATTATATCATATGTATTAGTTTCCTTTATAAGTGTTTGTGCCATACTATCTCTTTCTTATCATTGGCTATATTAAATCTAATGGAATTTAACTCCCTTTTAAAATTTACCTTTTCCGTGAAACTCATATCCATTTCAGTATATAATTTTTTATTAAAGACGTTTGCAACACGTTTAAAATGTCATTCATGGCTACCTCTCCCCCTATGATGTGGTATGTGATCATATATCAATGGAATGGTTAGATAACCAAAAATTATTTTTAAAGGACACTCAGAAGAACTCCTATATATGTCAATGTCAACAAAGGATATGAGAGGTGAATAATTTTCTTCTTTGTACATCTGGATTTTCTTTCTTTATTTTAATTATTATAGAAATAATGAATGGGTTTAATATTTATGAGAGGAATGGACGCCAATCTGAATATACCAGTCACCATGGAATGTACACAAATGGTAAATAGGATATTGGTTAAATATTTATCATTGAAACAGATTTGTTTCAAAAAATATTCCTGATGTCAGAAAATGCAAACAAAATATGTGGCATCATTCATAATTATTATGCCTGTTTGAAAGATTGTTCTGGCCACGTTTTGAAAAATGAGTCACAATTCAAGTTCCTCCTTGTGATGTCTTCATAGGTGATTTGTAAGGAGTTATGTCACTTTATGTTGTAAAGTCATGTGTTTTCTCAACCAGTTTCTTTATGTACATGTAAGAATGATAACCATCACTAAAAAATTGATGAAGGGAAACAGGGTGGTGTAAGTCAAACAGTAAATTTTGGAATAACATAATTTTCTAAAGTTGTCATTTTTTCTTTCATTGTTGAATTCTATAATCACATGTGCATAGAATGGAGGGCTGTACATTCTGCTTAATGGACTAGGTCCTTATATTTATGACCCTTCCTCTCCCCCATGATATCTTGTGAAAATTTGACTCCCTCTATTTCATCTTATGATCGTTAACAATACCTTTGCTCTCCTATTTGGGAAGAGACTTTCACAAACCATAGGAGAAATTTTGAGTTTGGGAGCTGCTTATTCTGAGTTCCAGTGTATTTTGTGTGTATCTGTGGATTCTGCTTTTTTTGTAAGAAGGAATTTGATTTTATTTCAATTCTTTCTAAAAAATTACATTATGGCATAAGAACACTTATTGATATAGATGGATACAGGCATCACAATCACAGTGCACTGTAGAATGACACAAATATATCCAGAAAATCGAGAATGGTTTTCTTGAAACAAAGCCTGCAGCCTCCTAACCATTCAGTAAAAAATCATGAAGTCATGTAAAATGATTTCCTCTGAATTATCAATTAAACATGATTATTTAAAAATGGAGGAATCACTGAGAAACATTTGGTTTCCTCCTATTATTTTTCTCCAATTTGTGTAGTTTAATATTATTTCATTTAATATTAGGAAGAGAATCAGTTCCAAAAATTTAGGTGAAAAAGGCATTCCACACAAATTCATATCAATGAAGCTTGTTAATTTTAAAGAATTTACTATTTAAAAGGACTAAAATATTTCATTTTCATTTAGCAATGAGAGGGTGTGGAAAAATTCTTTCTTTCTAAGTAAAGATTAATTAGCAGACAATAGCAGATATTTAAGTATTCTTTTAAAATTGTATTTTAATGAGTGCTGTAAAATTAATTTTGTTTTTTAAATACAATACATTTGCTTTTGCTAGAGTATCATCCTAATCTGAGTTATATCTAGTTTTTACCTCCAAATTGCCACATTTTTGTCTGCATAAAATAATATTTATTAACAGAATCTGTAAGCTAACATAATATTTATGCATGGAATCTGCTTACTCATAGCACTTTCCTCCAGCATCACAGGACACAGCGGTGGATTATTTCTTACATCATTATAATATATCATGACATTATTTCCCCCTTGCCACAGACCATACCATATGTTCAAAACTAGTTTTCAAACCCTGCCTTCAACATTTCTGGAAAGTGGTGTGTATTTGGTGTGTCTGTTTTAAAGACTCTTTTATTTTAAACTTTTCAACTTAGTCCTGAGTTGTCTAGTGGATTTTTTACCCTTTTCATCCTAATTTTTAGAATTACAGTGCAGATTCTTTTTCCCAGGATTACTTTCTTCTCTTTCTTTTCTATTTGTAACACTGACTTTTCTTCTGAGACTATCTTTTCCAAAGATCCCATCATCAATGCCCCCAAGTTCCAAATAATTAGTCTGCAGCATTAAAATCTGATGTATCTGAGGACTGGTGACTTTTGATAATGTTGGCCCTTCACTGAGATGACAATAGTTTCTCATTCTATTCTCATTTCTTGCTCTGCCATTGGATTCTATTGCTCTGAGTATCTCTTGTTGGAAATAAACTGGTTTTCCTAGTGATCTTGTTTTGTGAGGGAATTTGTGCCAATGGGATATGGGCAATTCCCAAAGCGCAATTTTTTTTTCTCAGAAAGAAAGAATGCCTTAATGAAAATTGCATGATTAAATATTTATTTCATGCCTAGAAGTTATTAGGCCAGTATGTTTCTCCTGAAATAGAATAATTTGAATTTTATTTTAATTTCCATTATATCAGACTAATTATTTTCCTTTATAAGTGTTTTTTGCCTTATCACTTTCATATCATTGATTATATAAAATCGGTCCAAATTTCACTCCCTTTAAAATTTACATTTTCTGTCAAACCTATCCATTTCAACGTATAATTTTATATTAATGACATTTGCAATACATTTAAGAAAGCCATTCATTGCTCCCTTTCTCCACATGATGTGGTAGGTGAACATATATCAGTAGAATGAATGGGTAAACCAAATTTTTTTCAAGGAATCTCAGAAAAACATCTCTATATGGCAGTGCCTACAAAGTGTTTAAGAAGTGAAAAATTCTTCTTTGTCCATCCTGATATTCATTCTTTATTAAAATTATTATAGAAATATTAAAAGATTTTATTAATGATTGAAGAAAGCAATGCACTCCTCTGTGAATGTACCAATCACCAGGGAATGTACACATTGGATAAATAAGATATTGGCAAGATTTTTCATTGAAACAGATTTGTTTTAAAAAATATTGTTGATGTCAGAAAAAGCACACAAAGTTGTAGCATCATTCATATTTATTAGTCATGTTGGAAAGACAGTCTGGCCAAGTTTTAAATAATGAATCACAATAAAATTTTCTCCTTGAAATGTGTGCATATGTGCACTGTAACGAGTTATTCCCCATATTTTGTAAGGTCAATTGTTTGACTCTTCACTACAAATTTATGTATCTTCATGTATGAATGATATTTGTTACTAAAAAATTGATTAATGGAAAGAGGGTGGTGTGAGTCAAACAGGAAATTTTGGAATTCCCTATTTCTGCAGTGTTTTTGTTTTTCTTCATTGTTGAATTCTTAGACACGTGTGCATAGAATGGAAGGCAGTACATATTCCTTGATGGACCAGGTCCTTGTTTTTATGAATCATCCTTTCTCCCATGATAACCTGTGAATAGGAGACTCCGTCTTTGTCAACTAATGGCCCGTCCAGTGACTTTTCTCCCCTGTGTCTGAAGAGGCTTCCACAAGTAATAGGAGAATTTTTGAGTTTGGGGACTGTTTAATATGAGTTCCAGTGTTTTATTTGTGCATCTATCGGTTCTGCTTTCCTTGTAAGAATGAGTGTGAATTTATTTCCAATTCTTTTTTAAAAATTACCATATGTCATAAGAACACATATATATAGATACATACATCACAATCCAACCTTACTGGAGAATGACTCAATGATATCAAGAAAATCAGGAAAGGATTTCTTGAACCAAATCCTGGAGCCTCCTAATCATTCAGTAAACAATCATGAAGCTATGTAAAATGATTTCCAATGAATTATTGATTTAAATTTTTGATTCTTTAAAAATAGAAGACTGCCTGAGGAGAATTTGGTCCTTTCTGATTATTTTTCTCCAAGTAAGAGTAGATTAACATTATGTCATCAACAATTAGGAAGAAAATCAGATCCAAAAATTTATTTGAAAATGGCATTCCACACATACTCATATCACTGAAGCCCCTAAATTTAAAGATTTTACTATTTAAAAGGACTAAAAAGTTTCATTTAAAATAGCATTGACACGGTGTGTGGAAAAATTCTTTATTTCTCAGTAAAAGTTTATTAGTAGATGATAATAGATATTTAACCATTCTTTTAAAATTGTATTTTACTGAGAATTATTTTTTTTTCATTTTTAAATGCACCAAATTTGGATATGAGAGACTATCATCCTAATCTGAGTTATATCAAGTATTCATCTCCAACTGCCCCATGCTTGTTTCTGTAAATACATGTTTTTAAAGAGAATCTGTAAACTAACAAAACATTTGAGTACATGATCATCATAGCCATAAAAATTTGTTCGAGCATCACATGACACCGTGGTGGAATATTTCATGATAAAATATCATGACATTATTCACCCCTATCCAAGAACATACCATATATTCAAAACTATTTTCCAAGCCCTACCTTTAACGTGTCTGGAAATTGTGTGTATGTGGTGTGTCTGTTTTAAAGACAATTGTGTTTTAAATTTTCTCTTCTCCAGGTTTACATTCCTCTCTTTCTTTCTTAATTTTAACAGTGCCTACCCTCCTGCTGTTGCCTTTACCAAAATCCCAACTTCCATTCCCCTGAGTTCCACATAATTACTCTGCAGCATGAATGCATGAATCTGGTGTCAGCTGATTTTTGGTAATGTTGGCCCTCCATTGAGATGGCAATAGTTTCTCATTCTTATCTCATTTCTTCCTCTGCCCTTGGAATCCATTGCTCTGCGTTTCTCTCATTGGAAATACGGTGGTATTCCTAGTGATCTTGTTATGTGTGGGAATTAGTGCAAGTGGAATATGGACAATTCCCAAAGAGGAATTTTTTACTCAGAAAGAAAGTATGCCTTAATGGAAATTGCATGGTAAAAAAAAAAATATTTCTAGCTTTGAGAGATTATTATGTCTGAAAATTCTACCTATCATATAATAAATCGAATTTTGTTTTAATTTCTTTCCATTATATCATATGTATTAGTTTTCTTTATAAGTGTTTATGCCATACTATCTCTTTCTTATCATTGACTATATTAAATCTAAATGAATTTCACTCTGTTTAAAATTTACCTTTTCTGTGTAAATTATATCAATTTCAGTATATAATATTTTATTAAAGCTGTTTGCAACACGTTTAAAAATGCCATTCATGGCTACTTTTCTCCCCATGATATGGTATGTGGTCATATATCAATGGAATGGCTATATAAAAAATTTTTTTCAAGGACACCCAGAAAAACACCTCTATATCACAATGTCAAGAAAGGGAATGAGAGGTGAAAAATTTCTTCTTTGTTCATCTGGATATTCTTTCTTTATTATAATAATTATAGAAATATTCAATGGGTTTTATGTTGATGAGAGGAACGCAAGCCTCTCTGAATGTACCATGGAATATACACATTGGGTAATTAGGATGTTGGTTTAATATTTATCATTGAAGCAGATTTGTTTCAAAAAATATTCATGATGTCAGAAAATGCAAACAAAAAGGGCAGCATCATTCATAATTATTAGGCCTGTTTGAAAGACTGTATGGCCACGTTTTAAAAAATGACTCATAATTCAATTTACTCTTTTTGATGTGTGCACAGGTCCTTTGTAAGGAGTTATGTCCCTTTATATGGTAAGCTCATGTGTTTTTCTCTTCACTACCAGTTTGTGTATGTTTATGTATGAATGATATCCATCGCTAAAAAGTTGATGAAGTGAAAGAGGATCGTTTAAGTCAAACAGGAAATTTTGGAATTACATTTTCTCTAAAGTGGTCCTTTTTTCCTTGATTGTTGAATTCTATAATCACATGTGCATAGAAAGGAGGGCTGTGCATTCTGCTTGATGGACTATGTCCCAATTTTTATGAAACCTTCCTCTCCCTCATGATATCTTGTGAAAAGTTGCCTCCCTCTCTTTCATCTTATGATCCTTACCAATCCCTCTTCTCTCCTATTTGGGAAGAGGCTTTCACAAGCCATAGGAGAAATTTTGATTTTGGGACTTGCTTATTCTGAGCTCCAACGTTTTGTTTGTGTATCTGTGGATTCTGATAACTTTGCAAGTATCAACAAAGGGTTTGATAGCTGAATTATTTCTTCTTGATTCAACTGGATTTTCTTTCTTTTTTATAATTATTATAGAAATATTGAAAGTTTTTAATAATGATTGAAGAGAGCAATACACGCCTCTGTGAATAAACCAATCGCCAGGGATTGTATATATTGGATAAAAAGGATATTGGTTTAGTATTTACCATTGAAACACATTTGTTTTTTAAAATATTGTTGATGTCAGAAAAAGCACACAAATATATGACATCATTCCTACTTATTAGTCGTGTGTGAAAGACTATTTGGCGAAGTTTTAAAAAATGATTCACAATTCAATTTTTTCCTTGAGATGTGTACCTAGGTGCAGGGAAGGGCTTATGCCCACTTTTTTTGTAAGGTCATGTGTTTTGCTCTTCACTACAAGTTTTTTGATGTTCATGTATGAATGATGTCCGTGGCTAAATAATTGATTAAGGGAAAGAGTGTGGTGTGAATCAAACAGGAAATTTTTTAATCACTTATTTCTCTAAAGTGGTCCTTTTTTGTTTTTATTCATTGTTGAGTTCGCTAATCACATGTGCATAGGATGGATGGAAGTGCATTCTATTTGAAGGACTATGTCCTTATTTTTATGAACCATTCTTCTCCCCCATTATTTCTTGGGAAGAGTTGACTCCCTCTTTGTCAACTAATGGACCTTACCCGTGACTTTTCTCTCCACTATGAGAAGAGGCTTTCACAAGCCATAGGAGAAATTTTGAATTTGAGAGCTGTTTATTCTGAGTTCCAGCATTTTGTTTGTATATCTGTAGATTCTGCTTTCTCTGTAATAATGAATTTGATTTTATTTCCAATTCTTTCTAAAAAATTACAATACGGCATAAGAACACACACACACACACACACACACACACACACACACATATATATATATATATACCTACATCATAATCCCACTGCATTTGAGAATGACAAAAAGATATCCAGAAAATCAGGAAAGGCTTTCTTCAAACAAAATCTGAAACCTCCTAACAATTCTGTAAACAATCATGAAGTCAGGTAAAGCTATTAACTCTGAATTATCAATATAATTTTGTGATTATTAACAAATGGAGGAATCACTGAGAAGAATTTGGTTTCCTCTGATTATTTTTCTCCACGTTAGAGTAGTTTAACATTATTTCATCAACAATTAGGAAGAACACGGTTCCAAAAATTTATTTGACACAAACTCATATCACCGAAGCCTCTTAATTTCAAAGATTTTACTATTTAAAAGGGCTAAAAAGTTTCATTTCCAATTAGCATTGACACCGTGTGTGGAAAATTATTTCTGTCTAAATAAAGTTTTATTAGTAAATGATAATAGATATTTAACCATTCCTTTAAATTAGTGTTTTATGAAGTACTTTAAATTTTTTTCTTTTTTAAATACACCAAATTTGGATATGGGATACTATCATCCTAATCTGAGTTATATCTAGTTTCACCTCCAAACTGCCCCATTCTACTTTCTGTAAATACACAATTTTTATCATAATCTGTAAACTAACAAAACATTTATGCATGTGATCATCATACTCAAAAAACTTTCTTTGATCATCACATGACATCGTGGTGGGATATTTCTTACATCATGATAAAATATCATGATATTATTCCCTACTAGCAACAGACCATACCATAGGTTCAAAACTATTTTCCAATCCTGCCTTCAACATGTCTGGAAAGTTGTGTGTATGTGTTTTGTCTGTTTTAAAGACTCTTGTGTTTAAATTTTTCCATAAAGTCCTGAGTTGGCTAGTGGTTATTAATTCCTTTTAATTCTAATTTTGAGAATTAGGGTGCAATTTATTTTTTCCAGGATCCCATTCTTCTCTTTCTTTTTTATTTTTAGCAGTGCCTACTCTACTCATGCTGCCCTTTCCAAAGAACCCATCCTCCATGACCCTAGTTCAAAATAATTAATCTGCATCACTAAAATGGATGTATCTGGTGTCTGGTGACTTTTGATAATGTTGGCCCTTCATTGAGTTGACAATAGTTTTTTCATTCTATTCTAATTTCTTCCTCTTCCCTTGGATTACATTACTCTGAGTATCTCTCATTGGTATTATGATGGTATTTCTAGTGATCTTGTTATGTGTGGTAATTTGTGCCAATGGGATATGGGCAATTCCAAAAGATTTTTTTACTCAGAAAGAATGAATGCATTAATGGAAATTGCATGGTAAAAAACAAAATTGTTTCATGCCTGGAGAGATAATTGTGTCTGAATGTTCTACCTATAATATAATAATTAGAATTTGGTTTTAATTTATTTCCATTTTATCAGACTTATTATTTTCCTTTATAAGTGTCTGTACTATACAATCTCTTTCTTATCATGGATTATATTAAATCTAAACAAATTTAACTCTTTTAAAATTTACACTTTCTGTCAAACTTATATCCATTTCAGTATATAATTTTGTATTACAGACTTTTGCAACACGTGCAAAAAGGCCATTTATTGCTATCTTTCTCCATCGGTTGTGGTATGTGATCATATATCAATGGAATGGAGAGATAACCAAAAATTTTTTCCAAGGACACCCAGAAAAACACCTATATATGGCAGTGTCAACAAAGGGTTTGAGAGCTGAATAATTTCTTCTTTGTTCATCTGGGTTTTCTTTCTTTATTGTAATCATTATAGAAATACTGAATGTGTTTAATATTGAAAAGAGGAATACATGCCTCTGTAAATATATCAAACCCCATGGAATGTATACAATGTGTAAATAGGTTATTGGTTTAATATTTATAATTGAAACAGATGTGTTTCAAAAAATATTCATGATGTCAGAAAATGTAAACAAAAGTGCCTCATCATTCATATTTATTAGGCATGTTTGAAATACAGTCTGTCCAAGTTTTAAAAAATGGCTCACAATTCAAGTTCTTCCTTGACATGTGTGCATAGGTTCCCTATATGGAGTTATGCCCCTTTATATTTTACGGTCATCTGTATTCCTCTTCACTACCCATTTGTGTATGTTCATGTATGAATGATATCCGTCACTTAAAAATTGATGAAAGGGAAGAGGGTGTTGTGAATCAAACAGGAAATTTTGAAATTACCTTTTTCTCTAAAGTGGTCCTTTTTTGTTTTTCTTCATTGTTGGATTCTATAATCATGTGTGCATAGAATGGAGGCCTATGCATTCTGCTTCATAGACTAGGTCCTTATTTTTATGAACCATTCTTCTTCCCAATGATATATTGTGAGTAGTTGACCTCCTTCTTGTCAACTAATAGTCCTTAACAAATCCCTTTTCTCTCCTATGAGCGAAGAGACTTTCACAAGGCATAGGAGAAATTTTGAGTTTGGGAGCTGTTTATTCTGAGTTCTAGTGCTGTTTTTGTATCTGTCAATTCTGCTTTCTTTGTAAGAATGTATTTAATTTTATTTCAATTCTTTCTCAACAATTACAATATTGCATAAGAACACACACACTATATATAAATATGGATACATGAACCAAAACCCCAGTGCACTGAGAATTACACAAAGATATCTGAAAATCAGGAATGCTTTTCTTGAAACAAAACCTGGAGCCTCCAAACCATTCAGTAAACAATCATGAAGTCACATAAACTAATTTCCTCTGAATTATCGATTTAAATTGGTGATTATTAGAAAATGGAGGAATCACTGAGAATCATTTGGTTTCCTCCTACTATTTTTCTCCAATCTGTGGGTTAATTTTATTTCATTAACTATTAAGAAGAAAATCAGTTCCAAAAATTTATGTGAAAAAGGAATTCCACACAAAATCATATTACTGAAGCCTCTTAATTTTAAAGAATTTACTATTTAAAAGGGCTAAAAGTTTCATTTTCAATCAGCATTGACAGAGTGTGGAAAAATTATTTCTCTCTATGTAAAAATTTATTAGTAGATAATAATAGATATTTAAGCATTCTTTTAAAATTGTATTTCACTGAGTACTGCAAAATTAATTTTTTAAAAATACAAAAAATTTGCACATGAGAGAGTACCATCCTAATCTGAGTTATATCTAGTTTTCACCTCCAAACTGCCCCATTCTTGAATCTTTTAAACAATATTTTTTAACAGAATCTGTAAAATAACTAAACATTTATGCACCCAATCTGCATACTCATTGCACTTTACTCCAGCATCACAGGACACTATGGTGGAATATTTCTTACATCATGACAAAATATCATGATATTATTCACCCCTAGCCACAGACCATACCATATGATCAAAGGTATTTTCCAAGCCCTGCCTTCAATATATCTTGAAAGTTGTGTGTATGTGGTGTGTCTGTTTTAATAATTCTTGTGTTTTAATTTTCCACATAGTCCTGAGTTGGCCAGTGGATATTTTTTTTCATTTTAATTCTAATTTTGAGAATTAGGGTGCAATTTTTTTTCTCAAGGATTCCATTCTTCTCTTTCTTTGTATTTTTAGCAATTCCTGCTCTCCTGCTATTGCCTTTTCCAAAGATCCCATCCTTCATGTCCCTGAGCTCCAAATAATTACTCTGCAGCACTATAATGGATGTATCTGATTTCTTGTGAATTTTGATAATTTTGGCCATCCATTGAGATGACAATAGTTTCTCATTCTAATCTCATTCCTTCTTCTGCCCTTGGATTTCATTGTTATGAGTATCTCTCACTGTAAATACGATGGTTTTTCCAGTGATCTTTTTATGTGTGGGAATTTGTTCCAATGGGATATTGGCAACTCCCAAAGAGGAATGTTTTATGCAGAAAGAATGAATCCCTTAATGAAAATTGCAGGATGAAAATAATTATTTCATGCCTAGAATTTATTATGCCCCAATGATAATCCTGGAATAAAACAATTTGAATTTTGTTTATATTAATTTCAATTGCATCAGACTAATTAATCTCCTTTATAATTGTTTGTGCGATACTATCTCTTTCATATCATTGATTATATACATCTAACCAAATTTCATTCCCTTAAAAACCTATATTTTCTGTCAAACATATCCATTTCAGTATATAATTTTATATTAAAGACATTTGCACCACGTTTAAGAAGGCCTTTAATTGCTCCGTTTCTTCACATGATGTGGTATGTGATCATATATCAATCGAATGGATAGATAAACAAAATTTTTTTTTCAAGTACACCCAGAAAAACACCTATATATGGCAGTGTCAACAAAGGGCTTGAGAGCTGAAAATTTTCTTCTTTGTTCATCTGGATTTTCTTTCTTTATTGTAATCATTATAGAAATACTGAATGTGTTTAATATTGAAAAGAGGAATACATGCCTCTGTGAATATATCAAACACCATGGAATGTATACATTTTGTAAATAGGTTATTGGTTTAATATTTATCATTGAAGCAGATGTGTTTCAAAAAATATTCGTGATGTCAGAAAATGTAAACAAAAGTACGTCATCATTCATATTTATTAGGCATATTTGAAATATGGTCTAAGTTTTAAAAAATGGCTCACAATTCAAGTTCTTCCTTGACATGTGTGCATAGGTTCCCTATATGGAGTTATGCCCCTTTATATTTTACGGTCATCTGTATTCCTCTTCACTACCCATTTGTATGTTCATGTATGAATGATATCCATCACTTAAAATTGATGAAGGGGAAGAGGGTGTTGTGAATCAAACAGGAAATTTTGAAATTACCTCTTTCTCTAAAGTGGTCCTTTTTTGTTTTACTTCATTGTTGGCTTCTATAATCATGTGTGCTTAGAATGGAGGCCTATACATTTTTGCTTCATAGACTAGGTCCTTATTTTTATGAACCATTCCTCTTCCCCATGATATCTTGTGAGTAGTTGACCTCCTTCTTGTCAACTAATAGTCCTTAACAAATCCCTTTTCTCTCCTATGAGCGAAGAGACTTTCACAAGGCATAGGAGAAATTTTGAGTTTGGGAGCTGTTTATTCTGAGTTCTTGCACTGTTTTTGTTTCTGTCGATTCTGCTTTCTTTGTAAGAATGTATTTAATTTTATTTCAATTCTTTCTCAACAATTTCAATATTGCATAAGAACACACACACAATATATATATATGGATACATGAATCAAAATCCCAGTGCACTGAGAATTACACAAAGATATCTGAAAATCAGGAATGCTTTTCTTGAAACAAAACCTGGAGCCTCCAAACCATTCAGTAAACAATCATGAAGTCACATAAACTAATTTCCTCTGAATTATCAATTTAAATTGGTGATTATTAGAAAATGGAGTAATCACTGACAAACATTTGGTTTCCTCCTACTATTTTTCTCCAATCTGTGGTTTAATTTTATTTCATTAACTATTAGGAAGAAAATCAGTTCCAAAAATTTATTTGAAAAGGAATTCCACACAAACTCATATCACTGAACCCTCTTAATTTTAAAGAATTTACTATTTAAAAGGGCTAAAAGTTTCATTTTCAATCAACATTGACAGGGTATGGAAAATTATTTCTCTCTATGTAAAGATTTATTAGTAGAGGATAATAGATATTTAAGTATTCTTTTAAAATTATATTTCACTGAGTACTGTAAAATTAATTTTTTAAAAATATAACAAATTTGCGCATGAGAGAGTACCATCCTAATCTGAGTTATATGTAGTTTTCACCTCCAAACTGCCCCATTCTTGAATCTTTTAAACCGTATTTTTTAACAGAATCTGTAAAATAACTAAACATTTATGCACCCAATCTGCATACTCATTGCACTTTACTCCGGCATCAGAGGACACTGTGGTGGAATATTTCTTACATCATGACAAATTATCATGATAATAGGTCCCCCTAACCACAGACCATACCATATATTCAAATCTATTTTTAAAACCCTGCCTTCAACATATCTAGATAGTTGTGTGTATGTGGTATATCTGTTTTAAAGACTCTTGTGTTTTAAATTTTTCCACAAAGCCCTGAGTTGGCTAGTGGATTTTTTTTTCCTTTTCATTCTAATTTTGAGAAATAGAGTGCAGTTTCTTTCCTCCAGGATTCCTTTCTTCTCTTTCTTTCCTTTTTTTTTTTTAGGAATGTCTTTCTCCTAAGGCTGTGTTTTCCAAAGTCCCATCCTCCATGCATCCAAGTTCCAAATAATTAATGTGCAGCACTAAAATTTGATGGATCTGGTGTCTGGTGACTTTTGATAATGTTGGCCATCCATTGATAGGAAAATAGTTTCTGATTCTATTCTCATTTCTTTCTCTATACTTGGATTCCATTGCTCTGAGTTTCTGTTTGGAAATACGATCATTTTCCTTGCAATCTTGTTATGTGTGGGAATTTGTGCCAATGGCATATGGGAATTTCCCAAATAGGATTTTTTTTCTCAGAAAAAATGAATGCCTTAATAGAAATTGCGATATAAAAAATATTATCTCATGCCTAGAAGTTTTTATGGATCCATGTTATTTCAGTAATAAAGTAATTAGAATTTTGTTTATTTTAATTTCCATTATATAAGACTAATTATTTTACTTCATAATTGTTTGTTCCATACTATCTCTTTCATATCATTGATTACATTTAATCTAACCAAATTTCACTCTCTTTAAAATTTTATTTTTTCTGAGAAACATACCCATTTCAGTGTATAATTTTATATTAAAGACATTTGCAACACATTTAAGAAGGCCATTCTTTGATCCATTTCTCCTCATGATATGGTATGTGATCATATATAAATAGAATGGACAGAAAACCAAAAAATTTTCTTCAAGACCTCCCAGAAAAACAACTCTACATGGCAGTGTCAACAAAGGATTTGAGAGGTAAATAATTTCTTCTTTTTTCTTCTTTATTTTCATTATTTATTATAATTAATATAGAAATATTGTAGGGAGTTTATAATGATTGTAGAGACCAGTGCATGCCTCTGTTAATATACCAATGAAGAGGGAATGTACACGTTGGATAAATAGGATATTGGTTTAAAATTTATCATTGAAACAGATTTGTTTTAAAAAATATTGCTGATGTCAGAAAAAACACACAAAATTGTTGCATCATTTATTCTTATTAGTCATGAATGAAAGACGGTCTTCTCAAGTTTTAAAAAATGGTTCATTATTCAATTTCCTCCTTGTGATGTGTGCATAGATGCACTGAAATGAGTTATGCCCCTTTATTTTGTACAGTCATGTGTTTTGCACTTCACTACAAGTTTTTGTATGTTCATGTATGAATAATATCCATCGTTAAAAATTGATGAAAGGAAAGAGTGTGGTGTGAGTCAAACAGGAAATTTTCTAATTACCTATTTCTCTAAAATGGTCCTATATTCGTTTTTATTCATTGTTGACTATTATAATCTCATGTACATAGAATGGATGGCAATACATTCTCCTTGATGGATTAGGTCCTAATTTTTATGAACAATTCCTCTCCCCCATGATATCTTGTGAAAAGTTGACTCCCTCTTTCTCAACTAATGGACCTTACCAGTGACTTTTCTCTCCTGTGTGGGAAGAGACTTTCACAAACCATTGGAGAAATTTTGAGTTTGGGAGCTGTTTCTTCTGAGTTCCAGCATTTTGTTTGTGATTCTGTGGATTCTGCTTTCTTTGTAAGAATGAGTATGGTTTTATTTCCAATTCTTCCTAAAAAATTAAAATATGGCATAAGAACACTTACATATATGTGGATACTGACATCACAATCCAACTGTAGTGTAGAACGCCATGAAGATATCCAGAATATCAGGAAAGGCTTTCTTGAATGAAAACCTGGTTGATGCATAACAATTAAGTAAACAAACATGAAGTCATGGAAAATGATTTCCTCCAAAGTATCTATTTTAACTTTTGATTATTGGAGGAAACACTGAGAAGCATTTGGTTTCCACATATTATTTTTCTCCAATTTGTGTAGTTTAACATTATTTCATTAACTATTAGGAAGAAAATTGGTTCCATATATTTATGTGAAAAAGGTATTCCACACAAACTCATATCGCTGAAGCCTCTTTATTTCAAAGAATTTACTATTTAAAAGGGCTGAAAAGTTTCATTTTCAAATAGCATTGACAGGTTGTGGAAAAATTCTTACTCTCTAAGTAAAGATTTATTAGTAGACAATAAGAGATATCTAACCATTTTTTAAAATTGCATTTTACCAAGTAATGTAAAATTATTTTTTTTCAATACAACAAATTTGCATATGAGAGTATAATCAAATGTGAGTTATATCTCATTTTCACACCCAAACTGCCACATTCTTGTTTGTGTAAAAACATATTTCTTAAGAGAATCTGTAAACTAACATGACATTTATTTGCACAGTCTGCATACTCATAGCACATTCCCCCATTATCACAAAACACTGTGGTAGAATATTTCTTACATCATGAAAAAATATCATGACATTATTCCCTCCTTGCCATAGACCATTCCATATGTTCAAAACTGCCTTCACATATCTGGAAAGATATGTGTATGTGGAGTGTGTGTTTTAAAGACTCTTGTATTTTAATTTTTACACATATTCCTGATATAGCTAGTGGATTTTTCCCTCCTTTAATTCTAATTTAGAGAATTAAGGTGCAATTTCTTTTCTTCAGGATCCCATTCTTCTCATTCTTTTCTATTTTTAGCAGTGCCTACTATCCTCTGCTGCCTTTTCTAAAGATTCCATCCTCCATGACCCCTAGTTCCAAATAATTACTCTGCAGCTCTAAAATAGATGTACCTGGTGTCTGGTGAATTTTGATAATGTTGACCCACAATTGAGATGAAAATACTTTCTCATTCTATTCTCATTTCTTCCTCTGCCCTTGGATTCCATTGCTCTGAGTATCTATCATTGGAAATATGATAGTTTTCCTTGTGAACTTGTTATGTGGGAATTTGTGCCAATGAGAAAATGGTAATTTCTAAAAAGGAATTTTTCACTCAGAAATAATGAATGCCTTAATGGAAATTGTAGGTAAAAAAAGTTATTCCATGTCTTGAGAGATTATGTCTGAATGTTCAACCTATAATATAATAATTAGAATTTTGTTTTAGCATATTTCCATTATATCAGATGAATTATTTTCCTTTATAAGTGTCTGTGCCATACTAAGTCTTTCTTAGAATTGACTATATTAAACCTAACCAAACTTCACTCCCTTTTAAAATTTATATTTTCTGTGAAAATTATATCAATTTCAATACATAATTTTATATTAAATTGTTTGCAACACGTTTAAAAGGCCATTCATTTTGACCTTTCTCCATATGATGTGGTATGTGTTCATATATCAATAGAATGGATAGATAAACAAAATTTTTTTTCAAGTACACCCAGAAAAACACCTATATATGGCAGTGTCAACAAAGGGCTTGAGAGCTGAAAATTTTCTTCTTTGTTCATCTGGATTTTCTTTCTTTATTGTAATCATTATAGAAATACTGAATGTGTTTAATATTGAAAGAGGAATACATGCCTCTGTGAATATATCAAACACCATGGAATGTATACATTTTGTAAATAGGTTATTGGTTTAATATTTATCATTGAAGCAGATGTGTTTCAAAAAATATTCGTGATGTCAGAAAATGTAAACAAAAGTACGTCATCATTCATATTTATTAGGCATATTTGAAATATGGTCTAAGTTTTAAAAAATGGCTCACAATTCAAGTTCTTCCTTGAGTTGTGTGCATAGGTCCACTGTAAGGAGTTAAGCCCCTTTATATAATAAGGTCATGTGTTTTGCTCTTCATTACAAGTTTGTGTATGTTCATGTATGACTGATATCCATTGCTAAAAAATTGTTGAACAGAAAGAGGGTGGTTTGTGTCAAACAGGAAATTTTGGCCTTACCTATTTCTCTAAAGTGGTCCTTTTTTGTTTTTCTTCATTCTTGGATTCTATAATCTCGTGTGCATAGAATGGAAGGCTGTACCTTCTGATTGATGGACCTGATCCTTATTTTTATGAACCATTCCTCTCCCTCATGATATCTTGTGAATAGTTGACTCACTTTTTGTCAACTAATGGACCTTATCAGTAACATTTCTCTTCTGTGGTGGAAGAGACTTTCACAAGCCATAGGAGAAAATTTGAGTTTGGTAGCTGTTTATTCTGAGTTCCAGCGTTTTGTTTGTTTACCTGTGGATTCTGCTTTCTATGTAAGAATGAGTTTGCTTTTATTTCCAATTCTTTCTAAAAAATTACAGTATGGCACAAAAACAGATATATATATATATATATATATATATATATATATATATATATATATATATATATGGATACCCACATCACAATCCCACTGCACTGGAGAATGGCACAAAGATATCCAGAAAATCAGAAAAGTCTTTCTTGAAACAAAACCTGGAGCCTTCTATCCATTGAGTAAATAATCATGAAGTCATGTAAAATGATTTCCTCTGAATTATCGATTTAAATTTGTGATAATTAAAAATGGAGGAATCACTGAGTATAATTTGGATTCTTCCTATTATTTTTCTCCAATTTAGAGATGTTTAATATTATGTCATCAACAATTAGGAAGAAAATCCTTTCCAAAACTTTATTTGAAAATGCACTCCACACAAACTCATATCACAGAAGCCTTTTAATTTAAAAGAATTTACTATTTTAAAAGGCTAAAATGTTTAATTTCCAATTTGCAGCCACACGGTGTGTGGAAAAATTTTTGTCTCTAAGTAAACGTTTATTAGCAGATGTTAATAGATATTAAACTATTCCTTTAAAATTGTATTTTACTGAGTACTTTATATTATTTTTCTTTTTTAAATACCACAAATTTGCGTATGAGAGTCTATCATTCTAATCTGAGTTATATCTAATTTTCACCTCCAAACTTCCCCATTCTTGTTTCTGTAAATACACATTATTTAACAGAATCTGTAAACTAACAAAACATTTATGTATTCAATCATACTCATAACTTTCACATGACACAATGGTGAAATATTTCTTACATCATTATAAAATATCATGACATTATTCTGCCCTAGCCACAGAACATACCATATGTTCTAACTATTTTTCAAGCCCTACCTTCAACATGTCTGGAAAGTTGTGTGTATTTGGTGTGTCTGTTTTAAAGACTCCTGTGTTTTAACTTTTTCCACATAGTCCTGTGTTGGCTAGTGGAGATTTTTTATTTTCATTTTGAGAAATAGAGTGCAGTTTCTTTCTCCAGGATTCCTTTCTTTTCTTTCTTTTCTATTTTTAGCAGTGACTTTTTTCCTGAGGCTCTCTTTGCCAAAGATCATATTCTCCATGCCCTCGAGTTCCAAATAATTGTTCTGCAGCACTAAAATGAAGGTATCTTGTGACTGGTTAGTTTTGATAACTTTGGCCCTACATTGAGATGATAATAGTTTCTTATTGTATTCCCATTTCTTGCTCTGCCCTTGGATTCCATTGCTCTGAGTGTCTCTGGATGGAAATACGATGTTTTTCTTAGTGATCTTGGTAGGTGTGGGAATTTTTGCCAATGGTATATGGGCAATTACCAAAGAGGAATTTTTTTTCTCTGAAAGAATGAATGCCTTAATGGAAATTGAATGATTAAAAAAGGATTTCTTGCCTAGAAGTTATTATGCACGAATGTTACTCCTAGAATAAAATAATTAGAATTTTGTTTATATTAATTTCCATTATACCAGACTAATTATTTTCCTTTATAAGTGTTTGTGCCATACTATCTCTTTCATATCATTGATTATATTAAATCTAACCAAATTTCATTCCCTTTAAAAATTTATATTTTCTGTCAAACATCCTTTTCAGTGTATAATTTTATATTAAAGACCTTTGCAACACTTTTAAGAAGGTCATTCATTGCTTCCATTCTCCACATGACGTGGTATGTGATCTTATATAAACAGAATAGATAGATATCCAAAAAGCTTTTTAAAGGACTCCCAGAAAAACATCTCTACATGGAAGTGTCAACAAAGGGTTTGAGAGGTGTATAATTTCTTCTTTGTTCATCTGTATTTTCTTTCTTTATTATAAGTATTATATAAATACTGAAACAGTTTACAAATGATTGAAGAGAGCAATGCACGACTCTGGGAATATAACAATAAGCAGGGAATGTACACATTGTATAAATAGGATACTGGTTTAATATTTATCATTGAAACAGATTTGTTTAAAAATATTATTGATGTCAGGAAAAGCACAGAAAAGTGTGGCATAATTCATTCTTAGTAGTCGTGTTTGAAAGGCAGTCTCATCAATTTTAAAAAATGATTCACAATTCAATTTCCTCCTTGAGATGTGTGCATAGGTGCTCTGTAAGGAGTTATGCCCCTTTATTTTGTAAGGTCATGTGTTTTGCTCTTCACTACAATTTTTTGTGTGTTCATAGATGAGTGATATCCATCGCTAAAAAATTGTTGAAGGGAAGATGGTGGTGTGAGCAAAACAGGAAATTACCTACTTCTTTAAAGTAATTCTATTTTTGTTTTTGTTCATTGCTGAATTTATAATCATGTGTGCATAGAATGGAAGGCAGTACCTTCTCCTTTGTGGACTAGGTCCTTATTTTTATGAACCATTCCTCTCCCCCATGATATTTTCTGAAAAATTGACTCCCTCTTTCTCAACTAATGGACCTTACCAGTGACTTTTCTCTCCTGTATGGGAAGAGACTTTCAGAAGCCATAGGAGAAATTTTGAGTTTGGGAGCTGTTTATTCTGAGTTCCTGCACTTGGTTTGTGCCTCTTTGGTTTCTGCTTTCTTTATAAGAATGAGTTTGGTTTTATTTCTAATTCTTTCTAAAAAATTACAATATGGCATAAGAACACATATATATGTGGATACCAACATCACAATCCCACTGCAGTGGAGAATGATGTAAAGATAACCAGAAAAACAAGAAAGGCTTTCTTTAAACAAAACCTGGAGACTCCTAACCATTCAGTAGACAATCATGAAGTCATGTAAAAGGATTAACTCAGAATTATCAATTTAAATTGTGATTATTAAAAATTGGAGAATCACAGAGAAGAATTTGGTTTCCTCCGAGTATTTTTATCCATGTTAGAGTAGTTTACCATTTTTTTATGAAAAATTAAAAGGAATATCAGTTCCAATAATTTATTTGATAAAGGCATTCCATAGAAACTCATATCAATGAAGCCTCTTTATTTTAAAGAATTTACTATTAAAAAGGGCTAAAATGTTTTATATCCAATTAGCTTTGACTCGTTTTGTGGAAAAATACTTTCTCTCTACAAAAAGGTTTATTAGTTGATGATAAAAGATATTTATCCATTCATTTAAAATTGTATTTTACCAAGAACTTTACATTTTTTCGTTTTTAAATACACAATATATGGATATGAGAGACTATCACCCTAATTTGAGTTATATCTAGTTTTCACCTCCAAAATATCCCTTTCTTGTTTGTGTATGTATACATTTTTTAAAAGGATCCTTAAACTAACAAAACATATGCACTCAATCATCATACTCATAAAGCATTCTTCAAACATCACATGACAACATGGTGGAATATTTCTTATATCATGCTAAAATATCATGACATTATACCCCCATAGCCACAGAACAAACCATATGATCAAAATTATTTTCCATGCCCTACCTTCAACATGACTGGAAAGTTGTGTGTATGTGGTGTGTGTGTTTTTAAGGCTCTTGTGTTTTAATTTTTCCTCCTAGACCTGCGTTGCCTAGTGGATTTTTTTCCTTTTAATACTAATTTTGAGAATTAGGGTGCAATTTCATTTCTCCAGGATACTATTTTTCTCTTTGTTTTCTATTTTTAGCAGTGCCTACACCCCTAAAGCTGCCTTTTCTAAAGATCCCTTCCTTCATGCTCCCGAATTTCAAATAATTACACTTCATCACTAAAATGGCTGTATCTGGTGTCTGGTGACTTTTGATAATGTTGACCCTCCATTGAGATGACAATAGTGTCTCATGGTAGTCTCATTTTTTGCTCTGCCCTTGGAATCCATGGCTCTGAAAGACTCTAGTTGGAAATATGAAATTTTTCCTAGTGATCTTTTCCTGTGTGGGAATTTGTGCCAATAGGATATGGGCAATTCCAAAAGAGGAATTTTTTTTTCTCAGAAAGAATGAATACCTTAATAGAAATTGCATGATTATAAAAAATTATTTCATGCTAGAATTTATTATGCCTGAATGCTACTCCTGGAATAAAAGAATTAGAATTCTGTTTATATTATTTTCCATTATTTCAGACTAATTATTTTCCTTTGTAAGTGCTGTGCCTTACTATTTCTTTCATATCATTGATTTTATTAAATCTATCAAAATTTCACTCGGTTTAAAATTTATGTTTTCTGTCAAACATCCATCTCTGTATAATTTTATATAAAAGATATTTGCAACATGTTTAAGGAGGCTATCCATTGCTTCCTTTCCCCACATGATGTGGTATGTGATCATATAACAACAAAATGTATAGATATCCAAAAATTTTTTTCAAGGCCTCCCAGAAAAACATCTCTACATGGCAGTGTCAACAAAGGGTTTGAGCGGTGTATAATTACTTTTTTGTCCATCTGGATTTTCTTTCTTTATTATAATTATTATAACAATTTTGAAAGGTTTAAAAATGATGAAGAGAACAATGCTCACCTCAGTGAATTTAACAATTACCAGGGAATGTACACATTGGCTAAATATGATACTGGCTTAATATTTATCATCGAAACAGATTTGTTTTAAAAAATATTGTTGATGTCAGAAAAAGAAACTCAAAAGTGTGGCATCATTCATACTTATTAGTGTTGCTTGAATGACGGTCTAGCCAAGTTTTAAAAGAAGATTCACAATTCGATTTCCTCCTTGAGATGTGTTCATAGATGCACTGTAAGGAGTTATTCTCCTTATTTTGTAAGGTCATGTGTTTTGCTCTTCACTAGAGGTTTTTGTATGTTCATGTGTGAATGATATCCATTGCTAAAAAAATTGATGAAGGGAAAGGGAATGTGAGACATACAGGAAATTTTGTAATTACCTATTTCTCTAAAGTGGTCCATTTTTGTTTTTCTTCATTCTCTATTTCTATAATCATGTGTTCATAGAATGGATTGCAGTACACTCTGCTTGATGGACAAGTCCATATTTTTATGAGCCATTCATCTCCCCCATGTTATCTTGTGAATAGTTGACTCTCTTTTTCAACTAATGAACCTTAGCAGTGACTTTTCGCTCCTGTGTGGGAAGAGACTTTCACAAACCATAAGAGAAATTTTGAGTTTGGGAGCTGTTTATTCTGATTTCCAGCGTTTTGTTTGTGTACCTGTAGCTTTTGTTTTCTTTGTAAGAATGAGTTTGATTCCACTTTCAATTCTTCCTTAAAAATTACAATATGGCATAAGAAGAATTATATATATGGATACCTACATCACAATCTCATTGCATTGGAGAACCACACAAAGACATCCAGAAAATCAGGAAAGGTTTCCTTGAAAGCAAACCTGGAGCCTACAAACCATTCATTAACAATCAAGAAGTCTTGTAAAATGATTTCCTCTGAATTATAGACTTAAATTTGTGATTATTAAATAATGGAGGAAACACTGATTTCCTCCTATTACTTTTCTCCAAGTTAGAGTAGTTTAACATTATTTCATCAATAATAAGAAGAAAAACGGTTCCAAAAATTTATTTGAAAGAGGCATTTCTCACGAACTCATATCACTGAAGCCTTTTAATGTTAAAGAATTTACTATTTAAAAGGGCTAAAAAGTTTCCTTTCCAATTAGTATTGATCCAATGTGTGGAAAAATTATTTCTCTCTAAGTAAAGGTTTATTAGTAGATGATAAAAGATATTTAACCATTGTTTAAAATTGTATTTTACTGAGTACTTTATTTTTTTCTTTTTTAAAAACACCAAATTTGCATATGACTGACTATCATACTAATCAGTTATATCTAGTTTTCACCTCCAAACTGCCCCATTCTTTTTTCTGTAAATACAAATTTTTAACAGAATCTGTAAACTAACAAAACATTTATGCACTCAATCATCATACTCATCAAACTTTCTTTGAGCATCACATGACACCGTGGTGGAATATTTCTTACATCATGATAAAATATCATGATATTATTTGCCCCTAGCCACAGACCATAGCAGAAGTTCAAATCTATTTTCCAAGCCCTGCGTTCAATATGTCTGGAAAGTTGTGTGTATGTGGTGTATCTGTTTTAAAAACTTTTGTGTTTTAATTTTTCCACAGAGTCCTGTGTTGGGTACTGTTTTTTTTTTTTTTTTTTTTTTTTTCTATTAATTCTAATTTTGAGAATTAGGGTGCAATTTCTTTTCTCCAGGATTCCATTCTTCTCTTTCTTTTCTATTTTTTGAGTACCTACTCTCCTGCCTCTGCCTTTTACAAGGTCAACATACTCCATGCCCCCGAGGTCCTAATAATTAATCTGCACCAGTAAAATGAATGTATCTAGTGTCTGGTGAATTTTTATAATGTTGGCCCTCCATCGAGATGACAGTAGTTTCTCATTTATTCTCCTTTAATTCTCTGTCCTTGCATGTCATTGCTCTGAGTATCTCTCATTGGAAATATGATGCCTTTCCTTGTGATCTTGTTATTTGTGGTAATTTGTGCCAATTGGTTATAGGCAATTCCCAAAGATGAATTTTTTACTCAGGAAGATGAATACCTTAATTGAAGTTGCATGGGAAAAAAATTATTTCATGCCTTGGGAGGTTATTATTATATCTGAATGTTCTATTATATTTTAATATAATATAATAATGAGAACTTTGTTTTAATTTATTTCCATTATATCAGATGAATTATTTTCCTTTATAAGTGTTTGTGCAATACTTTATCTTTCTTATCATTGACTATAATAAATCTAATCAAATTTCAATCTCTTTTAAAATTTACATTTTCTGTCAAAAATATATTCATTTCAGTATATAATTTTGAATTAAAAACGTTTGCAACACATTTAAAAAGGTCATTCATTGATACCATTCTCCACATGTTGTGGTATGTGATCATATATCAATGGAATGGATAGATAATCAAAAACTAATAATTTTAAGTACACCCCAAAAAACACCTATATGTGGCAGTGTCAACAAAGCATTTGTGAGGTAAATAATTTCTTTGTTCTTCATCTAGTTATTCTTTCTTTATTATAATTATAGAAACATTGAATGGGTTTAATATTGAATAGAGGAGTGCATGCCTCTGTGAATATACCAATCACTATGGAATGTACACAGTGGGTAAATAGAATATTGGTTTAATATTTATCATTGAAACAGATATGTTTAAAAATATTCATAATGTCAGAAAATGTAAACAGACAGTGTGGCCTCAATCATTCTTATAAGGCATGTTTGAAAGATGGTCTGTCCAAGTTTTAAAAAATGACTCACAATTCAAGTACCTCCTTGAGATGAGTGCATAGGTCCCCTGCAAGGAGTTAGGCCCTTTTATATTGTATTGTATTGTATTGTATTTTGCTCTTCACTACAATTTTGTGTATGTTCATGTAGGAATGATATCCATCGCTAAAAAATTGATGAAGGGAAAGAGGGTGGTGTGAACCAAACAGAAAACTTTAGAATTAGTCCTTTTTCTTTTTTCTTCATTTTTGAATTCTATAATGAGATGTACATAGAATGGATGGCAGTATATTCTACTTGATGGACTAAGTCCATATTTTTATGAACTACTTCTCTCCACCATGATATCTTATGAACAGTAGACTCATTCTTTCTCAACTAATGGACATTACCAGTGACTTTTCACTCCTGTTTTGGAAGAGACTTTCACAAGCTATAGGAGAAATTTGAGTTTGTGAGTCTTTTACTCAGAGTTCTAGCATTCTTTTGCATGTGTGTATCTATGGATTCTGCTTTCTTTGTAAGAATGAATTTGATATATATATATATATATATATATATGGATACATGCATCACAATCACAGTGCACTAGAGAATTGCACAAAGATATCCAGAAAATCATGAATGGTTTCTTGAAATAAAATCCAGAGTCTTCTAAACATTCAGTAAATAAATGTGAAATCATGGGAAATGATCTCCTCTGAATTATCAATTTTCCTACCCTCCCTTTTAAAATTAATATGTTCTTTCAATCTAATATCCGTTTCAGTTCAAATTTTTAAATAAAGACATTTTAGACAGATTTTAAAAGGCCATTGATTGTTCACTTTGCCCACATGATGTAGTATGTAATCACATCAATAATACTGATAGATAAACAAAAATGTTGTTCAAGGATTGCCAGAAAAACATTTATGTATTTCAGTGTCAACAAAAGGATTGATAGGTGAATAATTTCTTCTTTATGCTTCCGGTGTTTATTTATTCTAATTATTAGGGAGGAATTGTAGATGTTTAATGATATTTGAAGAGATGAATGCACACTACTGTTAATATACCAATGATCAGGGAATGTACACATTGGATAAAAAGATATTGGTTTAATACATCTCAATAAAATAGATTTGTTTTAAAATCATAGGTATGTCAGGAATTTTACACCAAAGTAGAGCCATGGGTAATAGCTATTAATCATGTTTAAGAAATGCTCTGGCCAATTTATAAAAATGTATCATGATTCAAATTTCTGCTGGAGATGTGTGTATGGGATTACTCTAAAGGGTTATGCCAATTTATTTTCTAAGGTGGTCATTTATGCTCTAGTATTCAAGTTTTTAGATGTTCATGTATGATTCATAGACATCACTAAAGATATATATTAATAGAAAGCGGGTGTTGAGAGACAAATATGAAGGTTTGGAATTACCAATTTCTTCTTCATTGTTGGAGAATATAATAACGTGTGAATACAATAGAGGGTGGCACACTCTGCTTGATGGATTAGATCCGTGCCTTTTAGCAGCCATTCCTCTCACCCAAGATATTTTGTAAACATTTGAGTCACTCTTTTCACCTTCTATATCCTACAAATCTCTTTAACACTTCTGGGTGTTGACAATGTCCTTCCTATGCCATAGGAGAAATTTGGACACTAGGAGCTATTTGTTCTCTGAGATTCCTGGGTTTTCATTTCTGTATAAATGGATTCTGTTTCTTGGTAAGAATGAGTTTATTCCATTTCCAATACTTTCTAAAAAATTACAATACATAAGAGTAGGTATTTATATATGGATACTTGCATCATAATCGTTCTGCACCTTAGAACAGCCCAATGAAGTACAAAAAATCAAGAATGGTTTCCTTAAAACAAATTCCAGAGCCTTCTAAACATTCAGTAAACAATCATGAAATCATAGAAAAAAATCTCCTCATAATTATCGATTTACCTACACTCCCTTTTAAAATTAACCATTTCTTTCTATCTAATATCAGTTTCAGTTCATAATTTTAAAATAAAGAACTTTTCAACAGCTTCAAAAAATGCATTCATTGTTCACTTTTTCCACATGATATTGTATGGGATCACAAACCAAGAAAACTGATACATAACAATAAAAATTGTTCAACTACAGCCAGAAAAACACCTATGTATGTCAGTGTTAACAAATCGATTGAGAGGAGAATAATTTCTTCTTTATTCTCCTGGTAATTCTTTATTTATTATAATTATAATAGAGCTTTTGAAAATACTTAATAATGACTGAAGTGATGAATGCACACCACTATGAATATACCAAGGACAGGGAATGTACACAGTGACTAAAAATGATATTGGTTTAAAATGTCTCAATAAAACAGATTTGTTTTAAAAATTGTGGTGATGTGAGCAAATGTACACCCAAGTTGAGCCATGGATAGTAGTTATGAGTCTTGTTTCAGAAATGTTCTGACTAATTTTTGAAAATGAATCACATTTAAGTTTCTGCTGGAGATGGTACCATTGTAAGGTGTTATGCCCTTTTCTTTTCTAAGGTCGTTATTTCTGCTCTAGACTTCATGTTTATGTATGTTCATGTATGATTGATATGCATCCCAAAATTATATATTAAGAGAAAGTGTGTGGTGAGAGGCAAATATGAAGCTTTGGTATTTCCTATTTCACAAAATGGTCTTTCTTTTGTGTTTCGTCATTGTTGGAGGCTCTAATCACATGTTCATAGAATGGAGGGAATTACACTCTGCTTGGTGGCTTAGGTCCTTGAATTATTTGAACCATTCCTATCCATCATGATTTTGTGTAAACATTTGCACAACACTTTGTCACCTTCTGGACCCTACCAATACCTTTTTCTCTTCTGGGTGTTGACCAGGTACTTCATGAACACTTGGAGAAATTTAGAAGCTGGGAGCTCTTTGTCCTCTAAGTTCCTGTGATTTCATTTGTGTATATGTGGATTCTGTTTCTTTGTAACAATGAGTTTGGTTTTATTTCCAATACTTTCTTTAAAATTACAATATGTCATAAGAGGAGTTATTTATATATGGATACCTGCACCAAAATTTCCCTGCAATTGAGAATAGTATAATGATTTCCAGAAAATCAGGAATGGTTTCCTTGAAACAGAATCTAGAGCCTTCTAAACATTCAGTATACAATCATGTAATCATGGAAAATGATCTCCTGTGAATTATAAATTTACCTACACTCTGTTCTAAAATTAACAAGTTCTTTCAATCTAATATCCACTTCAGTTCATAATTTAAAAATAAAGACATTTTCAACAGCTTTAAAAAAGTGATTTATTATTCACTTTGTCCACATGATATAGTATGAGATCACATATCAATAAAACTGATAGATGAACAAAAAAAAGTTGTTCAAGGACAGCCTGGTATTTTCCTAGTTGTCCTTGAACAACAATTGGATTGAAAGGTAAAAAATTTCTTCTTAATTCTTCTGATTTTTCTTTATTTATTATAATTAATATAGAGCTATAAAAAGGTTTAACGATAATTGAAAATATGAATGCACCCCACTGTAAAAATACCAAGGACTAAGAATGTACATATTGTATTAAAAAGATATTGGTTTAATATGTCTCAATGGAGCAGATTTGTTTTAAATATCGTGGGGTTTTCCGGAATTGTACAATCAAGTGGAACCATGTATTATAGTTAATTGTTAGGTATCAGAGATGTTCTGGCCAATTTTTGATAATGAATCACAATTCAAGTTTCTGCTGAAGAAAGTACCATTGTAAGGTGATATGCCTCTTTATTTTCTAAGGTTGTGATATCTGCTTTAGGCTTCAAGATTAGGTATGTACATGTATGACAGATATGCATCACTAAAAATATATATTAAGAGAAAAGGGTGGTGAGAGACAAATATCAAGCTTTAGAATTACCTATTTCACAAAATTGGTCTTCCTTTTGTGTTTTTTTAATTGCTTAGGCTATAATCTTGCATGCATAAAATGGAAGTTGGTACACTGTCTTTGATGGATTAGGTCCTTGACGATTATGAACCATTCCTCTCCCGATGATATCTTGTAAACATTTGAGTCACTCTTTGTCACCTTGTAGATGTTACAAGTCCCTTTTCCTCTTCTGGTTGTTTCCAAGATCCTTCATAAGCCATAGTAATAATTTCGAAGCTGGGAGCTATTTGTACTCTCAGTTCCTGGGTTTTCATTTTTGTATTTGTGGATTCTGTTTCTTTGTAAGAATGAGTTTGATTTCATTTCCAATACTTTCTTAAAAATTACAGTATGTCATATGAGCAGGTATTTATATATGAATCCCTGAATCACAATTGATCAAGACCAGCCCAATGATGTCAAGAAAATCAGGAATTGTTTCCTTGAAACAAAACACGGAGCCTTCTAAACATTCAGTGAACAATCGTGAAATCATGGAAAAAGATCTCAGAATTATAGATTTATCTACACTCATTGTTAAAATTAACATTTCCTCTCAGTCTAATATCCATTTCAGTACATAATTTTAAATTAAAGACTTTTTCCACAGCTTCAAAAACGCAATTCATTGTTCACTTTGACCACATGATTTAGTATGGGATCATATATCAAGAAAATTTACAGAGAAACAATAAAACTTGTTCAAGGACAGCTAGAAAAATACCTATGTATGTCAGTGTCAAAAAATGGATTGGTATGTTGAATAATTACTTCTTTATACTTCTGGTTTTCTTTTATTTATTAAAATTGTTAGAGAAATATTGAAAAATTTTAATAATGATTGAAGATATTAATGCACACCACTGTGAATGTACCAAAGACCAGGGTATGTACACATTGGATAAAAAAGATATAGATTTAATAGGTCTCAATAAACACATTGGTATTAAAAGTCATGGGGATGTCAGGAATTGTACACCCAAGTTGAGCCATGGATGATAGTAATTAGTCAGGTATCAGAATTGCTCAGGCCAAATTTTGAAAATGAATCACAATTCAAGTTTCTACTGGAGATGTGTGTATGGGACCACTGTAAGGTGTTATGTCTCTTTATTTTCTAATGTCAAGTTTTATGCACTAGCTTTCAAGTTTATGTATGGTCATGTATGACTGACATGAATCACTAAAAATATATATTAAGTGAAAGAGGATGTTGAGAGACAAATATGAATCTTTGGAATTACTTATTTCTGTAAAATGTTCTTCTTTATGTATTTCTTCATTGTTGGAGGCTATAATCATGCATCCATAGAATGGAGGGTGGTACACTATGCTTGATGGATTAGGTCCTTGAATTTTATGAACCATTCCTCTCCCCTATGATATCTTGTAAACATTTGAGTCTCTCTTTGACACATTGTGGACCCTACAAGTCCCTTTTTCTCTTCTGGGTGTTGAATAGGTACTTCATAAGACATAGGAGGATTTTGGAGGCTGGTAGCTATTTGTATGCTTACTTCCTGGGTTTTCTTTGGTGTATAAGTGGATTCTGTTTTTCATAAGAATGAGTTTGATTTTATTTCCAATATTTTCTTAAAAATTACAATATGTATTAAGGGAAGGTGTTTATATATGGGTCCCTGCATCACAATCTCTCTGCACTTGAGAACAGCCTAATGATATCGAGAAAATTTTTCCTTGAGAATAATCCAAAGCCTTCTAAACATTCAGGAAATAATCATGAAATCATGCAAAATGATGTCCCCTGAATTTATGATTTATCTACACTCCCTTTTAAAAGTAACATTTTCTTTCAGTCTAATATCTGTTTCAGTTCATAATTTTAAAGTATAGACCTTTTCAACAGCTTTAAAAAAAGCTATTCATTGTTCAATTTGCTCACATATTGTAGTATGGGATCAAAAAACAATAAAACTGATAGAGAAACCAAAAAAGTTGCCCAAGGACAGTCACAAAAACACCTATAATTATCAGTGTCAACAAATGTAATGGGAGGTGAATAATTTCTTCTTTATTCTTCTGATTTTCCTTTATATAATATAATTATTGTAGAGCTATTGAAAAGGTTTAATAATGATTGAAGAGATGAATGGACACCACTGAAAAATACCAAGTATCAGGGAATGTACACATTGAATAAAAAAAGATTTGGTTTAATATTTCTCAACAAAACAGAATTGTTTTAAAAATCATGGGGATGTCAGTAATTGTACACCCTATTTGCATATTGTATAATAATAACTAGTCATTTTCAGAAATGCTCTGGCCAATTTTTAAAATTGAATCACTGTTAAATTTCTGATGGCAACTGGACTATTATAATTTTTTATGCTCCTTTATTTTCTAATGTTGTGATTTCTGCTCTAGACTTTCAAGTTTATATATGTTCATGTATGACTGATATGCATCACTAAAAATATATATTGACAGAAAGAGCATGGTGAAAGACATGAATGTAACTTTGGTGTTACCTATTTCTCTAAAGTGGTCTTCCTTTTGTGTTTCTTCATTGTTAGAGGATTTAATCACCAGTGCATAAAATGGAGGGTGGTACACTATGTTTGATGGATTAGGTCTTTGACTGTTATGAGCCAATCCTCTCCCCCATGATATCTTGTAACATTTGAGGCACTCATTTTCACCTTGTGGACCCTACAAGTCCCTTTTTCTCTTCTGGGTGTTGGCAAGGTCCTTCATATGCCATAGGAGTATTTTGAGGCTGGGAGTTATTTGTATTCTGAGTTCCCTGGTTTTTCATTTGCGTATATGTGGATTCTGTTTCTTTGTAAGTATGAGTTTGATTTTATTTCCAATATTTTCTAAAAAATTAAAATACATCATAAGAGCAGGTATTCATATATGGATACCTGAATCACAATCTGTGTGCACTTGAGAAGATTGTAATTATGTCCAGAAAATCAGGGACTTTTTCCTTGAAACGAAATCCAGAGACTTCTAAACATTCAGTAAATAATCATGATATTATTGAATAAGTTATCATTTGAATTAATGATTTACTTAAACTCCCTTTCAAAATTAACATTTTCTTTCGATCTGAAATCATTTCAGTACATAATTTTAAAATAAAGACAATTTCAACATCTTTAAAAAAGTCATTCATTGTTCACTTTGTCCACATGATGCAGTATGGGAGCACATATCAATAGAACTGATAGATAAACCAAAATAATTGTTCAAGGATAGCCAGGAAACCATCTATATAAGTCAAGAAACAGATTAAAAGGTGAATAATTTCTTTTTTCTTCTTCTGGTTTTTCTTCATTTATCATAATTATTATAGAGCTATTGAAAAGGATTAATAACGAGTGAAGAGATGAATGTACACCCCTGAGAATATACCAAGGACCAGGTAATGTACACTTTGGATAAAAATGATATTGGTTTAATGTCTAATATAACAGATTTGTTTGAAAAATCATGGGGATGTCAGGAATTGTACACCCAATTTGAGCCATGGATGATAGTTATTAGTCATGTTTCAGAAATGCTTGGCCAATTGTAAAAATGAATCACTATTCAAAGTTGTGCTGGAAAAGTGACCACTTTAAGGTGTTAAGCCCCTTTATTTTGTAAGGTTTTGATTTCTGCTCTAGATTTCAATGTTATGTATGTTCATGTATGAATGATATGCATCATTAAAAACATTTATTAAGAGAAAGACGGTGGTGGGATACAAATATGAAGCTTTGGAATTACTTTTTTCACCAAAGTGGCCTTCCTTTTATGTTTCTTCATTCCTGGAGGCAATAAGCACACATTCATAGAATGGAGGGTGGTACACCCTGGTGATGGATTAGGTCCTTGTCTTTTATGAACCATTCCTCTTCCCCGTGATATTTTGTAAACATTTGAGTCACTCTTTGTCACCTTGTGGACCCTACAAGTCACTTTTACTCTTCTAGGTCTTGGCAAGGTCCTTCCTAAGCTATAGGAGAAATTTGGAGGCTGCGCGCTATTTGTATTCTGAATTCCTGGGTTTTCATTTTTGTATATGTGGATTCTGTTTCTTTGTAAGAAGGAATTTGATTTTATTTCAAATACTTTCTAAAAACTAACAATATGTCATAAAAACAGGTATTCATATATGGACACAAGCATCACAATCTCTCTGCACTCGAGAAAGGCACAATTATGTCCAGAAAACCAGGAATGTTTTCCTTGAAAGAAAACCATGAGCCTTCTAAACATTCAGTGAAAGATTCTGAAATCATTGAAAAAGATGCTGTCTGAATTATTGATTTACCAAAACTCCCCTTTAAAATTAACATTTTCTTTTCATGTAAAATCCATTTCAGTACATAATTTTAAAATAAAGACCATTTCAACAGCTTAAAAAAAGTCATTCATTGTTCTCTTTGTCCACATGATGTTGTATAGGTGCACATATCAATAAAACTGAAAGATAAACCAAAAAGTTGTTCAAGGACATCCATAAAAACACCTATGTGGGTCAGTGTCAACAAACGGATTGATAGGTGAATATTCTTTATTCTTCTGGTTTTTCTTTATTTATGCTAATTATTATAAAGCTATTGAAAGGTTTAAAATGAATGAAGAGATGAATGTACACGCCTGTGAATATGCCAAGGACTAGGGAATGTACACTTTGGATGAAAATAATATTGGTTTAATATGTCTCATTATAACAGACTTGTTTTAAAATTCATGGGGATGTCAGCAATGTACATCCAAGTTGAGCCATGGATAGTAGTTTTGAATCTTGTTTCAGAAATGCTCTGACTAATATTTAAAAATGAATCACATTTCCAATTTCTGCTGGAGATGGGACCATTGTAAGGTGTTATGACCCTTTCTTTTCTAAGGCTATGATTTCTGCTCTAGACTTCAAGATTTTGTATGTTCATGTATAATTGATATGCATCACTAAATATATATATTAAGAGAAAGTGGTTGATGAGCGACAAATATGAAGCTTTGGCATTATCTATTTCTCTAAAGTGGTCTTTCTTTTGTGTTTTTTCATTGTTGGAGGCTATAATCATGCGTGCATAAAATAGAGGGTGGTACACCCTGGTGATTGATTAGGTCCTTGACTATTAAAATCATTCCTTTCCCCCATGACATCTTGTTAACATTTGAGTCACTCTTTGTCACCTTGTGGACTATACAAGTCCCTTTTTCTCTTCTGGGTGTTTTCAAGGTCCTTCATATGCCATAGGAGAAATTTGGAAGCTGTGAGCTATTTGTACTCTGAGTTTCTGGGTTTCATTTTTTTATATGTGGATGTTATTTCTATGTAAGAATGAGATTCATTTTATTTCCAATACTTTCTTAAAAATTACAATATGTCATAATAGCAGGTACTTAAATATGGATAGCTGCATCACAAACACTCTGCATTTGAGAACACACAAATGATGTCCAGGGAATTGCGAATGGTTTCCTTGAAACAATACACGGAGACTTCTAAACATTCAGGAAACAATCGTGAAATAATGGAAAAAGATCTCAGAATTATTGATGTACCCACTAACCCTTTGAAAATTAACTTTTTCTTTCAATCTAATATCCATATCAGTACATGATTTTAAAGTAAATACCTTTCAACAGCTATAAAAAAGCAATACATTGTTCACTTTTTCCACATTATATAGTATGGATTCCCATATCATTAAAACTGATAGATAAACAGAAAAGTTGTTCAGGGAAACCCAGAAGGGCACCTATTCATTTCAGTGTGAACAAATGAATTGAGGGGTGAATAATTTCTAATTTAATCTTCTGGTGTTTCTTTATTAAAATTATTAAAGGACTATTGAAATGTTTTAATAATGATTGAAAACATGAATGCACACCTTTGTGAATATACCAATGACAAGGGAATGTAGACATTGGATAAATAAGACATTGATTTAATATGTCTGAACAAAGCAGATTTGGTTTAAATGTCTTGGGGATGTCAGGTTTTGTACAACCATGTTGAGCCATGGATAATAGCTATTTCAAAGGTGCTGTATCCAATTTTAAAAATGAATCACAATTCAATTTTCTGCTGGAGATGTGTGTATGGGACCATTGTAAGATGTTATGCCCCTTTATTTTATAAGGTCCTGATTTCTGCTCTAGACTTCAAGTTTATGTATATTCATGTATGATTGATATGCATCACTAAAAACATATCTTAAAAGAAAGAGTGTGGTGAGAGTGAAACATGAAATCTTGGTATTAGTTATTTCTCTAAAGTGTTCTGACTTTTGTTTTCTTCATTGTCAGAGGATATAATCATGTGTGCATAAAATGGAGGGCTGTACACTCGGCTTGATGGATTAGGTCCTTGAATTTTATGAACAATCTTCACTCCCTGATAACTAATAAACATTTGAGGCACTATTTGACAACTTGTGGATCCTACCAGTGCATTTTTCTCTTCTGGGTGATGGCAGGGGCTTTCACAAAGTATCAGAGAAATTTGGAGATTGGGAAATCTTTGTATTTTGAGATCTTGAGTTTTCATTTGTGTATATGTGGATTCTGTTCCTTTGTAAGAATGAGTTTGATTTTATTTCCAATACTTTCTAAAAAATTACAATAAATCATAAGAGCAGTTATTTATATACAGATACCTGCTTCACAATCTCTCTGCACTTGAGTACAGCCCAATGATGTCCAGAAAATCAAGAACTATTTCAGTGTTACAAAACCAAGAGCATCTAAACATTCAGAAAACAATCGTGATGTCTTGGAAAAAGATCTCCTCTGAATTATCGATGTAAAATTGTGATTTTTCAAAAATGGAGGAATCACTGAGAAGCATTTCTTGTCCTCCCATTATTATTCTCCAAGTTAGAATAGTTTAATTTTATTTCATTAAATATTAGGAAGTTAATTTACTCCAAATATTTATGTAAAATATGCGTACCATATGAACTCTTTTCTTTGAACATCTTATTTTACAGAGTTTACAATTTATAAGGGCTAAAACCATTCATCTCCAATTAGCATTGACAGGATAGGTGAAAATATTCTTTCTGTCTAAGTAAAGATTTATTTGTAGAACAAAATACATAATTAAACATTCTTTTAACATCTGTAATTTAGTGAGGGCTTAAAATTTTTCTTTCTTAATTTTAAATACACTAAATTGGTGTATGAGGAAATATCGTCGTCCTAATCAGAATTAAATCAAATTTTCTCCTCCAATTGGCCACATTCTTCTTTTCCTTAATATATATTTCTTAACAGAATCTATAAAGTAGAAAAAAAAATTCATGCAGTCGGTCAAAACGCTGAAATCCCTTTCCTCCAGCATCACACCACATGCAGTGGAATATTTCTCGCAGATTATGATAAAATATCATGGCATTGTTTCCAACAGCCAGTGACCATACTTTATGTCTAAAACATACTTTCATACCCTTCCTTCAACATGTGTGGATAGTTGGTTGTATATGGTGTGCTCGTATTGAAGACTCTTGGTATAATACAGTATAATACATATATCAGATGTATTTTTCCATTTATATGTGTTTGTGCCATACTATCTCTTTCTTATCATTGACTATAAAAAATCTAACCAAATTTCATTCCTTTTTAAAATTTATATTTTCTGTCAAACTTATCCATTTCAGTATATAATTTTATATTAAAGACATTTGCAACACATTTAAAAAGGCCATTCATTGCTACCTTTCTACACATGATGTGGTATGTATCATATGTCAATGGAATGGATAGATATCAAAAAAAATTTTTACAAGTCACCCAAAAAGCACCTATATATGGCAGTGTCAAAAAATAATGTGAGAAGTGAATTATTTTTTCTCTGTTCATTTGTATTTCTATCTTTATTCTAATTAATATAGAAATGTTGAATGGGTTTAATATTGAAGCGAATGCATGCCTCAATGAATATACCAATCACCATGGAATGTACACATTGGGTAAATTGGATATTGGTTTAATATTTATCAGTGAAAGAGGTTTGTTTCAAAAAATACTCATGAAGTCAGTAAATGTAAACAAAAGGTATGGCATCATTCAAACTATTTAGGCATGTTTGAAAGACAGTCAGGCCAAGTTTTTAAAAGTGACTCACACTTCAAGTTCCTCTTTCAGATATGTGCATAGGTTCCCTGTAAGGAATTATGCACCTTTATATTGTAAGGTCATGTGTTTTCCTCTTCACTACAAGTTTGTATGTTCATTTATGAATGATATCTGTCGGTAAAAAATTGATGAAGGGAAAGAGCTTGGTGTGAGTCAAAAGGGAAATTTTGGGAATATCTATTTTTCTAAAGGGTTCCTTTTTTGTTTTTCTTCATTGTTGGATTCTTTAATCACGTGTGCATAGAATGGAGGGTTTTACATTCAGCTTGAAGGACTAGGTACTTATTTTTATGAGCTATTCCTCTCCCCAATGATATCTTGTGAATACCTTTCTCCTCTTTGTCAACTAATCTTCCTTACCAACCCATTTTCTTTCTTGTGTGAGAAGAGACTTTTACAAACCATATGAGATATTTTCAGATTGGGATCTATTTATTCTGAGTTCCAGCATTTTTTTTTAATGTGTTACTTTGGATTCTGCTTTCTTTCTATGAAAGAATTTGATTTTATTTCAATTCTTTATAAAAAATTACAATATGGCATAAGAATACTTCTATATATTTATATATGGATGCATGCATCACAATCCCAGTGCACTGGAGTTTGACACAAAGATATCCAGAAAATCAGCAATGATTTTCTTGAAACAAATCCTGGAGCCTCCTAACCATTCTGTTAGTAATCATGAAGTCATGTAAAATGATTTCCTCTGAATTATTGATATAAATTTGTGATTATTAAAAAAATGAAGGAAACATTGAAAAGTACTTTGTTTCTTCCTATTATCTTTCTCAATTTGTGTATCTTAATATTATTTCATTAACTATTAGGAAGAAATTCTGTTCCAAAAATTTATGTGAAAAGGCATTCCACACAAAATCTTATCAGTGAAGCCTCTTAATTTTAAAGTAATTACTATTTAAAAGGGCTAAAAAGTTTCATTTTCAATCAGCATTGACAGGGTTTGGAAAAATTATTTCTCTCTAAGTAAAGATTTATTAGTAGGTGATAATAGATATGTACACATTCTTTTAAAATTGTATTTTATGAGTACTGTAAAATTAATATTGTTTTTTAAATACAACAAATATGCATATGAGAGAGTATCATCTTAATCTGAATTACATATAATTTTCACCTCCAAACTGCCACATTCTTGTTTCTGTAAAAACATATTTTCTAGCAGAATCTGTAAACTAACATAACATTTATGGACTCAATCTCCATACTCATCGCACTTTCCTCAGGTATCATGCAACACCTTGGTGGATTAGTTCTTATATCATGATAAAATATCATGAAAACATTTCCCCCTACCCAGAGACCATACCATATGTTCAAAACTATTTTTCAAGCCCTGCCTTCAACATGTCTGGAAAGTTGTGTGTTTCAGTGTGTCTGTCATAAAGACTCTTGTGTTTTAAATTTTTCCAAATATTCCTTAGTTGGCTAGCGGAATGTTTGTTCTTTTCATTCTAATTTTGAGAATTAGATTGCAATTTCTTTTCTCAAGAATTCCTTTCTTCTCTTTTCAATTCTTAGCAGTGCCTTTTCTCCTGAGGCTCTCTGTTCCAAAGATCCCATCGTCCATGCCCCCGAGTTCCAAATAATTAAACTGCAGCACTAAATTTTGATGTATCTGGTGTCTGGTGGCTTTTGTAAATGTTGGCCCTCCATTGAGATGACACTAGTTTCTCATTCTATCCTTATTTCTTGCTCTGCCCTTGGATTCCATTGCTCTGAGTGTCTCTGGTTGGAAATAAGATGGTTTACCTAGCAATCTTGTTATGTGTGGGAATTTGTGCCAGTGGGATATGGGCAATTTCCAAACGGAAATTTTTCTCAGAGAGAATGAATCCCTCAATGGAAATTGCATGATAATTTTTTTTCATGCCAGAAGTTATTATTCCTGAATATTACTCTTGGAATAACATAATTAAAATTTACTTTATGTTAATTTCCATTATATCAGAAGAATTATTTTCCTTTATACCTGTTTGTGCCATACTATCTCTTTCATATAATTGATTATATTAAATCTAACCAAATTTCACTCCCTTTAAAAATTTACATTTTTTCTCAAACATCCATTTCAGTGTATAATTTTATATTAAAGACATTTGCAACACATATAAGAAGGTCCGTCATTGCTCCCTTTTTCCACATGATGTGTTAGGTGACCATATATCAATAGAATGGATAGATAACCCAAAAATTTTTTTCAAGGTCTCCCAGAAAAACATTTTTACATGGCATTGTCAACAAAGGTTTTGAGAGGTTAATAATTTCTTCTTTATTCATCTGGTTTTCCTTTCTTTATTATAATTATTATAGAAATATTGAAAGGGTTTTTTAGGATGTTGCATTTTGTTTTTTTTTTGTTTGTTTGTTTGTTTTTAATTTTGTAATAAAAGTATGTATATTAAAAAAAAAAAAAAGGGTTTAAAATGATTGAAGAGGGCAATGCATGCTTCTGTGAACATACCAATCACCAGGGAATGTACACACTGGATAAATAAAATATTGGTTTAATATTTATCATTGAAACATATTTGTTTTAAAAAATATTGTTGGTGTCAGGAAAAGCACACAAAAGTGCATCATCACTAATACTTATTAGTCTATTGAAAAAACGGTCTAGCCAAGTTTTAAAAATGATTCACAATTCAATTTCCTCCTTGTGATGTGTGCATAGGTGCATTGTAAGGAGTTATGCCCCTTTATTTTGCAAGGTAATGTGTTTGCTCTTCCCTACAGGTTTTTGTATGTTCATGTATGTATGAGATCCGTCACTAAAAAATTGATAAAGGGAAAAAGGGTTCTGGGAGTCAAACAGGAAATTTTGGAATTACCTATTTCTCTAAAATCATCCTTTTTTTGTTTTTCTTCATTTTTGGATTCCACAATCACTTGTGCATAGAATGGACGCATTAGATTCTCCTTGATGGACTAGGTCCATGTTTTTATGAACAATTTCTGTCCACCTTGATATCTTGAGAATAGTTGCCTCCTTTTTTGTCAACTATTGGTCATTACCAGTGACTTTTCTCTACTGTGTGGGAAGAGACTTTCCAAGGTACAGGAGAAATTTTGAGTTTGGGGGCTGTTTTTAATGAGTTCTAGCATTTTTTTTGCATGTGTGTATCTGTGGATTCTGATTTTTTATAAGAATGAATTTGATTTTATTTCAATTCTTTCTAGAAAATTACAATATGATATAAGAACACTTATATACATATATATGAATACATTCATCACAATCCCAGTGCACTGGAGAATGACACAAAGATATCCAGAAAATCAGGAATCATTTTATTAAAACAAAACCTGGAGCTTCCTAGCCATTCACTAAACCATCATGAAATCATGTAAAATGATTTCGTCTGAATTATCTATTTAATTTGTGATGATTAAAAAATGGAAGAAACACTGAGAAGCATTTGGTTTCCTCCTATTATTTTTCTTCCCTTTGTGTAGTTTAATATTATTGCCTTAACTATTAGGAAGAAAATCCGTTCCAAAAATTTATGTGAAAACGCATTCCACACAAACTCATATCAGTAAAGTCTTTTATTTTAAAGAATTTACTATTTAAAAGGGCTAAAATTTTCATTTTCAATTTGCATTGACGGTGTGGAAAAATTCTTTCTCTCTAAGTAAAGTTTTATTAGTAGATAATAATAGGTATTTAACCATTCTTTCAAAATTATATTTTACCAAATACTGTAAAATATATTTTGCTTTTTAAATACAACAAATTTGGATATGAGAGACTATCATCTAATTTGAGTTATATCTGGTTTTCACCTCCAAACGGCCCCTTTGCTATTTCTGTATAAACATATTTTCGAACAGAATCTGTAAACTAACATAAGATTTATGCACCCAATCTTCATACTCATAGCACTTTCCTACAGCTTCATTCAACACCGTGGTGGAATATTTCTTACATCTTGATAAAATATCATGCCATTCATTCCCCCTAGCCACAGACCATAACATATGTCCAAAACTATATTTCAAGCCCTGCCTTCAACATGTATTGAAATTTCTGTGTAATTGGTGTGTCTGTTATATAGGCTCTTGTTTTTTTAATTTTCCAAATAGTCAAGAGTTTCTAGTGGATTTTTTTTCTTTTCATCCTAATTTTGAGATTTAGAGTGCAGTTTCTCTTCTCCAGGATTCCTTCCTTCTCTTTATTTTCTATTTTTAGCAGTGCCTTTGCTCCTGAGGCTGTCTTTTCCAAAGATCCCATCCTCCATGCACCTGAGTTCCAAATAATTAGTCTGCAGAAATAAAATTTGATGTATCTGATGTCTGGTGATTTTGATAATGTTGGCCCTCTATTCAGATGAGAATACTTTCTGATTCTATTCTCATTTCTTCCTCTGGCCTTGGATTCCATTGCTCTGAGTATCTCTCATTGGAAATACGATGGTTTTCCTAGTGATCTTGTTATGTGGGGTAATTTGTACCAAAGGGATATGGGCAATTCCCAAAAAGGTAATTTTTTCTGAGAAAGAATGAATGCCTTAATGGAAATTCCATTATAAAAAATTATTTCATGCCTGGGAGTTATGCCCTAATATTACTCCTGGAATAAAATAATTAGAATTTTGTTTATATTAATTTCCATTACATCAGACTAATTAATTTCCTTTATAATTGTTTGTGCCATACTATTTCATATCATTGATTATATTAAATGTAACAAAATTTCACGTCTTTAAAAATTTTCATGTTCTATCAAACATATCCATTTCAATGTATAATTTTATATTAAATAAATTTGCAACACGTTTAAGAAGTCCATTCATTGCTTCCATTCTCCACATGATGTGGTATGTAATCATAATCAACAGAATGGATTGATATAAAAAAAATTTTTTTCAAGGACTCCCAGAAAAACATCTCTACATGACATTATCAACAAATGGTTTGAGAGGTGAATGATTTCTTCTTTTTCTCTGGATTTTCTTTCGGTTTTATAATTATTATAGAAATATTGAAAGGGTTTAATAATAATGATTCAAGAGAGCAACGCACACCTCTGTGAATATGCCAATCACCAGGGAATGTACACATTGGGTAAATAAGATGTTAGTTTAATATTTATCATTGAAACAGATTTGTTTAAGACATATTGTTGATGCCAGAAAAAGCACACAAATGTGTGACATCATTCATAATTATTAGTTATGTTTGAAAGACAGTCTGGCCAATTTTTAAAATATGACTCACAATTCAAGTTCCTCCTTGAGATGTGTGTATCAGTCCCGTGTAAAGAGTTATGCCCCTTTATATTGTAAAGTCATGTCTTTCCAACTTTACTACAAGTTTGTGTATGTTCATGTTTGAATGATATCAGATGCTAAAAAATTGATTAATGGAAATTGGGTGGTTTGAGTCAAACAGAAAATTTTGAAATTACCTATTTCTCTAAAGTGGTCTTTTTTTGTTTTTCTTCATTGTTGGATACTTTAATCACGTGTGTATACAATGGATGGCAGTGCATTCTCCTTGATGGACTAAGCCCTTGTTTTTATGAACCTTTCCTCTCCACCATGATAACTTGTGATTAGTTGACTCCCTTTTTGTCAACTAATGGACCTTATCAGTGACTTTTCTCTCCTGTGTGGGAAGAGACTTTCACAAGCCATAGGAGAAATTTTGAGTTTGGGAGCTCTTTATTTTGGGATCCAGCATTTTGTTTGTTTATATGTGGATTCTGCTTTCTTTGTAAGAATGAGTGTGATTTTATTTCCAATTCTTTATAAAAAATTAAAATAAGGCATAAGAACTCTTTTAAATATATGGATTCATACATCACAATCCCACTGCAGTAGAGAATGACACAAAGATATCCAGAAAAACAGGAAATTCTTCCTTAAAACAAATTCTGGAGCTTCCTAACCACTCAGTAAACAATCATGAAGTCATGTAAAATGATTTCCTCTGAATTATCCATTTAAATTTGTGATTATTAAAAAATAGAGGAATTATTATTTTTCTCCATTTTGTGTAGTTTAATATTATTGCCTTAACTATTAGGAAAAAAAATCATTTCCAAAAATTAATGTGAAAAGGGCATTTGACACAAACTAGCATCACTGAAACCTCTTAATTTTAAAGAATTTAATATTTAGAAGCGGTAAAATGTTTCATTTCAATTAACATTGACAGGGTGTGGAAAAAATTATTTCTCTCTAAGTAAAGATTTATTAATAGATGATAATAGATATTTAACCATTCTTTTAAAATTGTATTTTATTGAGTATGGTAAAATTAATTTTGTTTTTTAAATACAACAAATTTTCATATGAGAGAGCATCTTCCTAATATGTGTTAAATCTAGTTGTCACCTTCAATATGACTCATTCTTGTTTCTGTAAATACACATTTTTAACAGAATCTGTAACTTGACAAAACATTTATGGACTCAATCTAACTACTCATAGCACTTTCCTCCAGCATAGCACGACAACATGGTGGAATATTTCTTACATCATGGTAAAATATAATGACATTACACCCCATAGCCACAGACCAAACCATAGTTTCAAGACTATTTTCCAAGACCTGCCTTCAACATGTCTGGAAATTTGTGTGCATGTAGTGTGTCTCTTTTAAAGACTTTTATGTTTTAATTTTTCCATTTAGTCCTGAGTTGGCTAATTGATATTTTTCCTTTTAATTCAAATTTTGAGAATTACGGTGCAATTTCTTTTTTCAGGGATTCCATTCTCTGCTTTTTTTTCTATTTTTAGCAGTGCCTATGCTTCTGCTGCTGACTTTTCCAAAGATCCGATCATCCGTGTCCCTGTGAGCCAAATAATTACTTTGCAGCACTAAAATTTATGTATTTGGTGTCTGGTGATTTTTGATAAAGTTGGCCATCCATTGAGATGACAATAATTTCTCATTCTTTTCTCATTTCTTCCTCTGTCCATGGATTCCATTCCTCAGAGTATCTCTCATTGGAAATATGACAGTTTTCCTTGTGATCTTCTTATGTGTGGAAGTTTGTGTCAATGGGATTTGGAAAATTCTGAAAGAGTAATTTATTACTCAGAAAGAATGAATGTCTTAATGGAAATTGCATGGCAAAAAAAATTATTTCCTGCCTTCAGAGATTATTATGTCTGAATGTTCTACTTATAATATAATACTAAGAATTTGGTTTTTATTTATTTTCATTATATCAAATGAATTATTTTCCTTTATAAGTGTTTGTGCCATGCTATCTCTATCTTATCATTGACTATATTAAATCTAACCAAATTTCACTCCCTTTTGAAATTTACATTTTCTGTCAGACTTATATCCATTTCAGTATATGGTTTTTTATTAAAGACGTTTGCAACACGTTTTAAAAAGCCATTATTCATTATTGCTACCTTTCTACACATGATGTGGAATGTGATCATATATCAATGGAATGGATAGATAACCAAAAATTTTTTTCAAGGACACCCAGAAATACACCTATACATCATAGTGTCAACAAAGCATTTGTGAGGTTAATAATTTCTTCTTTGATCATCTGGATTTTCTTTCCTCATTATAATATTATAGAAATATTGAATGGGTTTAATAATGATTGAAGAGAGGAATGCATGCCTCTGAGAATATACAAATCACCATGCAATGTACACATTGGGTAAATAGGATATTGGTTTAATATTTATCACTGAAACAGATTTGTTTTAAAAAAACACGGAAAATTGTGGCATCATTCATACTTATTAGTCATGTTTGAAAGATGGTCTGACCAAGTTTTAAAAAATGATTCACAATTCAATTTCCTCCTTGAGATGTGTGCATAGGTGCACTATAAGGAGTTATGCCCCTTTATTTATTTCATGTGTTTTGCCTTTCACTAGAAGTTTTTTAATGTTCATGTATGAATGATATCCCTCAATAAAAAATTAATGAAGGAAAGAGGATGCAATGATTCAAAGAGGAAATTTTGGCATTACCTATATACCTAAGTGGTTCTTCTTTTGTTTAGCTTCATTTTTTTTTTCTTTTTTAAATTAGTTTTAAAAACTTATGTACTTTTTTATTATGTACTTTTGAAACATACAGAAAATAGAAAAAAACAATACAATGAACATAGGTTCAATAATGAACTTTTTGCCATATGTGCTTCACAGACAGACATGTATCTTTACTTTGCTAAACCACTTTAAACTATATTAGACAGTATAACATTTCACCCCTAAATACTTTCAGAACACAAATTTAAATAGACATTTTCTCATAAACTATGATACTTTTATCACAGCTCATAAAATTAGCAAGAGTTACCTCATTTAAAATCCAGCCCACTTTCAAATTTCCTCAGTGTCCCTTATTTTCTATAGATGGTTTTTCAAACTTGGGTCCAATCCAGGATGACACATTGCATTTAGCTCTTATGTCTCTCACTCTTTTTTTTTTAGAAGGCACCAGGGATTGAACCCAGGATCTCATACATGGGAAGAAGGTGTTTAACCACTGAACTACATCCACTCCCCAATGTTATTTCATTTAAATCTCTTTCAGTCTAGAACAGTTACCTACACTGCCTCCTTTTTTTCTTCTATGACATTGATTTTTTGAAGAAATGAGGGCAGTTATTTTCCATGACACTCCATATTCTGGCTGTGATCCTTTCTTCTGTGGTGTCATTTAACTTGTTCCTTTATCCCTTGTAATGGGATTAATACATAATCCCATTAATATTCTTTCGTTTAAATTCTAGTTAACATTTTGGACCAGGGCACTTCATAAGTAATACAGTGTATTTCTTTTTTTTTATTTTAATTATTTATTTATTTTTATTGTGGGTAAAAATAAAAATTCTCACAATACATACAAACATTTGCAAAATGATATATAAATATATATGCATATATGTGTATTTGCTTACAAAAATGTTATTTATATATATATAGATACATATATTTTAAGAGGTGCTTAGATTATCCAAAATATTACACAGAACCCACTGGGATTTCCATGATGCTCACCTCCCACACCTCCCACCACATCCCACACAAACATCTCCACAAGTGTGGCCCACCACTCTCAATGAACTTACACATCTTGGAGCCTTGCCACCAACCATAGACCACAGTTCACACCATAGACCACACTCTCTCGCACTCAGTTCTGAGTGGTGTGTGCTGATTTAAAATGGCCTACATCTGTTGCCACAACGGTACTCAGGACAACCTCTAACTCCCAAAGAAAATCCTGTATTTCAACTGCTCATCCCCTCCCTACCCCAAAAGTGTCATGTGGCCACTGGCTCCACCTCATTGTTATAATTTCTTCCATTGCTAGAATCACCATATGTGAACAAGACAATACCATCAAGTCCACTCTAGTCCATAGTTCTTCCCCCAATCCTGAGGGGAATAGGGTGGTGATGTCCACTCCAACTCCAAGTGAGAGAGGGCTTATATCCCATGTATATGGTGGGTGGGATGATCCTGCCTGCAGATGCAGGCCCTCTCCATTCCCTGGGATGGCCATTTCCCATCGTTGTCTCCTCAACAGGTTTAGCTTCATTTTTGAATTCTATAATCATGTGCCCATAGAATGGAGGGCAGTACTTTCTCCTTGATTGACTAGATCCTTATTTTTATGAACCATTCCTCTCCCACATGATATCTTGTAATTAGTTAACTCCTTCTTTGTCAACTAATGGACCTTACCAGTGACTTTTCTCTCCTGTGTCAGAGGAGAATTTCACAAGCCATAGGAGAAATTTTGAGTTTGAGCTCTGTTTATTCTTAGTTCCACCATTTTGTTTGTATAGCTGTGGATTTTGCTTTCTTTGTAAGAAGGACTTTGATTTTAATTACAATTCTTTCTAAAAAACTACAATATGGCATAAGAACACTTATATATATATGGATACCTACATCACAACACACTGCACTGAAGAACGACACAAAGATATCTGGAAAATTGGAAAGGCTTTCTTGAAACAAACCCTGGAGCTTCTTAACCATTCAGTAAACAATCATGAAGTCATGTAAAATGATTTCCACTGAATTATCTATTTAAATTTGTAATAATTATAAAATGGAGGAATCACTGAGAAGAATTTGGTTTCTTCTGATAATTTTTCACCATAAAAATATTTTAACATTTTTTCATCAATAATTAGGAAGAAAATCGGTTACAAAAATTTATTTGAAAAAGACCTTCCACACAAACATATATCATGGAAGCCTCTTAAATCTAAAGAATTTACTATTTAAAAGGGCTAAAATGTTTCATTTCCAATTAGCATTGACACGTTGTATGGAAAAATTCTTGCTTTCTAAGTAAAGTTTTATTAGTAGATCATAATACATATTTAACCCTTCTTTTAAAATTTTATTTTCCTTGTATTTTATTTTATTTTTCTTTTTTAAATACACCAAATTTGGATGAGGCTATCATCCTAATCTGAGTTATACCTAGTTTTCACCTCCAAACTGCCCCATTCTTGTTTCTGTAAATACATGATTTTTAACAGGGTTTGCAAATTAACAAATCATATATGCAGTAGATCATCATACTCATAAATCTTTCTTGGAGTGTCACATGACACCGTGGTGGAATATTTCTTACATCATGATAAAATATCATGACATTATTCCCCAGTAGACACAGACCATACAATATGTTCAAAATGTTTTTCCAAGACCTGCCTTCAACATTTCTGTAAAGTTCTGTGTATGTGTTTTGTCTGTTTTATAGACTCTTGTGTTTTAATTTTTCCACATACTCCTGAGTCAGTTAGTGGATTTTTTTCCTTTAAATTTTAATTTTGAGAATTTGGAGCAATTTCTTTTCCCCAGGATTCCATTCTTCCCTTTGTTTTCTAGTTTTAGCCATGATACCCTGCTGCTGCTGCCTTTAACAAAGATCCCATTCTCCATGCCCCTGAGTAACAAATAATTACTCTGCAGCACTAAAATGGATGTATCTGGTTTCTGGTGACTTTTGATAATGTTGGCCCTCCACTGAGATGACAATATTTTCTCATTCTATTCTCAATTCTTCCACTACCCTTGGATTTCATTGTTTTTAGTATCTCTTATGGGAAATATGATAGGTTTCCTAGTGATCTTGTTATGTGTGGGAATTTGTGCCAATGTGATATGGGCAATTCCCAAAGAAGAATTTTTTACTCAGAAAGAATGAATGTCTTAATGGAAATTGAATGGTACAAAAAATTATTTCATGACTTGATAGTTGATTAAGTCTAAATGTTCAACCTATAATATAATAATTAGAATTTTGTTTTTATTTATTTACATTATATCAGATGGAATATTTTCCTTTATAAATGTTTGTGCCATACTCTTTCTTATCACTGACTATATTAAATCTAAACAAATTTAATTTCGTTTTAAAATTTACATTTTCCATCAAACTTATATCCACTTCAGTATATAATTTTATATTAAAGAAGTTTCCAATACTTTATGAAAAGGCCATTGATTGTTACATTTCTCCACATATTGTGGTATGTGATCATATATTAATGGAATGGATAGATAGCCAAAAATTTTTTTTCATGGACCCCCAGCAAAACACCTATATATGGCAGTGTCAACAAAGGGTTTGAAAGGTGAATAATTTCTTCTCTGTTCATGTGGATTTTCTTTCTTATAATTATTATAGAAATATCTAATGTTTTTAATATTGTAGAGAGGAATGCACACCTATTTGAATATACCAACCATCACAGAATGTACACATTGAATAAATAGGATATTTTTTTAATATTTATCATTGAAACAGATTTTTTTCAAAAAGTATTCATGATGTCAGAAAATGTAAACATAAGGTGTGACATCAATCATACATATTAGGCATGTTTGAAAGATGGTCTGGTAAAGTTTTAAAACATGAGTCAATTCAAGTTCCTCCTTGACATGTGTGCAAAAATCCCCTGTAAGGAGTTATGCCCCATTGTATTGTAAGGTCGTGTGTTTTCCTCTTCACTAAAAGCCTGTGTATATTCATGTATGAATGATATACATCACTAAAAAATTGATGAAGGGAATGAAGGTGGTGTGAGTAAAACAGGAAATTTTTGAATTACCTATTTCTCTAATGTTGTCCTTTTCTTGTTTTTCTTCATTGCTGTATTCTATAATCATGTGTTCATTAAAAGGAAGGCTGTACATTCTGCTTGATGGACTAGGTCCTTATTTTTATGAACCATTCCTTTCCCAAATGATATCTTGTGAAGAGTTGATGCCCTCTTTGTCAACTAATGGTCATTACCAATCCCTTTTCTCTCTTGTGTGGTAAGAGACTTTCACAAGCCAGAGGAGAAAATTTGAGTTTGGGGGCTGTTTATTCTGAGTTCCAGCGATTTTTTGTGTATCTGTGGATCCTGCTTTCTTTGAAAGAATGAATTCGATTTTATATCAATTCTTTCTAAAAAATTACAGATATAACAAAAGAAGACTTATAAGTATATATATGGATACATGCATCACAATCCAGTCGCACTGGAGAATGACACAAAGATATCCAAAAATTAAGAACCATTTTCTTGAAACCAAACCTGGAGCCTCCTAACCATTCAGTAAACAATCATGAAGTCAGGTAAAATTATTTTCTCTCAATTATCAATTTAAATTTTTGATTATTATAAAATGGAGGAATCACTAAGAAGAATTTGATTTCCTCTGATTATTTTTCTCCAAGTTAGAGTAGTTTAACATTATTTCATCAATAATAAGAATAAAATTGGTTCCAAAAAGTTATTTGAAATAGGCATTGCTCACAAAGTCATATCACTGAAGCCTCTTAATTTTAGAGAATTTACTATTTAAAAGGCTAAAAACATTCATTTCCAATTAGTATTGATCCAGTGTGTGGAAAAATTCTTTATCTCTAAGTAAAGGTTTATTAGTAGATGATAACCATTGTTTTAAAATTGTATTTTACTGAGTACTTTATTTTTTTCTTTTTTAAAAACACCAAATTTGCATATGACTGACTATCATACTAATCAGTTATATCTAGTTTTCACCTCCAAACTGCCCCATTCTTGTTTCTGTAAATACACATTTTTAAACAGAATCTGTAAACTAACAAAACATTTATGCACTCAATCATCATACTCATCAAACTTTCTTTGAGCATCACATGACACCGTAATCTCATATCACTGAAGCCTCTTAATTATAGAGAATTTACTATTTAAAAGGGCTAAAATGGGGAAGCGGCTGTGGCTCAATCAGTAGGGCTCCCGTTTACCATATGGGAGGCCCCGGGTTCGGTTCCCGGGGCCTCCTGGTGAAGGCAAGCCCACCCTCACGGCGTGGTTAGCTGACCACGCCGCAAGCAGCAAGGGGGGGATAAATGAATAAATAAATTTAAAAAATCTTAAAAAAAAAGTAAAAGGGCTAAAATGTTTCATTTTCAATGAGCTTTGACAAGGTGTGAAAAACTTCTTCTCTCTAATTAAATATTTATTAGTAGACAATAATAGATATTTAACAAGTATTTTAAAATTGTATTTTACAAAGTGCTGTAAAATAAATTCTGTTTATTAAATACACCAAATTTGGATATGAGAGACTATCATTCTAATGTGAGTTATATCTAGTTTTCACCTCCAAGCTGCCCAATTCTTGTTTCTGTAAAAAGTTATTTTTTAACAGAATTTGTAAACGAACATATCATTTATGCAATCAATCTGCATACTCATAGCATTTTCCTCCAGCATCATATGACACTGTGGGGGAATATTTCTTATATCATGATAAAATGTCATGACATAATTCCCCCTAGCCACAGACCACACTGTATGTTCTAAACTATTTTCCAAGCCCTGCCTTCAACATGTCTGGAAAGTGAATGTATGTGGTGTGACTGTTTTAAAGAGACTTGTGTTTCAATTTTTCCATAGTCCTGTGTTAGCTAGTGAATTTTTTTTCCTTTTAATTCTAATTTTGAGAATTAGGGTGCAATTTATTTTCTCCAGTATTCCATTCTTCTAATTCTTTACTATTTTTTGCAGAGTCTACACTCCTGCTGCTGCCTTTTCCAAAGATCCCATCCTCCATGTCCCTGAGTTCCAAATAATTACTCTGTAGCACTAAAATGGATATATCTGGTGTCTGGTGACTTTTAATAATGTAGGACCTCCATTGAAATAACAATAGTTTCTCATTCTATTTTCATTTCTTCCTCTGCCCTTGGATTCCTTTGCTCTGAGTATCTCACATTGGAAATATGATGGTTTTCCTAGTGATCTTGTTATGTGTAGGAATTTTTGCCAATAGGATATGGGCAATTCCCAAATTGGAATTTTTTACTCTGAAAGAATGAATGCCTTAAAAGAAATTGCATGGTAAATAAAATATTTCATGCTTTGTGAGATTATGTCTGAATGTTCTACCTATAATATAAAAATTCAAATTTTGTTTTGATTTATTTCCATTATATCAGATGAATTATTTTCCTTCATAAGTGTTTGTGCCATACTATCTCTTTATCATTGAGTATATTGAATTGAACCAAATTTGATGCCCTTTTAAAATTTACATTTTCTGTCAAACAAATCTATTTCTGTGAATGATTTTTTATTAAAGACATTAGCAACACATTTAAGAAGGCCATTCATTGCTCTCTTTCTCCACATGATGTGGTATGTAGCAATATAATAATAGACTGGATAGATGACCAAAAAATATTTTTCCAAGATCTCCTAGAAAAACATCTCTACGTGGCAGTGTCAACAAAGTGTTTGAGAGGTGAATAATTTCTTCCTTGTTCATCAGGATTTTCTTTATTATAAATATTATTTATATTTATATTTATTATTATAATAGAAGTATTGGAAGGGTTTAATAATGATTGAAGAGAGCAATGCACCCCTCTGTGAATATACCAGTCATCAGGGAATATACACATTGGATAAATAGGATACTGATTTAATATTTATCACTGAAAGAGATTTGTTTTAAAAAATATTATTGATGTCAGAAAAAGCACACAAAAGTGTGGCATCATTCATACTTATTTGTCATGTTTGAAAGACAGTCTGGCTAAGTTTTCAAAAATGATTCACAATTCAAGTTCCTCCTTGAGATGTATGCATACTTCCCCTTTAAGGAGTTTTTCCCCTTTATATTGTAAGCTCTTCACTACAAGTTTGTGTATGTTCATGTATGAATGATACATGTCACTAAAAATTGATGAATGGAAAGAGGGCGGTGTGAGTCAAACAGAAAATTGTATCATTACTTATTTCTCTAAAGTGGTCCTATTTAAAATTTTCTTCATTGTTGATTTCTATAATCACATGTGCATAAAATGGATGGCAGTTCATTCTCCTTGATTGACTATGTTCTTATTTTATGAACCATTCCTCATCCCATTATATCTTGTGAATAGTTGACTTCCTCTTTGTAAACTAATGATCCATACCAATACCTTTCTCTCCTGTGTGGGAAGAGATTTTCACAAGCCATAGTAGAAATTTTGAGTTTGGGAACTGTTTATTCTGAGTTCCAGCATTTTTTGTCTGTATCTGTGGATTATGCTTTCTTTGTAAGAATGGATTTGATTTTATTTCAATTGTTTCTAAAAAATTACAATATGCATTAAGAACAGTTATATATATATATGAAAACATGTATCACAATCCCAGTACACTAGACATCCAGATAATCAGGAATGATTTTCTTGAAACAAAACCTGGAGCCTCCTAACCATTCAGTAAACAAACATGAAGTCATGTAAAATGATTTCCCCTGAATTATTGAACAAAATTTCTGATTATTAAAAAATGGAGGAATCACTGAGAAGCATTTGGTTTCCTCCTATTATTTTTCTCCAGTTTGTGTAACTCAATATTATTTCATTAACTGTTAAGAAGAAAATCGTTTCCAAAAATTTATGGGAAAAATGCATTCTACACAAACTCATATCACTGAAGCCTCTTAATTTTAAAGAATTTACTATTTAAAAGGGCTAAGAATGTTCATTTTCAATTATCATTGACAGGGTGTGGAAAAATTCTTTCTCTCTTAATAAAGATTTATTAGTAGATGATAATTGATGTTTAACCATTCTTTTAAAATTGTGTTTTACCCAGAACTGTAAAATTAATTTTGTTTTTAAAATATAACAAATTTGCATATGAGAGTGTATCACCGTAATCTGAGTTATATCTAGTTTTCACCTCCAAACTGCCACATTCTTGGTCCTGTAAAAACATATATTTTAACAGAATCTATAAACTAACATAACATTAATGCATTCAATCAGCCGACTCATTGCACTTTCCTCCAGCATTTCATGACACCTTCGTGGAATATTTCTTACATCATGATAAAACTTCAAGACATTTCCCCCCTTAGGCACAGACCATGCCATATGTTCAAAACTATTTTCCAAACCCTGCCTTCAACATGTGTGGAAACTTGTGTGTATTTGGTGTGTCTGTTTAAAGACTCTTGTGTTTTAAAATGTTCCACATATTTCTGAGTTGGATAGAGGATATTTTTTCCCATTTCATTCTTATTTTGAGAATTAGAGTACCGTTTCTTTTCTCCAGGATTCCTTTCTTCTCTTTCTATTCTATTTTTAACAGTGCCTTTTGTCCACAGATTCCATCTTCCATGCCCCCAAGTCCCAAATAATTAGTCTGCAGCACTAAAATTTGTTGTAGCTGGTGTCTGGTGACTTTTGATAATGTTGGCCATCCATTGAGATGACAATAATTTCTCATTGTATTCTCATTTCTTGCTCTGCCCTTGGAATCCATTGGTCTGAATGTCTCTGTTTGGAAATACGATGGTTTTCCTAGTGATCTTGTTATGTATGGAATTTCTGCCAATTGGATATGGCCAGTTCCCAAAGAGGATTTTTTTTTCTCAGAAAGAATGAATGCTTTAATGGAAATTGCATGATAAAAAAATTATTTCATCCCTAGAAGTTATTATACCCAATGTTACTCCTGGAATAAAATAATTAGAATTTTGTTTATATTAATTTCCATAATATCAGACTAATTATTTTCCTTTGTAAGTGTGCCATAATATCTCTTTCATGTAATTGAGTATATTAAATCTAACCAAATTTTATCCCTTTAAATATTTAAATTTTCTGTCAATCATATCAATTTCAGTGTATAATTGTATATTAGAGATATTTGCAACATGTTTTAGAAGTCCAATCATTGCTCCCTTTCTCCACATGATGTGGTATGTGATCATATATCAATAGAATGGACAGATAACCAAAATTTTTTTTCAAGGACTCCCAGAAAAGCATCTCTACATGGCAGTATCAACAAAGGGTTTGAGAGATGGATAATTTCTTCTTTGTTCATCTGGATTTTCTTTCTTTATTATAATTATTATAGAAAAATTGAAAGGTATTAATAAATATTGAAAGAGCGATGCATGCCTTTGTGAATATACCAATCACCAGGGAATATGCATATTGGATAAATAGGATATTTGGTTTAATATTTATCATTGAAACGGATTTGATTTAAAAAATAATGTTGATGTTAGAAAAGCACACAAAAGTGTGGCATTATTCATACTTATTAGTCATGTTTGAAAGACGGTCTGGCCAAGTTGTAAAAAATGATTCACAATTCAATTTCTTCCTTGAGATGTGAGAATAAGTGCACCGTAAGTTGTTATGCCCCTTTATTTTGTAAGGTCATGTGATTTTGCTCTTCACTACATGTTTTTGTATGTTCATGTATAAATGATATCCATCGCTAAAAAAATTGATGAAGAGAAAGAGGATGGTGTGAGTAAAACAGGAAAATTTTTAATTACCTATTTCTCTAATGTGGTCCTTTATTTGTTTTTCTTCATTGTTGAATTCTATAATCACTTCTGCGTAGAATGGAAGGCAGTACATTCTCCTTATGGACTAGGTCCTTAGGTTTATGAACCATTTTTCTCCTCCATGATATCTTGTGAATAGTTGACTCCCTCTTTGTCAACTAATGGACCTTAATAATCACTTTTCTCTCATGTGTGGTGGGAGAATTTCACAAGCTGTAGGAGAAATTTTGATTTTGGGAGCTGTTAATCTGTGTTCCAGCGTTTTTTGTGTGTGTATCTGTGGATTCTGCTTCCTTTGTAAGATTGAGGTTGATTTTATTTTCAATAATTTCTAAAATATTACAATATGTCATAAGAGCAGCTATTTATATATGGATAGATGTATCAAAATCTCTCTGCACTCGAGAACAACCCAATGATGTCTAGAAAACCAGAAATGGTTTCCTTGAAACAAAATCCAGAGCCTTCTAAACATTCAGTAAACAATCATGAAATCATGGAAAATGATCTCTGAATTATCAATTTACCTACACTACCTTTTAAAATAAACCTTTTCTCTCATTCTAATATCAGCTACAGTTCATAATTTTAAAATAAGGACCTTTTCAACAGTCTTAAAAAAAGCCTTCCATTGTTCACTTTGTCCACAAGATGTAGTAAGGGATCACATATCAATAAAGTTGATAAATAAGCAAAAAAAGTTTTCAAAGACAGCCAGAAAAACAACTATGTATGTCAGTGTCAACAAATGAATTGAGAGGTGACTAATTTCTTGTTTATTCTTCTGGTGATTCTTTATTATAGTTATTATAGAACAATTGAAAATGTTTAATAATTATTGAAGAGAGGAATGCACACCACTGTGAATATACCAGGGACAAGGGAATGTACACATTGGATAAAAATATATAGGTTTAATATGTCTCAATAAAAGAGATTTGTTTTAAAAATCATGCAGATATCAGGAATTTTACACCCAAGTGGAGCCATGCATAAGAGTTATTAGTGGTGTTTCAGAAATGCTGTGGCGAATTTAAAAAAATATATAAATAACATTTTTGTAAGCAAATGCACCTATATGCATATATGTTTATATATCATTTTGCGAATGTTGGTATGTATTGTGAAAATTTTTATTTTTACCCACAATAAAAAAAAAAATGTTATGCATCCTGATCAATTGGGTTTTATCCCAGGTATGCAAGGTTTATTTAACACAAAGAAAATCAATTATTGTAATAAATTACATCAACAAATTGAAGAAGAAAAAAAAATTAATCATAGTTCAAGTTCCTGCATTAGATGGGATCAAGGTAAGTTTTTTTGCACCTATATTTCCTAGGGAACTGATTTCTGCTCTGGACTTCAAGATTATGTAAGTTCATGTATGACTGATATGCATCATTAAAATATATATTAAGAAAAAGAGGTTGGTGAGAGACAATTAGGAAGCTTTCAAATTACCTATTTCACTAAATTGGTCTTCCTTTTGTGTGTCTTCATTGCTGGAAACTATAACACACATGCATATAATGGAGGGCAGTACACTCTGCTTGATGGATTAGGTACTTGACTTTTATGAACCATTCCTCTCCCCCATGAATTCTTGTAAACATTTGAGTCACTCGTTGTCACCTTGTGAATCCAACAAATCCCTTTTTCTCTTCTGCAGGTTGGCAAGATCCTGCATAAGCCATTTGGAGAAATTTGGAGGCAGGGAGCTATTTATACTCTGAGTTCCTGTGTTTTCATTTGTGCATATGATGATTCTGTTTCTTTATAAGAATGAGTGTGATTTTTAATTTCAATACTTTCTAAAAACTTACAATATGTCATTAGAGCAGGAATTCATATATACGTACATGAATCACAATCTCTCTGCACTCAAGAACAGCCCAATGATGTCCAGAATTCAGGAATGGTTTCCTTGAAACAAAATCTGGAGCCTTCTAAACATTGAGTAAACTATCGTGAAATCATTAAAAACATATCATCTGAATTATCAATTTACCTAAACTCTCTTTAAAATTAACATTTTCATTCAATCTAATATCCATTGCAGTTCATAATTTTAAAATAAACTCATTTTCAACAGCTTTAAAATGCCATTCATTGTTCACTTTGCCCACAAGATGTAATATGGGATCACATATCAATAAAACTGATAGATAAACAAAAAAAAGTTGTCCAAGGACTGCCAGAAAAACACCTATGTATGTCAGTGTCAATGAATGGATTAAGAGGTGAATAATTTCTTCTTTATTCTTCTGTGTTTTCTTTTTTTCTTATGATTATAATAGAGCTAGAGAAAAGGTATAAAAATGATTGAAAAAATGAATGCAAACCACTGTGCATATACCATGGAACAGGGAATGTACACATTGGATTAAAAAGATATTGGTATACTATGTCTCAATAAAGGAGATTTGTTTTAAAATCGTGGGGATGTCAGGAATTGTACACCCACATGGAGCCATGGATAATAGTTACTAGTTGTGATTCAGAAATGCTCTAGCCAATTTTTAAAAATGAATCAAAATTCAAGTTTCTACTGGAGATATGTGTACGGGACCACTGTAAGTTGTTAAGCTCATTTATTTTCTAAGTTCTTGATTTCTATTCTAGACTTCAAGTTTATGTAGGTTCATGTATGACTGATATGCATCATTAAAATATATATTTAGAGAAAGATGTTGGTAAGAAACAACTGTGAAGCTTTGGAAATTCCTATTTCTCTAATGTGGTCTTCCTTTTGTGTGTCTTCATTGCTGGAAGCTATAATCACGAGTGCATAAAATGGAGGGCAGTACACTCTGATTGATGGATTAGGTACTTGAATTTTGTGAACCTTTCCTCTCCCCCATGATATCTTGTAAACATTTGAGTCACTCTGTCACCTTGTGAACACTACAAATCCCTTTTTCTCTTCTGCATGTTGGCAAGGTCCTTCATAAGCCATAGGAGTAATTTGGAGGCAGGGAGCTATTTGTACTCTGAATTCCTGGGTCTTCATTTGTGTATATGTGGATTCTGTTTCTTTGTAAGAATGAGTGTGATTTTATTTCCAATACTTTCTAAAAACGTACAATATGTCATTAGAGCAGGAATTCATATATGGATACCTGCATCACAATCACTCTGCACTCAAGAACAGCCCAATGCAGTCCAGAAATCAGGAATGGTTTCCTTGAAACAAACTCTGGAGCCTTTTAAACATTCAGTAAACTATCATGAAATCATTGAAAAACATATCATCTGAATTATCAATTTACCAAACTCCGTTTTAAAATTAATATTTTCTTTCAATATAATATCTGTTTCTGTTCATAATTTTAAAATAAAGACCTTTGCAACAGCTTTAAAAAAGACAATCATTGTTCATTTTGCCCATGTGATCTTGTATGGGATCACATATCAATAAAACTGATAGATAAAGAGAAAAGTTTTTCAAGGTCAGCCAGAAAAACACCTATGTATGTCAGTGTCAACAAATGTATTGAGAGGTGAATAATTCCATCTTTATTCTCCTTGATTTTCATTATTTATTATAAATATTATAGAGCTTGGAAAAGGATTAATAATAATTGAAGAGATGAATGCACAACCCTGTGAATATCCCAAGACCAGGGAAGGTACACATTGGATAAAGAAGGTATTGGTTTATTATATCTCAGTAAACAGATTTGTTTTAAAATTCATGGGGATTTCAGGAATTGTACACACAATTTGAGCCTTGGATAATAGTTATTAGTTGTGTTTAAGAAATATTCTGGCCATTTTTATAAATGAATCATAATTCAAGTTTCTGCTGAAGTTGGGACCTCTGTAAGTTGTTATGCCCCCTTATTTTCTAATGTTGTGATTTCTCTTCTAGACTACAATTTTATGTATGTTCATGTATGATAGATATGCAGAACTAAAAATATATATTAAGAGAAATAGGGTGGTGAGAGACAAATATGAAGATTTGTATTTAACTATTTCTCTAAAATGGTCTTCCTTTTTTGGGTCTTCATTTTTGGCGGCTTTAGTCATACATGCATAGAATGGGGGGTGGTTCCCTCTTCTTGATGGATTAGTTCATTGACTGTTATGAACCACTCTTCTCCCTCATGATATCTTCCAAACATATGAGTCACTCTTTGCCACTTGTGGACCACACAACTCCCTTTTTCTCTTCCAGGTGTTGGCAAGGTCTTTCTTAAGACATAGGAGAAATTTGGAGGCTTGTAGATATTTATACTCTGAGTTCCATGTTTTTAATTTGTGTATATGTGGATTCTGTTTCTTTGTAAGAATGAGTTTGATTTTATATCCAATAATTTCTAAAAATTTACAATGTTTCATAAGAGCAGGTATTTATATATGGATACCTGCATCACAAACACTCTGTACTCGAGAACAGCCCAATGATGTTCAGAAAATCAGGAATGATTTCTAGAAACAAAATCCAGAGCCTTCTAAATATTCAGAAAACAATCATGAAGTCATGGAAAAGATCTCTTCTGAATTACAGATTTAAAATGGTCATTTTTCAGAAATGGAGAAATCACTGAGAAGCATTTTTTGTCCTCCCATAATTATTCTCCAAGTTAGAGTAGTTTAATACTATTTCAAAATCTTTTATGAAGTAAATCAAGTCCAAACATTTATGAAAAATAAGCATGCCACACATACTCTTCTCTTTGAAGCCTCTTATTTTTAAAAAGTTTACTAATTTTAAGTGCTAAAACCTTTCATTTCCAATTAGCATTGACAGGGTTTGTGGACAAATTATTTCTGTCTAAGTAAATACTTATTTGTAGATCAATGTAGTTTATTAACCATTCTTTTTAAATCTGTGTTTTTTTCAATGACAACATTTTTTTCTCAATTTTAAATACATCAAATTGGTGTATGAGGGTATATCGTCGTCCTAATGTGAATTATATCTATTTTTCACCTCCAATTGGCCACATTCTTGTTTTTCTTAATTTATATTACTTCACAGAACCTGTGGACAAAAAAAAGTTTTATGCAGTTGGTCAGAATACTCAAACCACTTTTCTCCAGCATCACTCCACATGTAGTGGAATATTTCTTTGAGATGATGATAAAATATCATGGCATTTTTCCCACCAGCCAGTGACCATACTTTATGTTCAAAACACACTCTCATACCCTGACTTTAACATGTCTAGACAGATGGTTATATGGTGGGTCTACAATGAAGACTCTTGTGTTTTAATTTTTCCCACATACTCCTTAGTTGGCTAGTGGATTTTTTCTTTCACTTCTAATTTTCAACCAACACCACAACTTACTGCAAAAAAAGATTTAGAGCTTACTTGCTTTCTTCCAGGATTCCATTGTTCTCATCTTTCTTTTTCTATTTTTAGCAGTTCCTTCTTTCCTGATGTTGTCTTTTTCAAAAGCCCATTCTCCATGACCCCAAACTACAAATGATTGGTCTGCAGAATTTTTTGTCCCTCATCCAGCTAAGGTCCACACTCTGTAGGAGCAGAAAGATGACAAGCAAGGCCAGTTTCTAGTAACCGCATCCTGGCCATTTTTCCTGGATCAGCAATGGCAGGAATAACATGATTTTAGTCTGCCAGGCTCCACCCCAAGGAGTCCTTTGGAATCCAATACAAAATTTTGATTTCATGTTACAGGGAAAGTTTATCCATTGCCCTAAGATGGGATCTATCTGGTGTCGGGTGAACTTTGATATTTTTGCCTCTTCATTGAGATGGCAATTCTTTCTCATTCTCTTCAAATTTCTTCCTCTGCCCTTGGATTCCATTGATCTGAGTATCACTGCCTGGAAATATTATGGTTTTCCTATATATCTTGTTACATGTGGTATTTAAGCCAATGAGGTGTGTGTAATTTCCAAACAGGATATTTTTTACTCAGAAAGAATGATTGCCTCTCTGGAAATTGCATGATAAAACAAAAGTTATTTCACTCCTAGAGATTTTAATGTCCAAACATCTTCCAGGGAATATAGTAATTAGAATTTTGTTATAATTTATTTCCCAAAGATCAGACTAATTATTTTCCTTTACATGTGTTTGTGCCATATTATCTCTTTCTTATCATTGATGATATTAAATTTAACCTAACCTACACTCCCTTTTAAAATTAACATTCTCTTTCAGTCTAATATCTGTTTCAATTCAAAATTTTATAATAAAGACCCTTTCAACAGCTTTAAAAAGCAGTTCATTGTTCACTTTGTCCAAATGATGTAGGATGGGATCAAATATCAATAAAACTGACAGATAAAGAAAAAAAAAATTGTTCAAGGAAAGCCAGAAAAACACCTATGCATGTCATTGTCAACAAAAGGATTGAGAGGTGAATATTTTTTTTTATTCTTCTGGTTTTTCTTTATTTATTGTAATTATTATAGAGCTATTTAAAAGATTTAATAATGATTGAAGACTTCATTGCACACCTCTCTGAATATACGAAGGACCCGGAAATGTACACATTGGATAAATAAGACATTGGTTTAATATGTCTCCATAAAACAGATTTGGTTTAAAAATCATGGGGATATCAGGAATTGTACACTAAAGTTGAGGCATGGATAATAGTTATTTGTTCTTCAAAGAACCTCTGGCCAATTTTTGAAAATGAATCACAATTCAAGTTTCTGTTGGGATGTGTGTATGAGACCACTCTCCCTTTATTTTCTAAGGTTGTGATTTTTGCTATAGACTTCAAGTTTATGTATGTTCATGAAAGATTGATGTGCATCACTAAAAATATATATTAAGAGAAAGACAGTGGTGAGAGTCAAACAAGAAGTTTTGGAATTACCTATTTCTCTAAAGCTTTCTGCCTTTTGTTTTTCTTCCTTGTGGAAGGGTATAATCACATGTGCATAAAATGGAGGGTGGTACACTCTGCTTGATGGATTAGGTCTTGAATTTTATGAACAATCTTCACCCACATGATAACTTATGAGCAGTTGAGTCACTCTTTGTCAACTTGTGGATCCTACAATTACATTTTCCACATCTGGCTGTTGGTAAGGATTTATGCAAAGCATAAGAGAAATTTGGAGGTTGGGAACTCTTTGTACTCTGAGTCTTTGTGTTTTCATTTGGGTATATGTGGATTCGGTTTCTTTGTTAGAATGAGTTTATTTCCAATTCATTCTAAAATATTACAATAGGTCATAAGAGTAGTTATTTATATATGGATACCTGTTTCACACTCTCTCTGCACTTGAGAAAAGCCCAATCATGTCCAGAAAATCAGGAATGTTTTCATTGAAACAAAACCCATATCTTCTAAACATTCACAAAACAATCATGAAGTCATGTAAAAACATCTCCTCTAAATTATTGATTTAAATTTGTGAATTTTCAAAAATGGAGAAATCACTGAGAAGCATTTCTTGTCCTCCCATTATTATTCTCCAAGTTAGAGTAGGTTCATATTATTTCAATAACTATTAGGAAGAAAATCTAGTCCAAATATTTACATAAGTTATGCATGCCACACGAACTCTTCTCTTTAAAACCTCTTATTTTTAAAGAGTTTACTATTTATAAGCACTAAAACCTTTCTTTTCCAATTAGTGTTAACAGGGTATGTGGAAAAATTCTTTTAGTCTAAGTAAAGATTTATTTGTAGACCAAAATAGATAATCATTCTTTTAAAACCTGTATTTTATCAAGAGCTTAAATTATTTTTCTTTATTTTAAGTACATCAAATGGCTGTATGAGGGAATATCAACATCCTAATCTGAATTAAATCTAATTTTCTCTTCCAGTTGGTGACATTCTTGTTTTTCTTAAAATATATTCCTTAGCAGAATCCGTAAACCAAAAATCATTTATATACTCGGTCAGAATACTCCAACCACTTTCCTCCAGCATCACACCACATGTGGAGGAATGTTTCTTACAGATCATGATAAAATATCATGGCATTGTTCCCCCTAGCCAGTGACCATACTTTATGTTTAAAACAAAATTTCATACTCTGCCTTCAACATGGCTGGATAGTTTGCTGCATATGGTTTGTTTTTATTGAAGACTCTTGTGTTTTAAATTTTTCCACATAGACCTGAGTTGTCTAGTGGATTTTTTCTTTCACTTCTAATTTTCAACCAGCACCACAACACACTGCAAAAGAGAATTAGAGCTTGGTTTCTTTCTTCTATAATTCTATTGTTCTCCTCTTTCTTTTCTATTTTTAGCTGTGCCTTCTCTCTTGCTGCTGTCATTTCCAAACAGTCCATTTTCCATGCCTCCATGCTCCAAATAATTAAGTATGCTGAATTGTTTGTGCTACATCCTGCCAAGTTCCCTGCTTTGGTGAGCAGAAAGAAGACAAGACAGGCCAGTTGCTAGGAACAGCCTCGTGGCCATTTTTCCTGGGTCAAAAATGGCATGATGACCAAGATTTTACTGTGCCAGTCTCCACCCTGGGAGCCCATTTGGAATCCAGTACAAAAGTTTAATTTCATGTTACTTGGAAAGGTTATCCATTGCCCTAATTTGGGATGTATCTGATGTCTAGTGAATTTTGATAATGGTGAATCTTCATTGAATTGACAAAACTCTCTCATTCTTTTCTAAATTCTTCATCAGCCCTTGGATTCCATTACTCTGAGGATCACTGGTTGGAAATACAATGCTTTTCCTTGTGATCTTGTTATGTGTGGTAATTTAAGCCAATGAGGTGTGTGTAATTTCAAAGAGGACATTTTTTACTTATAAAGAATGTTTGCCTCAGTGGAAATTTCATGATAAAACAAAAAGTTATTTCCCTCCTAGTGATAATAACATCCAAGAATTTTATGAGGAAATTAATGAGTAAATTTTGCTATAATTTATTTTCATTATTTCAGACTAATTATTTTCCTTTATAGGTGTTTGTGCCATACTATTTCTTTCTTATCATTGATTATATTAAATCTAAATTAATCTTGAACTCCCTTTAAAATTGACATTCTCTTTAACTCTAATATACATTTCAGTTCATGCTTTTAAAATAAAGACATTTTTAACAGCTTTAAAAAGCCTTTCATTTTTCACTTTGACTACATGATATAGGATCATATCACATATCAATAAAACTGATAGATAAAAAAAAATTTGTTCAAGGACAGCACAAAAATCACCTAAGCATGTCAGTGTCAACAAATGGATTGAGAGGGGAATAATTTCTAATTTATTCTTCTGGTTTCAAATTATTTATTATAATTATTATACATCTATTAAAAAGGTTTAATAATGATTGAACGGATGAATGCACAACTCTGTGAATATAACAAGGACCAGGATATGTTCACATTGGATAAACACAATATTGGTTTAATATGACTCAATAAAACAATTTTTTTAAAAAAATCGTGGGGATGTCAGGAATTGTACACCCATGTGGAGACATGGATAGTAGTTATTAGTCATGTTGCAAAGATGCTCTGACCATTTTTTAAAAAAGAATCACAATTCAAATTTCTGCTGGAGATGTGTGTATGGGACCATTGTAAGGTGTTGTGCCCATTTATTTTCTAGGGTTGTGGTTTTTGCTGTAGACTTAAAGTTTATATTTGTTCATGTATGATTGCTATACATCACTAAAAATATATATTAAGAGAAAGAGGATGGTAAGAGACAAATATAAAACTTTAGAATTGCCTATTTCTCTAAAGTGATCTTCCTTTGTTTTTCTTCATTGTTGGAGGCCATAATCATGCATGTATAGAATGGAGAGTGGTACACTGTCCTTGATGGATTAGGTCCTTGAATTTTGTGAACCATTCCTCTCCCTCATGATATCTTGTATACAAACGAGTCACTCATTGTCACCTTGTGGAATGTACAAGTCCCTTTTTCTCTTCTGGGTGTTGACAACATCCTTCATAAATTATAGGAGAAATTTGGAGGCTGGGAACTATATGTACTCTGAGTTCCTGGGATTTCATTCATATATATTTGTATTCTGTTTCTTTGTAAGAATGAGTTTGATTTTATTTACAATATTTTCTTAAAAATTACAATTTGTCACAAAAGCATTTATTCATATATGAATACCTGCATCACAATCTCTCAGCACTCAAAAACAGCCCAATGGTGTCCAGAAAATAAGGAATGGTTTCCTTGAAACAAAATCCAGAGCTTTCTAAACATTCAGTAAACAATCATGAAATCATAGAAAATGACCTCCTCTGAATTATTGATTTAAAATTGTGATTATTCAAAAAATGAAGAATTACTGAAAAATATTACTTATCTTCCCATTATTATTCTCCAAGTTTGAGTAGTTTAATATTATTTCAATAACTATTAGGAAGAAAACCTAGTCCAAAAATTTATGAAAAATAAGCATGCCACACAAACTCTTCTCTTCAAAGCCTCTTATTTTTAAAGAGTTTACTGTTTATAAGGGCTAAAACCTTTCATTTCTAATTAGCATTGACAGCGTTTGTGGAAAAATACTTTCTGCCTAAGTAAATATTTATTTGTAGACCAAAATAGTTAATTAACCATTCTTTTTAAATCTGTATTTTTTCAAGTCCTTAACTTGTTTTTCTTAATTTTAAATACATCAAATTAGTGCATGAGGGAATATCATCATCCTAATCTGAAGTATATCTAATTTTCACCTCCAATTTGTTTTTCATAATATATATTACTTCACAGAACCTGAGAACAAAAAAAAAAACTTTTATGCAGTCTGTCAGAATACTCAAACCACTTTCCTCCAGCATCACAGCACATGCAGCAGAATATTTCTTTGAAATCATGATAAAATATCATGGCATTTTTCCCACCAGCCAGTGACCATACTTTATGTTGAAAAAAAAGCTTTCATAACCTAACTTTAACATGTCTGGACAGATGGTTGTATATGGTGTGTCTACATTGAAGACCCTTGTGTTTTAATTTTTTTCCACACAGTCCTGAGATGGCTAGTGGATTTTTTCTTCCACTTCTAATTTCCGACAAACACTGCACCTCACTGCAAAGGATATTTAGAGCTTGGTTTCTTTCTTCCAGTATTCCACTGTTCTCCTCTTTCTTTTCTATTTTCAGCAGGGCCTTCTCTCCTGCTGCTGACATTTCCAAACAGCCCATTCTCCATGCCAACAATTTCAAAATAATTAGTCCACAGAATTATTTGTGTTGCACCCAGCTGAGGTCCCTGTTTTGGAGGAGCAGAAATGAGAGAAACCAGAGTAATTGCTGGGAACCAACTCATGGCAGGAAGAACATGATTTTAGTGTGCCAAACTTCACTCCTGGGAACCCTTTTGGAATCCAGTGCAAAAGTTCAATTTCATGTTATTTGAAAATTTATCCATTGCCCTATGTTGGGACAAATGTGGTGTCTGGTGACTTGATAATATTAACTCTTCATTGAGATGGCACTACTTCTCATTCTATTTTAATTTCTTCCTCTGCCCTTGGATTCCATTGCTCTTACATAGTATTTCTGGTTGGAAATACTATGGTTTTCATAGTGATCTTGTTATGTGAAGTAATTTAGGAATTGTGATGTGTGCAATTTCCAAAGAGGGCCGTTTTTACTGAGAAATAATGAATGCCTTAATGGAAATTGCAAGGTAAAACAAAAATTTATTTTAATCCTAGATATTATAATATCCAAGTTGTCTATGAGGAATATAATAATTAAAGTTTTGTTGGTATTTATTTTCATTATTTCAGACTAATTATATTCCTTTATAGGTGTTTGTGCCATGCTGTCTCTTTCTTATCACTGATTATAATAAATCTTACTTAATCTTGCACTCCCTTTTAAAATTGACATTCTCTTTCAATCTAATATACATTTCAGTTCATACTTATAAAATAAAGACATTTCAACAGCTTTAAAAAGCCATTCATTGCTCACATTTTCCACATGATATGGTATGATATCATATATCAATAAAACTGATAGATAATCAAAAATATTTGCTCAAGGATGGCCAGAAAACACCTATGCATGACAGTGTCAACCAAGCAATTGAGAGGTGAATAATTTCTTGATTGTTCTTCTGTTTTTTCTGTATTTATTATAATTATTATAGAAATATTGAAAATGTTTAATAATGATTGAAGTTATGAATGCACACCTCTATGAAAATACCAAACACCAGGGAATGTAGACATTGGATACATAGGTTATTGGTTTAGTGTGACTCAATAAAACAGATTCATTTTTAAAATAATGGGGTTTTCAGGAATTGTACACTGAAGTTGAGCCATGGATCATTCTTATTAATCATGTTTCAAACATGCACTGTCTTAGTTGTAAAAATGAACAAAAATGAAATTCCTGCTGAAGATGTGTGTATGGGACACTGTTAAGTGTTTTGCCCATTTGTGTTCAAGGTCATGATTTCTGCTCTAGACTTCAGGTTTATGTATTTTAATGTATAACTGATATGCATCAATAAAAATATATATTAAGAGAAAGAGGGTGGTGAGAGACAAATAAAAGCTTTGGAATTACCTATTTCTCTAAAGCGGTCTTCATTTTGTGTTTATTCATTGTTGGAGGCTATAATCAGGTGTGCATAGAATGGAGAGCAGTACACTCAGCTTGATGGATTAGGTCCTTGAATTTTATGAGCCATTCCTCTCCACCATGATGTTTTGTAAAAATATGAGTCACTGTTTCTCAACTTGTGGACCCTAAAAATCCCTTTTTCTCTTCTGGGTGTCAGCAAGGCCTTCTTAAGCCATAGGAGAAATTTGGAGGCTGGGAGCAATTTTTACTCTGAATTGCTGGTTTTTCATTTGTCTATATGTGGATTCTGTTTCTTTGTAAGAATGAGTTTGATTTTATTTCCAATACTTTCTAAAAAATTACAATATGTCATAAAAGCAGATATTTATATTTGGATACCTATATCACAATCTATCTTCAATTGAGAACAGCCCAATTATATCCAGAAAAATCAGGAATGGTTTCCTTGAAACAAAATCTTGAGCCTTCTAAACAGTCAGTAAACAATCATGAAATCATGGAAAAAGATGTCCTCTGAATTATCAATTTACCTACACTCCATTTAAAATTAACATTTCCTTTCAATCTAATTCCTGTTTCAGTTCATATTATTAAAAGAAATACTTTTTCAACAGCTTTAAAAAAGCCATTCATTGTTCTCTTGGTTCACTTGATATAGTATGGGATCACATATCAATAAATCTGAGAGATAAAAAGAAAAACTTGTACAAGGACAGCCAAAAAACACCTATTTATGTCAGTGTCAACAAATGGAGTGAGTGGTGAATAATTTCTTCTTTATCCTTCTGGTAATTCTTTAATTATTATCATTATAAAAGAGCTACTGAAAAGGTTTAATTATGATTGAAGAGATGAATGAACACCACTGTGAATATACCAAGGAAAAGGGAATGTACGCATTGCTTAAAAAAGATATTGGTTTAATATGTTTCAATAAAAGAGATTTGTTTTCAAAATCTTGCCATGTCAGGAATTGTACACATGTTGAGTCATGGATAATACTTATTAGTAATAATTCAGAAATGCTCTGGCCTCTTTTGAAAAATGAATAACTATTTAAATTTCTGCTGGATATGTGACCACTGTAAGTTGTTATGACCCCTTATTTTCTAAGGTCCTGATTTCTGCTCTAGACTTCAATTTATGTTTGTTCATGGACAATTGATATGCATCACTAAATATATATATTAAGAGAAAGAGGGTGGTGAGAAACAAATTTGAAGCTTTGGAATTACTTGTTTCTCTAAATTGGTCTTTTATGTTTCTTCATTGTTCGAGGGTATAATCGTGTATGCATAGAATGGAGGGAAGTACAGTGTGCTTGAAGGACTAGGTCCTTGACATTTATGAACCATTCCTCTCCCCATGAAGTCTTGTAAATATTTCAGTCACTGTTTGTCACCTTGTGGGCCCTACAAGCCCCTTTTTTCTATTGGGTGTTGGTAAGGTCCTTCTTAAGCCATAGAAGACATTTGGAATCTGAGAGCTATTTGTACTCAGAGTTCCAGGGTTTTCATTTGTGTAAATGTGGATTCTGTTTCTTTATAAGAAAGAAGTTGATTTTATTTCCAATAATTTCTAAAAAATTACAGAATGTCATAAGAGCATCTGTTTTATATTCATACCTGCAACACAATCTCTCTGCACAGGAAAACAACCCAAATGTTTCCTGAAAATCAGGAATGATTTCCTTGAAATAAAATCCAGAGCCTTCTAAACATTCAGTAAACAATTGAGAAATCATGGAAAAAGATCACCTCAGAATTATCGATTTACCTACTCTCCCTTTTAAAATTAACATTTTCTTTCAATCTAATATTTGTTTCAGTTCATAATTTTAAAATAAAGACCTTTTCACAGCTTTAAGAAAGCCATTCATTGTTCACTTTGTCCACAGGATGTTGTATGGGGTAACATATCAATAAAACTGATAGAGAAATAAATAAATTTGTTCAAGGACAGCCAGAAAAATACCTATGCATGTCAATGTCAATAACTGGATTGAGAGGTGAATATTTATTTATTTATTCTTCTGGTTTTTCTTTCTTTATTAAAATTATTAAAGAGCTATTGTAAAGGTTTAATAATGATTGAAGACATGAATGCACACCTCTGTGAATATAACAAGGACCAGGGAATGTAGACATTGGATATATAAGACATTGGTTTAATATTTCTCAACAAAACAGATTTGGTTTAAAAATAGTGGGGATGTCAGGAATTGTACACCCAAATTGAGCCATGGATAATAGTTATTAATCTGTATTTTAAAGGTGCTCTGGCCAATTTTAAAAATGAATCACAATTTAAATTTCTGCTGGAGATGTGTTCATGGGACCACTCTAAGATGTTACACAACTTTAGTTTCTAAAGTCCTGATTTCAGCTCTAGAATTCAAGTTTATGTATTTTTATTTATGAATGATATACATCACACTTTCACTGTTAAAATTTACATTTTCTTTCAATCTAATATCCATTTCAATTCATAATTTTAAATTAAAGACATTTTCAACAGCTTTAAAAATATGTTCATTGTCCACTTTGTCCACATGATGTAGAATGGGGTCACATAAATAAAACTGATAGATAAAAAAAAGTTTTTCAAGGACAACCAGAAAAACACCTATGTATGTAAGTGTCAAAAAAATGGATTAAGAGTTGAATATTTTCTTATTTATTCTTCTGGTATTTCTTTATTGTAATTATTATGGAGCTCTTGAACATGTTTAATAATGATTGATGACATGAATGTACATCACTGTGAATATGCCAAGGATCAGGGAGTGTACACATTGGATTAAAAAGGTATTTGTTTAATATGTCTCAATAAAACAGATTTGATTTCAAAATCTTTTGGATGCCAGGATTGTACACCCAAGTGGAGCCATGTAAAATTGTTATTAGTAGTGTTACAGAAATTTTCTGGGCCTTTTTGGAAAATAAATAAAAATTCACGTTTCATCTGGGAATGGGACCATTGTATGGTGTTATGCCCCTTTATTTTCAAAGCCTGCGATTTCTGCTCTAGACTTCAAGATTATATATGTTCATGCATGACTGATATGCATCACTAAAATATATATTAAGAGAAAGAGGTTGGTGAGAGACAAATATGAAGCTATGGGATTACCTATTTCTCCAAAGAGGTCTTCCTTTTGTGTTTCTTCATTGTTGGAGGCTATAATCACGTGTGCATAGAATGGATTGCAGTACTTTCTGCTTGATGGATTAGGCACTTGACTTTTATGAACCATTTTATTCCAACATGATTTCTTTTAAACAATTGAGTCACTCTTTTTCACATTGTAGACCCTAAAAGTCCCTTTTACTGTTTTGGGTGTTCTTAAGTTCCTTCATAAATCATAAGAGAATTTTAGAGTATGGGAGCTATTTGTACTCTGAGATCCTGGGTTTCCATATGTTGATTCTGTTTCTTTGTAACAATGAGTTTGATATTATTTCCAATATTTTATAAAAAAATACAATATTTCATTTGAGCTGGTATTAATATATGAATACCTACATCACAACTTCTCTGCACTCGAGAACTGCACAATTATGTCAAGAAAATAAAGAATGGTTTCTTGAAACAAAATCAGGTGCCTTCTAGACATTCAGTAATCAATTGTGTAGTCATGGAAAAAGATCATCTCTGAATTATCAATTTACCTACACTCCCTTTTAAAATTAACATTTTCTTTCAATATAATATCCTTTTCAGTTCATAATTTTTTTAAAAAAATGCATTTCAACAGCTTTAAAAAAGCCATTCATGGTACACTTTGTCCACATAAGGTAGTATGGGATCAATATAAATAAAGATGATAGATTTAAAAAAAAAAAGGTGTTTAAGGAGAGCCAGCAAAACACCTTTGTAAGTAAATGTCAACTAATGGATTGAGAGATGAATAATTTCTTCTTTATTGTTCTGGTATTTCTTTATTATTATAATTATTATAGAGCTATTGAAAAGGTTTTATAGTGATTGAAGAGATGAATGCACAGCACTGGGAATATACCAAGGCCCAGAGTATATACACACATTGGATAAAAAATATATTGTTTTAATATGACTCAGTAAAACAGGTTTGTTTTAAAAATCGAGGGTACATCAGGAATTTGACACCCAAGTTGAGCCATGATAATAGTTACTAGTCATTTTTCAGAAAGACTGGTCAATTTTTAAAAATGAATCACAATTCAAGTTTCACTGGAGATGGGACCAATGTAAGGTATTGTGCCCCTTTATTTTCTAAGGTTGTGATTTCTGCACTAGACTTCAAGTTTATGTATGTTCATGTATGACTGATATGCATCACTAAAAATATATTTTAAGAGAAAGAGGGTGGTGAGAGACAAATGAGCATCTTTGGAGTTAACTAGTTCTCTAAATCAGTCTTCCTTTTTTTGTTTCTTTGTTGTTGGAGGGTATAATCTATCTTGCCTAGAATGGACGGTGGTGCACTCTGGTTGATGGATTGGGTCTTGATTTTATGAGCATTTCTTCTCTCCCATGATATCTTGTAGACATTTGAGTCACCCTTAATCACCTGATGGACTCTACAAATCCCTTTTTCTCTTCTGGGTCTTGGCAACGTCCTTCATGAACCATAGGAGAAATTTGGGTGCTGGGAGTTATTTGTCCTCTGAATTCCTGGGTTTTCATTTGTCTATATGTGGATTCTGTTTCTTTGTAAGAATGGGATTGTTTTTATTTTCAACACATTCTAAAAAATTACAATATGTCATAAGAGCAGGTATTTCTCTATGGATCCCTGCATCACAATCACTCTACATTCAAGAACAGCCCATTGATGTCCAAAAATCAGGAATGTTTTCCTTGAAGCAAAATTCAGAGCCTTCTAAACATTCAGTAAAAAATCTTGAAATCATGGAAAATGATCTCCTCAGAATTATCGATTTACCTACTTTTCCTTTTAAAATTTACATTTTCTTTCAATCTAATATCTGTTTCATTTCATAATTTAAAAATAAAGACCTTTGCAACAGTTTTTAAAAATACGTTCATTGTTCACTTTTTCCACATGATGTAGAATTGGATCACATATAAATAAAACTGATGGAGAAACAAAAAAATTTTTTTTCAAGGACAGCCAGAAAAACACTTACGTATGTTAGTGTCAACAAATGGCTTAAGTGTTGACTACATTCTTATTTATTCTTCTGGTATTTCTTTATTTATTGTACTTATTATGGAGCTATTGAACATGTTTAATAATGACTGATGAGATGAATGCACACCATTGTGAATATACCAAATACCAGGGAATGTACACATTGGATAAAAATGTATTGGTTTAATATGTCTCAACAAAACATATCTGTTTTCAAAATCCTTTGTATGCCAGGATTGTACACCCAAGTGAAGCCATGTATAATTGTTATTGGTAGTGTTACAGAAATGCTCTGGGTCTTTTTGGAAAATGAATCAAAATTCAAGTTTCAGCTGGGAATGGGACCATTGTATGGTGTTATACCCCTTTATTTTCTAAGGCTGTGATTTCTGCTCTAGACTTCAAGATTATGTATGTTCATGTATGATTGATATGCATCATGAAAAATATATATTAAGAGAAAGAGTGTGGTGAGAGACAAATATGAAGCTTTAGAATTACCTATTTCTCTAAAGTGGTCTTCCTTTTTAGTTTCCTCATTGTTTGAGGCTATCATCACGCATGCATGGAATGGAAGGTGGTAAAATCTGCTTGATGGATTTGATATTTGTCCTTTATGATTATAGCCTCCAACAATGAATAAACACAAAAGGAAGACCACTTTAAAGAAATAGGTAATTCCAAATCTTCATATTTGTCTCTCACCACCCTCTTCCTCTTAATATATATTTTTAGTGATGCATATCAGTCATATATGAACCTACATAATCTTGAAGTGTAGGACAGAAATCACAGCCTTAGAAAACATAGGGGCATAAAACATTCCACTGGCCCTATACAGACATCTTCAGTGCAAGCTTGAATTGTGATTCATTCTTTAAAATTGTCCAGAGCATTTCTGAAACATGAACAATAACTATTATCCATGATGCCACTTGGGTGTACAATTCCTGACACACCCATGATTTTTAAAACAAATCGGTTTTATTGAGATATATTAGACCAACATCTTTTTTATACAATGTGTACTACTTTTCCTTGTGCTTCTTATATTCACAGAGGTGTGCATTCATCTATTCAATCATTATTAAACCTTTTCAATAGTTCTATAATAATTATAATAAAGAAATACCAGAATAATAAAGAAGAAATCATTCTCCTCTAAATCTAATTGTTGACACTGACATGTGTAGGTATTTTTCTGGCTGTCTTTGAACAAATTTTTTTGGTTTATCTATCTCTTTTATTGATTTGTGACCCCATCCTCCATCATGTGGCAAAGGGAACAATGAATGGCTTTTTTACAGCTGTTGAAAACGTCTTTATTTTAAAATTATGAACTGAAATGGATATTATATTGAAAGAGAATTTTAATTTTAAAAAGAAGGGTAGGTTAAGTTAGATTTGATATAATCAATGGTAAGAAAGAGTTAATATGGTGCAAACATATATAAAGGAAAATAGTCTGAAGTTAGGGAAATAAATTATAACAAAATTCTTATTACTATATTCCCACTAAAATACTTGGACTTTATAATCAGTAGGAGTGATATAAATTTTTTTATTGTGTAATTCCCATAGAGGCATTCGTTTTTAGTAAAAAATGTCTTCTTTGGAAATTGCACACACCTCATTGGCCTAAATTACCACCACATGTAACAAGATCTCTAAGAAAACCATAGTATTTCCAACCAGCAATGCCCAGAACAATGGAATCCAAACGCAGAGGAAGAAATTAGAATAGAATGAGAAAGAATTTTTATCTCAAAGAAGAGATAACATTATCAAAGTTCACCAGACACCAGATACATCCCAGCTTAGGGCACTTTCCATGTAAAGTGAAATCAAAATTTTGCACTGGATTCCAAAAGGACTCCCAGGGGTAGAGCCAGGGAGACTAAAATCATGGTCATCCTGCCATAGCTGACCCAGGAATAATGGACACGGGGCAGTTGCTAGAAACTGGCCTGGCTTGTCTTCTTTCTGCTCCTCGAAAGTAGGGACCTTAGTTGGATGTGGGCCAAAAAATTCTGCAGGCCAACTACTTGGAGCTTGGGGTCATGTAGAATGGGCTTTTGAATAAGACAGAAGCAGGAGAGAATGCACTGCTAAAAATAGAAAAGAAATAGGAGAAAAATGGAATCCTGGAAGGAAGAAACCAAGTACTAAATCTCTTTTGCAGTGCAATGTGGTGCTGGTTGAAAATTAGAAGTTAAAGAAAAAATCCTCCAACCACCTCAGACTATGTGGAATAAATTAAAACACATGAGACTTTAATATAGACACACCACATACAACCAACTGTCCAGACATGTTAAAGTCAGCGTATGAAAGTGTGTTTTAAACATAAAGTATGTTCACTGGCTGGTGGGAACAATGCCATGATATTTTATCAAGTTCTCAAAGAAATATTCCACCACATGTGGTGTGATGCTGGAGGAAAGTGGTTTGAGTATTCTGTCAGACTGCATAAAAGTTTGTTTTTAGTTCACAGGTTCTGTTAAATAATCACTCCTGCATAGAATGGATCACAGTACACTCTGCTTGGTGGATTAAGTCCTTGACTTTTATGAACCATTCCTCTCCCCCATGATATCTTGTAAACATTTGAGTCACTCATTTTCACCTTGTGGAATGTCCAAGTCAGTTTTACTCTTCTGCATTTGGGGGATTCCTTCCTAAGCCATAGGAGAAATTTGGATTCTGGGAGCTATTTGTACTCTGAGTTGCTGTGTTTTCATGTGTCAATATGTGGATTCTGTTTCTTTGTAAGAATGAGTTTGATTTTAACTCCAATACTTTGTAAAAATTACAATATGTCATAACAACAGTTATTTATATATGGATATCTGCATCATAATTGCTCTACACTCGAGAACATCACAATGATGCCCAGAAAATCAGGAATGGTTTCCTTGAAACCAAATAGAGTCTTTTAAACATTCACTAAATAATCATGAAACAATGGAAAAAGACCTCAGAATTATTGATTTATCTACAATCTCTTTTAAAATTAACATTTTCTTTCAATCTGATATGTTTCAATTCACAATTTTAAAATAACAACCTTTTCAACAGTTTTAAGAAAGCTACTTATTGTACACATTGTCCAGATGATATAGTATGGGATCACATATCACTACATCTGACAGATAACCAAAAATGTTGTTCAAAAACAGCCAGAAATACACCTATGTATGTCATTGTCAACAAATGAATTGAGAAATGAATAGTTTTTTCCTTATCCTTAGGGTTTTTATTTATTTATTATAATTATTATGGAGCTATTGAAAATGATTAATAATGATTGAAGAGTTGAATGCACACCACTGCAAATATACCAAGGTCCAGGGAATGTACACATTGGATAAAAAAAATATATTGGTTTAATACGTCTCAATAAAACAGATTTGTTTTAAATATCCTTGGGATGTCAGGAATTGTACACCCAAGTGGAGCAATGGATAATAGATATTACTCATGTTTCAAAGATGCTCTGGCCAATTTTTAAAGATGAGACACAGTTTAAGTTTCTGCTGGAGATGGGCCACTAAGTCTTTATGCCCCTTTATTTTATAAGGTCATGATTTCTGCTCTAGACTTCAAGTTTATGTATGTTCATGTATGCCTGATATGCATCACTAAAAATATAAATTAAGAGAAATAGGGTCATGAGAGACAAATATGAAGCATTGGAATTACCTATTTCTCTAAAGTGGTCTTCCTTTTGTGTTTCTTCATTGTTGGAGGCTGTAATCACGCTTGCATAGAATGGTGGGTGGTACACTCTGCTTGGTGTATTAGGTCCATGACTTTTATGAACCATTCCTCTCCCCATGATGTCTTGTAAATATTTGAATCACTCTTTGTCACCCTGTGTGCCCTACAAGCACCTTTTTTCTACTGGGTTTTGGTAAGTTCCTTTATAAACCATAGAACAAATTTGGAGACTGGGAGCTATTTTTCTCTGAGTTCCTGGGTTTTCATTTGTGTATATGTGGAATCTGTTTCTTTGTAAGAATGAAGTTGATTTTATTACCAAAACTTTCTAAAAAATTACAATATGTCATAAGAGCAGCTATTTTTATATGGATACCTGACTCACAATCTCTCTGCACTCAAGAGCAGCCCAATGTTGTCCAGAAAATCAGGAATGGTTTCCTGAAAGGTCTCCTCAGAATTATCGATTTACCTTCACTCCCTTTTAAAATTAACATTTTCTTTCAATCTAATATCCGATTCGATTCATAATTTTAAAATAAAGACCTTTTCCACAGATTTAAAAAACTCATTCATTGTTAACTTTGCCCACAGAATGTTTTATGGGGTTACAGATCAATAAATCTGATAGATAAATGAAAAAAGTTGTTCAAGGGCAGCCAGAAAAACACCTATGCATGTCAATGTCCATAATTGGTTTGAGAGGTGAATAATTGCTTATTTATTTTTCTGGTTTTTGTTGATTTATAAAATTATTAAAGAGCTATTGCAAAGGTTTAATAATGATTGAAGACATCAATACACACCTCTGTGAATATATCAAGGACCAGGAAATGTAGACATTGGATATATAAGACATTGGTTTAATATATCTCAATAAAACTGATTTTGTTTAAAAATATTGGGGATGTCAGGAATTGTACACCCAAGTTGAGCCATGGATAATAGTTATTAGACATCATTCAAAGTTGCTCTGGCCAATTTTAAAAATGTGTCACAATTTAAATTTCTGATGGAGATTTGTACATGGGACCACTGTAAGGTGTTATGCCACTTTATTTTCTAAGGTCCTGATTTCTGCTCTAGAATTCAAGTTTATGTATTTTTATTTATGAATGATATGCATCCCTAAAAATATATATTAAGAGAAAGAGGGTGTGGAGAGTCAAACATGGAGTTTTGGAATTACTTATTTCTCTAAAGGGTTCTGCCTTTTGTTTTACTTCATTGTTGGAGGATATAATCACGTGTGCATAAAATGCTTGGCGGTACACTCTGCTTGATGGATTAAGTCTTTGAATTATATGAACAATCCTAAGCCCTATGATAATTTATGAACAGTTGAGTCATGCTTTGTCAACTTGTGAAGCCTACCAGTGCATTTTCTCTTCTGTGTGTTGGAAGGGACTTTCAGAAAGCATCAGAGAAATTTGGCGGTTGGGAGCTCTTTGTACTCTGAGTTCTTGTGTTTTTATTTCTGGGTGACTTGCCCATTTAAATGGGTTGTTTGTCTTTTAATTTTTGAGGTGTAGAATTTCTTTATATATGCAGGATATTAGGCTCCTATCAGATATATGGTTGCCAAATATTTTCTTCCATTGTGTGGGCTGCCATTTTATTTAGTTAATAATGTCCTTTGAGGTGCAGAAGTTTATAATTTTGATGAGATCCCATTTATATATTTTTTCTCTTGCTGCTCGTGCTTTGGCTGTGAAGTTCATGAAACTGTTTCCTTTTATAAGATCCTGTAGATGTTTCCCTACATTATTTTCCAAGGTCTTTATGGTTTTGGCTCTTATATTTAGATCTTTGACCATCTTCCGTTGATTTTTGTATAAGGTGTGAGATGGTATTCTTTTCTCATTCTTATGGATATGGATATCCAGTTCTCCAAGTACCACTTGTTAGAGGCCATTCTCTCCCAGTTGAATGGGCTTGGTAGCCTTGTTGAATATCAGATGACTGTATATGGGAAGATCTATATCAGAACTCCCAATTCTGAAGGTCTATCCTTGTGCCAATACCATGCACTTTTGATAAATGTAGATTTGTAGTATACTTTAAAGCCACGTAATTTGATCCTCTAATTTCATTTTTCTTTTTCAAAATGTCTTTGGCAATTTGGGGCCTTTTACCTCTCCAAAGATATTTTGTGGTTAGTTTTTCCAGTTCCTTAAAAAATACAGTGTTGATTTTTATTGGGGTTGCATTAAATCTGTAGACTAGTTTGTGTAGGATAGACATCTTGATGATATTAGTCTTCCTATCCATGAACAGGGAATTTTTTTCCATTTATTTAAGTCCTCTTTGATTTCTTTTAACTGTCTTGTGGAATTTTCTGTATATGAGTCCTTTACATTTGTAGTTAAATTTCTTCCTAGGTATTTGATTCTTTTAGTTACTATTGTAAATGGTATGATTTTTCTTGATTTCCTCCTCAGATTGCTCGTTATTGGTGTACAGAAATGCTACTATTTTTGAGTATTGTTCTTATAGCCAGCAACTTTACCGAACTCCTTTATAAGCTTTAGAAGCTTTGTTGTAGATTTCTCATAGCTTTCTATGTATAGGATCATGCCGTCTGCAAATAATGAAATTTTTATTTCTTCTTTTCCAATCTGGATGCATTTTATATTCTTTTTCTGTATCAGTGCTCAGCAAGTACTTCTAAGACCATATTAAATAGTAGTGGTGATATTGGGCATCCTTGTCTTGTTCCCAATCTCAGATGGAAGGCTTTGAGGATTTCACCATTAAAGATGATGTTAACTTTGGGTTTTTCATATATAACCTTTATCATATTCAGAAACTTTTTTCTATTCCTATCTTTTGCAGTGTTTTTACAGGAAACAGTGCTGTATTTTGTCAAATGCTTTTTCTGCATCTTTAGAGATGACCATGTGATTTTCTTCTTTCAATCTGTTTATGTGGTGTATTACATGGATTGAGTTTCTTATATTAAACCATCCTTGCATACCCAGGATGAAACCCAGTTGGTCATGGTGTATAATGCTTTTGATATGTTGTTGAATGCGATTAGCAAGTATTTGGTTGAGGATTTTAGCATCTAGGTTCATTAGAGAAATCGGTCTGTAATATTCCTTTCTTGTGGTATCTTTGTTCATTTTTGGTATTAGGGTAATATTGGCATCGTAGAATACGTTAGGCTATATTCCTTCTACTTATATTTTTTTGGAAGCACTTAAGCAGAATTGGTGTTAGTTCTTTCTGGAAAGTTTGGTAGAATTCAGCTGTGAAGCCATCTGCTCCTGGGCTCTTCTTAGGTGGGAGGTTTCCGGTGACTGAGTCTATCTCTTTGTTTCTATTCAGACAGTTGAGTTTATTAATTTCTTCTTTCATCAATGTAGTCTGTTTGTGAGTTTCTAGAAACGTGCCCATTTCCTCTAAATTATCATTCTTGTTGGCATATAAAATTTCAAAGTATCCTCTCATGATACTCTATTTCTGTGGGGTCAGTAGTGTTATCCCCTTGCTCATTCCTTATTTTGTGTATTTGCATCTGTTCTCATTTCTTTGTTAGTCTGGCTAAGGGTTTGTCAATTGTATTGATATTCTCAAAGGAACAGGCTTTGGTTTTTTTATTGTTTATAGTGCTTTCTTATTCTCTAATACATTAATTCTGCTCTAATCTTTGTTATTTCCTTCTTTCTATATCCCTTTGGTTTCGTTTGTAGGGGTTTATCCAATTCCTCCAAGTTTGCAGTTAGGTCTTCAGTTTTAGCTTTTTCTTCTCTTTTAATATATATATTTATGGCTATGAACCTCCTTCTCAGAACTGCTTTTCGCTGCATCCCATAGGTTTTGATATATTGTGTTGTAATTTTCATAAGTTTCAAGGTAGTTACTGATTTCTTTTGAGATTTCCCCCTTGTCCCACCATTTGTCTAAGAGTGTGTTGTTTAACTTCCATATCCTTGTGCCTAACCTGTTTCTCTGGCCCTTAGTGATTTCCAATTTCATTCTGTTATGGTCAGAGAAATTGCTTCGTCTAATCTCAACCTTTCTGAATTCATTGAGAGTTGTTCTGTGGCCTAGCATGTGTTCTATCTTGGAGTATGATCAATGTGCACTCGAAAAGAATGTAAATCTTATTGTATTTGTGCTTGTCGTTCTGTATATGTCTATTAAGTCCAGGTTCTCTAATGTATTGTTGAGAGCCTTTGTTTCATTATTGAATCTCTGTCTAGATGTTCTGTCTAATGCTGAAAAATGGTGTATTAAAGTCCCCCACTATCATTGTAGAGACATTAATTTCTCCACTTAGTTTTTCCATAGTATGCCTCATGTATTTTGGGGCACCCTGATTAGGTGCATAAATGTTTATGATTATTCTCTCTTCTTGAGGGATTACCCCTTTCAATTGTTTTGCATTTAAAGTCTATTTTGTCTGATATTACAATAGATACATCTGCCTTTTTTTTGGTTATTGCTGTCTTTAAAATTGATTTCTAGCCAATCACTTTCAGCCTCCTTGAATCCCTGGGCCGAAGGTGGGTTTCTTTTAAACAGGATATAAATGGAATATATTTCCTTATCCATTCTGCCAATCTGTGTCTTCTGATTGGTGAATTTCATCCATTAACATTCAGTGTTATTACTCACAATGAATTTCTTACTTTAGCCAATTTTTCTTTGGCTTAATTTATATCATATTTTGTTTTGTTTCTGTTTTTGAAATTTTAGTTGTTTTGAAACTCTCCTCCAACTCTCTCTTCCTTGTTTTTTTCCTTTCAACTTGTAGAACTTCCATTAACATTTCTTGAAGAGCAGGTTTCTTATTGACATACTCTCTTAATTTCTGTTTATCTGTGAATATTTTCAAACTCTCCATCATATTTTGAATCCTTGTTTTTCTACATAGAAAATTTGTGGCTGCAAGATTTTTTCTCTGAGTATTCTGACTATGTCATACCATTGTCTTCTTGCCTCCATGGTTTCAGCTGAGAAAACAGCACTTCATCTTATTGTGCTTCCTTTGTATGTGATGGTTCTCTTTTCTCTTGCAGCCTTGAGTATTTTCTCTTTGTCTTGAGCATTGCACATTTTGACAAGTATATGTCTTGGAGTTGGCCTGTTGGGATTTATACTGTTTGGGGTGTGCTGTGCTTCCTGGATCTTCACATCCATCTCACTCAATGGGGTTGGGAACTTTTCAGCCATTATTTCCTTCCACATTCCTTCTGTTCCCTTTCCCTTCACTTCTCCTTCTGGGATGTCCATAATGCATATGTTAGTGTATTTTGTTTTGTCAGTTATTTCCCTGAGTCCCTGCGGTATTTTTTCTATCCTTTTGTCTATGGGTTCTGCTGTTTGCTTGATTTCAGATGTATTGAATTCTACATCACTAATTCTTTCTTCTGCCTGTTCAAATCTGTTGTTATGTGAATCCAGCATTGAAGCCTCTGCGGGGCTTCGTGGAGTTCACGGGTGTGGAGGATGGCGCAGTTGAAAATGAAAACTGCAGAGACAGGTTCGGTGAAGCAAGTCCGTTTAATGAGGAAGCTTTTGGGCTTATATATGTTACAAGAGGGTGTGGCGGCAGGGGATTGGTGAGTTTAAAAATGAACAGTGTAAAGGGATAGGTGGCTGGGTTGCTGGGGGAATAGGCAGATTAGAGGGTTGGAGAATCCAGCATTGCCAACAAATCCTCCTTTTGTTTTATTTGATGGGCCTCCCTTGCTATTAGGGGGACTGTGCCTGTTTTAGGTCTAGACCGTGCTGTACGGCTACTGGATCTTACCCGTCATTGGAGACCATGGCAGCAATTGGCCGGCAACAATTGGCCAGATTGGCTGGGAACAATAGGCCTGTTTCCTGTCTTAGATTGATCCAGCAGCTTAGCCGAGGCGAGTAGGAGGGTTAGGTTGATTACCCAGTTTATAAGGGTCTAGTTGCCCGTCATTGACTATCCAGTCCAGCGCCTAACGAGGCATGATTTTATGGAGGTGTTATTTGATGAAGTTGACAGCTGGGAAGGAGAATGAGGGAAGGGAAGAAAGGATAGGGGAGGAGCTAAGTGTTGGAGCATTGAGTATTAGTGCACGTTGAAATAATTCCTTTGGCGATGCCTCTTTTGGAGGTGAATAGTTGACGGTAGGCTTCTTTTGCAGTGAGAATTCGTTGGTACTGGACCTGGATGGGCTTATTAAAGAGAGAGTTAACTTGATCTTTTATAAATTTTGTGAGTTTTTTGATGGCCCAAGGGCCTAAAGAGAGCAGCAGGAGAAAGGTAATGAGCGGTTTCAAAAGAGAGAAGAAGGTAAGAAAGGAGTCCCTGAGGTCCCCATTAGAGGGGTTCTGAGGTGTTATGGCTTATGAGAAGATTTTGATGACCTTTGGGAAGGAATGGCGGGAGGGGGGCGGGAGACGGGGATTGGAGGGTCTTCAGCAGTGGCGAGTTGTTGGTAGTGGACCCTGACAAAGGATGTAAAAACTGTATCAGTGTGATCTTTGGCGAGTTGGACGATTCTTTTGACAGCCCATGGTCCGATTGCTAGAGCAAGAAGAATAATAATCAGAGGGCCAAGGAAGGGGAGGAGATATGGAAGGAGGCCTTTGAGTCCCCAGGAAAGGTTTCCTAGGGCTTCTCTTTCCCTTTTTCGTTTTTCGAGCCCTTCTCTAACTATTGCTAGGTTGTCTTCAACTAGACCAGAGTAGTTGGCATAAAAACAGCATTCTTCATTAAGTGCAGCACAGAGGCCTCCTACTTTAAGCAGGAGAAGGTCTAGCCCTCTGCGATTTTGCAGGACTACCTCGGAAAGGGAATTAAGTGAATTCTTTAGGTGATTGATGGCCTTTTCAAGATGGGCGATGTCTTGGTCAATGGCCCGCCTAAGGGAAGAAAAGGCACTGTTTTGTTGGACTAGAGCTGCAATCCCGGTGCCGGCTCCCACAAGACCTAGGAGGGAGGCGATTGTAACAGCAGTAATGACTTCTCTCCTTTGTATGTATGTTGGCAGGAGGTGGTGCTGCCAGGAATCAAAAAAGGAGTCATCGCTGTGATATAAGACATGGGGAAGCAGGAGAGCAAGTACACAGGTTTCATTGGTGGAGTTGAGAACTTGGACATTGAGGTAAGGGTTAAGACCTGTAGAGGAACAAAGCCAGTTTGTGTTATTGGTGGGAATGAGAAATTTTGTGGTGATGTTAGGGGTAATTGTCTGGCTACAGAGAGTTTGCATGGTTGGAGGAACAGTGCCTCCGATTTTTGTTACACAGAGTCCGCTTTGAGAAACCGATTGGAATGTTAGTTTTGCGGTGCGGTTCCATAAGCACTTCGAGGGACTTTCTTCTTTGGATTCTGTGAAGAAAGAAGCATTAAAGGCTACAGCTTCATAGAGAGGCATCGAAGGGGAGAGACATAACCAGCAGCTGGAGGTTAAGTTGGCATTGGAGGAGTTGAGAGTGTTAAAAGAGGCTTCGACTAAGGACCGGAGGGGGTTGTGGATTTTTAGGGGGGGCGGTGGTGTAGGAGGGGCGGTGAGGGTGGTATATGCTGGGAGAGTGGTGGCATTTTTCATTGTAGAAGAAGGAATGGGCATAGGTGGTGTTAATCGAGCAACGGCCTGTATGTTTGGGGGGAACACCTTGGAGGTGGGCAAGTAACCTGAACAAGGGAGATAGGGCAGGCAGCAGGGTTATCAGTGCTGCTAGAGGAGAGGGTTGCTCCCATTTGCTCTAATATGTCTCTGCCCCAGAGGATGGTGGTAAGATGGGGGACAAAGAGAGGACAAAAAACACCAGAGTGTCCCTCCTCATCCTGCCACGGGACAAGAAGGGTGGACTGGAGAGAAGCTCCTTTTGCAGTGGCGCCATCAATGGCCGGACCCTGTTCAGTAGGCGTTATATGGGCATAGGATTCAGGAAAACAGGACACCTCTGCCCCAGTATCGAGAACTCCTGTATACCATTCGTCTTTGATTTTTAGGGTTAAGGTGTGGTGATTTCGGGGGACAGGAATGGTCCATCTTATGGCCTTGGAGGCCGGGTCTCTTGGGAGCGGGGCTGAGACTTGCCCCTTGTGGAGTTTAAAGGCTTGCCATTAATATCGGATGTAGAGCGGCAATCTCTTGCCCAGTGATATCCCTTTTTGCATTTTGGGCATGGAGTGGGTGGCCTGGATGGCCTTTTGGGCGCTGATGGTTTGCCAGGAAGCTTAATGCCTTTGCTAGGGCAAGGGCATTCACGGGCAAAGTGTCCCTCTTCCCCACAGTGAAAGCATGGTCCTGCAGCCAAGACTAGAGCAGAAGCGAAACTAGTGGCCAGATTATGGGACATTTGGTCGAGGTCTTTACAGGCCAGGATCCAGTCGTGGATAGAACCCTGACTTTTGGAGACAATGGCTTGTCTACAGACAGTATTAGTGCCCTCAAGAATAAGTTCTCGGGCTAGGGCCGTCTGGGCCTGCTCATTACTGACTTTATGAGCACAGGCTTCCTGGACCCTAGAGACAAAGGAGGAGAAGTCCTCATCCTTGTTTTGCATGAGCTTGGTAAAGGTATCTGTTTTAATGGCAGAGCAATTACCAAAGGCGTGCATGGCGACGCCCCGGAGTTGGTCCCAGAAGAGGGCGTTAGCCCCAGTATAGGACGCTGGGTTGGCATAGCCTCCGCTGCCTGTAAAAGCGTCTAGAGGGTAGTTAATTCCCTATGCATGGTTGGCCCTTTGTTGCTGTTCTGCCTGGTTCTGAAAATGGGCGCGCCAGTTGATGTACTGGCCTGGGGTGAGAATGGCCCGTGCGACCGCTTGCCAATCATAAGGAAGGTTAAGGTTAAGTGAGATATCAGTGAGGAGCTGCTGCGCAAAGGGACTCCCTAAACCGTCCTCCTTGACCTCCTCGCGGAGGCGCTTGAGCTCGGAAGGGTTGTAGGGGTACCAGGGAAGAGGACGCTGAGGGTTGGGTGCAAGGTTGATGGGGAAAAGCGAGGGAGCGGGGCAGAAATAATCAGGGAGAGGAGTATGACCAAACGGCAGAGGAATGTTGCCGGAGTAACCTGAGCGACTATTGTAACATTGTTGCGGGAGCAGGGGAGACGGTGGGGGCTGTTGCAGGAAAGCCGCAGCAGCCTCTGGGGAGATCACGGTGTTGGCATTGAGAGCCGAAGTCGAAAGTGGATAGGAAGCGGCGGGGGCAGAGGTACCAAGGCCGCTGGGGAGAGAAAGGGGCAGGGGGTGTGACAGAGCGGGTGGGGGAGCAGGGGTGTCAGGAAGTTTGGCAGGAAGTGGTGGGGTAACTGGGTGACTGGCGGGGCTAAGAGGAAGTATAGCTCTGCCCTCAGCGGAGGAGGGGAGTTCCGGATATAGAAGGTTCCGCTTTTCAGGCGGTGAAGAATGCGGAAGTGTGCCATTTTGAGTGCGGTTGTTAGCGGTTTTTGTTAGGGGTTCGGAAGCAGTATCAGAGTCTCCCAAAAGGTTGTTAAGCTGGAAGACTAGGGTGTTAGAGTTCTCACAGTCCTCCACGGAAGAGGAGGGCTCTGAAAGGGAGACCTCTAGAGGCTTGGCGCCAAGTAGGCAGGAGCGGATGGTAATAAGCATAGGAATGAGGCCGGGGGGGAGGCGTTTATTCTCATGCTCCATGGCAGAAGTTACTCTGTCGATGAGCAAGCGGTAGGTATCGGGATCCCAAAGATTAGCTGTGAGAAGCCAGGGGTTGAAGGGGAGAAGGAGGTCCCAGTAATTTTGAAGTTGTTGTGCTGAAACCTTGCACTGGTGACATGCGAGAAGGCTGGCGAGAGCCCTAACCTGAGGGGCTTGGCAAGAAGAGAAGGAGGCCCCCATGGTCTAGAGACAAGATTAGAATACAGAGAATGACGAGAGAGAAGAGGAAGAGGCAGAGAACAATCGGTGGAACGAGGGAAGAGGAGAGTTGGGGACAAAAATGGTAGAGGAGGCTAAGAGAAAAGACCAAGATTAATGGAAGGAGGAAAAAGAAATGAAACCAGGGGACAAAGTGGCTAAAGCTCATGGGGAACAAAAGGGAGGGGGTACCCCGGGGGCAAAGAAGCCGAATCTCAGGAGAGAGAGGTACCGAAGGGAATAGGGGTCTGCCAAGTTATGGAACAAGGCAGACGTAGTCCTTACCCATTCGCGGAGGTTACCAGCCAGCGGCAGACGACCGTGCCCCACGCTGGGCGCCAATTGAAGCCTCTGCAGGGCTTCGTGGGGTTCAAGGGTGTGGAGGACGGTGCAGTTGAAAATGAAAACTGCAGAGACAGGTTCGGTGAAGCAAGTCCGTTTAATGAGGAAGCTTTTGGGCTTATATATGTTACAAGAGGGTGTGGCGGCAGGGGATTGGTGAGTTTAAAAATGAACAGTGTAAAGGGATAGGTGGCTGGGTTGCTGGGGGAATAGGCAGATTAGAGGATTGGAGAAGCCAGCATTGCCAACACAGCATATTTTTGATTTCTTGGATTTTGCCATTGATCACCATCACATCAGTTATTTTGTGTACATTTACAATTTCTACAGTATATTCTACCAGTGTCTTCTTTATTCCTTAATCTCTTCTTTCACTTCTTTAAATTGGCCCATGTTTTTTTTGGGGGGGAATCTTTGATTAGGTGTTCAATGTTCTGCATATATTCCTGGATTTTAGTTTGGTCATTGGACTGGTCCATGTTTTCCTGTTTCTTGGGGTGGTTTGTAATTTTTTGTTGCCCTAATTTCATCATTTTACCTTGATGGGTTTATTCAGGCAATTAGCTGCTCTCTCTGCTCTAGAGTTTTTTAACTCGTGGTTCTTCATGTGTTTTAACTTCTTTTTGACAATTTTTCTTCTTATTTTATTTCCTACTTTCTTTCTATGTTCCCTTGAATGCAAAGGATTAGGGCCAGAGGAATAAAAAATGTGAGAAATGAAGAAGGATAATAGTAATATTGATAAAAGTTAGAAAAGGAGCCAAATAAGACTTAATCAAATGAATATGTAACTCATGTAGGCAGTGTAGAGTAATAAGAAGAAAAGTGGAGTACCTACAATGGACTGGGAAACTAAATAGAGGAATATATATATATATATATATATATATATATATATATATATATATAAAGATTTAGAAGGCTAGAATTAGGAGGGAGAGAAAGAGTAAAGCAAGGGCTGGAAGGAAAAACGTTAATATTAATAATAAAAGAAAGAAACCAAATAGATAGAATAGAAATCGATGCCCTTAAGTGGTGGGCATATGAAAAACGTGGTATATAAGAGCCACAACAGAATGCAGAAGGCAGAAAGATGCGGGAAGGATGAGATAGTTTGGAACACAAAATCAATATAGACAGAAAATGAGAAACCACTGAAGAAGCACGGCAAAGAAGAGACAAGCTAGCAGCTCCTAATTTTTAAAAAATGAAAGAAAAAAGAAAGGGCGGAGGAAAGAGGGAAGAAAAAGCAAGAGACAACAAATAAACAGAGGAAAACCAAACAACCACACAGGCCAGCAATCAAACAAAGGTAAGGAGGATCATTATTCTTCCTAGGATCCTTGTGGATCTTCTCAGCCTGCTTGTGTTTATCAATCAATTTCCCTGCAGGGTTCTATCTGCAGGTTTTGAAGCAGCTTTTAGCTATTACACTAAATTTAAAAGAAGAATTTATTTTTCATTTTTTAAAGTGACTGCCTTTTATTTTGGTTAAATACAAGATCCAAAATAAGTCCTCTTCCAGACCACCCCCTTCACTGAGGGAACCCTAAGTAGGCTCGTGGAAACTAATCAAGCACTTCCCACTTCCTGGACTCCCCAAGAGAGCTGAAGCTGTGATGCTATTCAGTGCAGAACAATAAAAACCACTGACTCTGCCCCTTCTGGAGCTGAGCCTCAGCATCACTGGGGTGCTAGGTAAATCAGGTTTTCTCAGCAGATTTGCCTCTCCCCTCAGCCTGGTGCTGCTTCAAGCCAGCTTATCGGCTCCCCAAAGCTATGCGGGGACTCAGGCAGCCAAATCAACGTTAAAGAATCCCCTCTCTGACTTGTGTCAGAATCCTCCCTCTCTCAGAAATTGCTCCCTCTCCCTGGCTTGGTGGGATTTGGTTCTTATCCCTGGGCAGCTAGGTAAATCATCTCCCTCAGCAGATTTACCCCTCCACTCTGCAGGGTATTCATTGAATCCAAATGATTTGTTTGCTCATGTTGCATGGGGTTCCAGGCAACCAAATCCACAGAAAAGAAAGCTCTTTCAACCCTTTTCCAAAGCACTTGCAGTCTCACAGAACGCTCCCTCTCACCGGGCCCTTTCACCCGACTGCCAGACCTGGAGACCTGGCTCAAGCTGGCCTTTTTTCCCCTCAAAAGTGGGGCTCAGCCATCTGTGTTAAGCACCACAAGCAAGGTAACAACTCACAAATCTCTACTGATCACTCCCTGCCATTGAGCTGGGCAAATAGATGTCCCAAGCTTCTTGCTCTGTGGGCCTACAGCACAACACCCGGCCAGGACCCTGCCCACAATTCAACTTCTGTCCAACAGCTTTAAAAAAGACATTCATTGTTCACTTTATCCACCTGATGATGTATGGGATCACATATCAATAAAAGTGATAGATAAATCAAAAATTTGCTCAAGGATAGCTAGAAAAATACCTGTCCATGTTAGTGTCTACAAGTGGATTGAGAGGTGAATAATTTCTTCTTTGTTCTGATATTTCTTTAGTCATTATAATTATTATACAGCTATAGAAATGTTTAATTATGTTTAAACGTATGAATGCACACCACTGTGAATATACCAAGGAACCAGGAATGTACACATTGGATAAAATGTATATTGGTTTGATATGTCTCAATAAAACAAAGAAATCAAAACCTTTCCTTAGGTTTTGATTTCTGCTCTAGATGTCCAGTTTATGTATGTTCATGTATGAGTGATATGCATCACAGCGAGAGAATGAGGGTGCTGAGAGACATTTATGAAGTTTTGAATTACCTATTTCTATAAAGTCTTATTCCTTTCTTCTTTCTTCATTGTTGGATTCTATAATCATGGATGCATAGAAAGGAGGGCGTTATACTCTGCTTGATGGATTAGGTCCTTGACTTTAATGAACCATTCCTCTCCCCCATGATATCTTGTAAATATTTGGGTCACTCTTTGTCACCTTGTGGGTCCCACAAGTCCCTTTTTCCCTTCCTGGACCTGGCAGTTCCTTCATAAGACATAAGAGAAATTTGGAGGCTGGGAGATATTTGTTCTCTGAGTTATTGGGTTTAATTGTTGTATGTGTGAATTCTGTTTCTTTTTAAGAATGATTTTGATTTTATTTCCAATACTTTCTAAGTGATTACAATATATCATAACATCTGGTATTTATATATGGATACCTGCATCACAGTCTCTCTGCACTCAAGAACAGCCCAATTATGTCCAGAAAATCGGGAATGGTTTCCTTGAAACAAAATCTGGGATGTTCTAATCATTCAGTAAACAATCCTGAAATCATGGAAATATATCTCCTCAGAATTATCAATATATCTACACTCACTTTAATAATAAACATTTTTTTACAATCTAATATATGTTTCAGTTCCTACTTTTAAAACAAAGTCTTTTTCAACAGCTTTGAAAAAGCCAATCACTGTACGCTTTACCCACATGGTGTAGTAAGGAATCACATATCAATAAAACTTATAGATAAACAAAAAAACGTTGTTCAAAGACAGTCATTAAAACACCTATGTATATCATTGTCAACAAATGGATTGAGAGGTGAATAATTTCTTCTTTATTCTTCTCTTTTTTCTTTATATATTATCATTATTAGAGATGTATTTAAAATGTTTAATAATGATTAAAGAGATCAATGCTCACCATTATATATACCAAGGGCCAGGGAATGTACGCAATGGTTAAAAAAGATATTGTTTTAATATGTCTCAATAAAGCAGATTTGTTTTAAAATCTTGGAGAATGTCAAGAATTGTGCATCCCAGTTTCACCATGGATATTAATTATTAGTCACGTTTCTGAAATGCTCAGGCCAATTTTTTAAAATGAATCACAATTCATGTTTCTGCTGGAGAAGTGTGTATGGGACCACTGAAATGTGTTAAGCCCATTTATTTTCCAAGGTCGTTTCCTCTCTAGAATTCAAGTATATGTATGCTCATGTATGACTGAAATGTATCACTAAAATATTTATTAAGAGAAAGAGTGAGGTGAAAGACCAATATGAAGATTTGGAATTACCTTTTTCTGTAAAGTAGTCTTTCATTTGTGTTTCTTCATTGGTGGTGGCTATGATCATTCATGCATAGAACGTATGGCAAAACAATCTGCTTGATGAATTAGGTCCTTTACTTTTATGAGCCATTCCTTACCCCCATGATAACTTGTAAACATTTGAGTCACTCTTTGTCACCTTGTGATCCCTATAAGTCACTTTTTCTCTTCTGGGTGATGGAAAGGTCCTTCAAAAGCCATAGGAGAAATTTGAAGGCTGGGATATATTTGTACCCTGAGTTCCTGGGTTTTCATATTTTTATATATGGATTTTTTTCTTTGTAAGAATGAGTTTGATTTCATTTCCAATACTCTCTACAAAATTACAATATGTCATAAGATCAAGTATTTATATATGGATACCTGCAACACAATCTCTCTGCACTTGAGAATAGCCCAAAAATGTCCAGAAAATAAGGAATGGATACCTTGAAAAAAGTCCAGAGCCTTTAAACATTCAGTAAACAATCGTGAAACAATGGAAAAAGATCTCTGAATTACCGATTCTCCTACACTCCCTATTAAAATTAATATTTTCTTTCAAATTGATATCCATTTCAGTTCATAATTTTAAAATAAAGACCTTTTCAACAGCTTCAAAAAAGCTATTCATTGTTCACTTTGTCCACATGATGTAATATGAGATCACATATCAATAATACTGATAGAAAAACAAAAAATGTTGTTCAAAGACACCTTTCTATGTCTGTGTCAAGAAATGGATTGAGAGGCGAATAATTTCTTATTTATTCTTCTGGTTTTTCTTTATTTATAGTAATTATAAGAGAGCTGTTGAAAATGTTTAATAATGATTGAAGAGAGGAATGCACATCACTGTGAATATAACAAATACCAGGGAATGGAAACATTGGAGGAAAAAAGATATTGGTTTAATAGGTCTCAATAAAGCAGATTTATTTAAAAAATCTTGGAGATATCAGGAATTGTATCACCCAAGTTGAGCCTTCGATAATAGTTATCAGTAGTGTTTCAGTAATGCTCTGGCTAATTTTTAAAAATGAATAACAATTCAAGTTTCTGCTGGAGATGGGACCACTGTAAGGTGTTATGCCCCTTTATTTTCTAAGGTTGTGATTTTTCCTAGACTTCAAGTTCATGTATGTTCATGTATGACTGATATGCATCACTAAAAATATATATTAAGGGAGAGAGGGTGGTGAGAGACAAATATGAAACTCTGGAATTACCTATTTCTCTAAATTGGTCTTGCTTTTGTGTTTCCTCATTGTTGGAGAGTTTAATCAAGAATGGATAGAATTGTCTGCTTGATTGCTTAGGTCCTTGACTTTTCTGAACCATTCCTCTCCCCCATGATATCTTGTAAACGTTTGAGTAACTCTTTGTCACCTTGTCGACCCTATATGACCCCTTTTCTCTTCTGGGTGTTGTCAAGGTCCTTCATAAGCCATAGGATAAATTTGGAGGCTGGGAGCTATTTGTACTCTGAGTTCCTGTGTTTTGATTTGTCTATATGTGGATTCTGTTTCTTTGTAGGATTGATTTTGATATTATTTCCAATACTTTATATGAAATTTCAATATGTCATAAGAGCAGGTATTTATATGTGAGTACCTGCATCAAAATCTCTGTGCACTCAAGAAAAGCCCAATCATGTCCAGAAAATCAATAATTGTTTCCTTGAAACAAAATCTGGAGGCTTCTAAAAATTCAGTAAACATTTCTGAAATCATGGAAAAAGTTCTCTGGATTACTGATTTTCCTACACTCCCTTTTAAAATTGTATTATCTTTCAATCTAATAACAGTTTCAGTTCATAATTTTTTTAAAGTACTTGTATAAATCCAGTCATTGTTCCCTTTGTCCACATTATATTGTATTGTATCACCGATGAATAAAATTGATAGATGAAGGAAAAAAGTTGTTCAAGGGCAGCCAGAAGATCACCTATGTATGTCAGGGTCAACAAATGGAGTAAGAGGCGAATAATTTCTTCTTTTTTCTTCTGATTTTTCTTTCTTTATTATAATTATTATAGAGCTATTGAAAAGGTTTAATAACAATTGAAGTGATGAATGCACACCACGGTGAATATATCAAGGGCCAGGGAATGTACACATTGGTGAGAGACAAATTTGAAGCTTTGGAATTACCTATTTCTCTAAAGTCATCTTCCTTTTCTGTTTCTTCATTTTTGGAGTCTATAATCATGCGCGCATATTATGGAGGATGGAACACTCTGTTTGATAGATTAGGTCCTTGACTTTTGTAAACCCTTCCCCCTCCAATGATATCTTGTAAACATTTGAGTTTCTCTTTGTCACATTGTGGAAACTCCAAATCCCTTTTCCTCTTTTGTGTTTTGACAAGTTCTGTCATAAGCCATAGGAGAAATTTGGAGGCTGGAACCTAATTTTACTCTGAGTTTCTAGGATTTCATTTGTCTATATGTGAATTCTGTTTCTTTGTAAGAATGTTTTTTATGTTATTTCCAATACTTTCTAAAAAATTATAATATGTCATTAAAGCAGGTATTCATATATGGATACGTGCATCACAATCTTTCTGCACTTGAGAACAGCCCAATGATGTCCAGAAAATCAGGTATGGTTTCCTTGAAAAAAATGCAGAACTTACTAAACATTCAGTAAACTTTCGTTAAATCATTGACAAAGATCTCCTCAGAATTATCGTTTTACCAACACTCCCTTATAAAATTAACATTTCCTTTCAATACAATATCTCTTTCACGTCATAATTTTAAAATAAAGAGCTTTCAACAGCTTTATAAAAAAGCCATTCATTGTTCACTATGTCTACATGATGTAGTATGGGATCACATAACAATAAAATTGATAGATAAAAAAAGAAAGTTGTTCAAGGACAGCCAGAAAAACACCTATGTACACCAGTGTCATCAAATTGATTGAAAGGTGAATAATTTCTACTTTATTCTTCAGGTTTATCTTTATTTATTATAATTAGTATAGAAGTATTGAAAATGTTTAATAATGATTGAAGAGATGAATACACATAACTGTGAATATACCAAGGACCAGGGGAATTACACATTGGATAAAAATATATTGCTTTAATATCTCTCAATAAATCATTTGTTTTTAAAATCCTTGGGATGTCAGGAATTGTACTCCCAAGTGGAGTCATTGATAATAGTTTTTGTTGAGTTTCAGAAATGCTCCACCAAATTTTAAATTTTTATGGACCATTCCTCTCCAACATGATATCTTGTAAATATTTGAGTCACTTTTTGTCACCTTGTGGATCCTACAATTCCCTATTCTTCTGTTTCTTGGCAAGGTCCTTCTTAAGCCATAGGAGAATTTTGGAGGCTGGGAGGTATTTGTACTTTGAGTTCCAGGGTTTTCAATTGTCTATATGTGGATTTTGTTTCTTTGTAAGAATTATTTTGATTTTAATTCCAATACTTTCTAAAAAACACAATATGTCATAAGAGCAGGTATTTATATATGGTTACCTGCATCACAATCGCTCTGCCCTCAAGAACAGCCAAATGATGTCTAGAAAATCAGGAATGGTTTCTTTGAATAAAATCTGGAGCCTTCCAAACATTCAGTAAACAATTATGAAATCATGGAAATAGATCTACACTGAATTATTGATTTACACAAACTCCCTTTTAAAATTTACAATTCTTTCAATCTATTATCCTTTTCAAATCATAATTTTAAATTAAAGACCTTTCAATAGCTTTTAAAAAGCCATTCGTTGCTCAATTTGACCACATGATGTAGTATAGGATCACATATCAATAGAATTGATAGATAAAAGATGTTGTTCAAGGACAATCAGAAAACACCTTTGTATGTCTGTCAAGAAATGGATTGAGAGATGAATAATTTCTACTTTATTCTTTTGGTATTTCTTTATTTATTATTAGTATTATAGCGCTATTGAAAAGGTATACTAATGATTGAACAGGTGAATGGACACCACTGTGAATATATGGAGGAACAAGGAAAATACATGTTGGATAAAAAAGATATTGGTTTAATATATCTCAATAAAACAAATTTGTTTTTAAAATCGTGGGGATGTCAGGTATTGTACATCCAAGTTGATCCATTGTTAATAATTAGTAATTGTGTTTCAGAAATTTTGGGGCCAATTTTAAAAATGAATCACAACTGATTTTTCTGCTGGAGATGGGACCACTGTAAGGTGTTATGCCCATTTATTTTCTAAGATCGTGATTTCTCCTCTATGCTTCAAGTTTATCTATGTTCATGAATGATTGATATGCATCACTAAAAATGTATATTGAGCAAAGATGGTGGTGAGAGACAAATATGAAGCTTTGGAATTACCTATTTCTATAAAGTGGAATGCCTTTTGTGTTTCTCCATTGTTGGAGGCTATAATCACTTTTGCATAGAATGGAAGGTGGTACACTCTGCTTCATGGATTAGATCCTTGACTTTTATGAACCATTCCTCTTCCCATATCTTTTAAACATTTGGGTCACTCTTTGTCCCCTTGTGTACCCTACAATTCCCTTTTTTCTCTTCTGGGTGTTGGCAAGGACCTTCATGAGACATAGGAGAATTTTGGAGACTGGGAGCTATTTGTACTATGAGTTCCTGGGTTTTCATTTCTGTATATTTGGATTCTGTTTATTTGTTAGAATTAGTTTCATTTTATTTCCAATACTTTCTAAAAAAATAAAACTATGTCATAAGAGCAGGTATGTATATATGGATACCTGCATTAAATCTCTATGCACTTGAGAACAGCCCAATGATGCCCAGAAAATCAGGATTGGTTTCCTTGAACCAAAATCCATAGCTTTCTAAACATTCAAAAAAAAAAATCAAGAAATCATGGAAAAGATCTCAGAATTATCGATGTACCTACTTTCCCCTTTAAAATTAGCATTTTCTTTCAATCTAATATTGGTTTCAGTACATAATTTTAATATAAAGACCTTATAAACAGCTTAAAAAAAGACATTCATTGTTCAATTTGCCCACATGATATAGTATGTGATCACATATAAATAAAACTGATACATAAACAAAAAAAAGTTGTTCAAGGACTGCCAGTCAAACACCTATGTATGTCAGTGTCAACAAATGGATTGAGATTTTTAAAATTTCTTCTTTATTCTTCTGGGTTTTCTTTATTTATTATAATTATTATAGAGCCATTTAAAATGTTTAATAATGATTGAGGAGATGAATGCCCACCAATGTGAATATACCAAGGACCAGGGAATGTACACATTGTATAAAAAAGGCATTGGTTTAATATGACTCAATAAAACATATTTGTTTTAAAAATTAAGGGAATGTCAGGAATTGTACACCCAAGTGAAGCCATGGATAATAGCTATAAACCATGTTTCAGAATTGCTCTGGATAATTTTTAAAAAATGAATCTCAATTCAAGATTCTGCTGGGAATGTGTGTATGGGACAACTGTATGGTGTTATGCCCCTTTATTTTCTAAGGCTGTGATTTCTGCTCTTGACTTCAAGTTTATTTATGTTCAATTATATTTGATATGCACCTCTAAAAATATATATTAAGAGAACGAGTGTTGTGAGAGACAAATATGAAGCTTTGGTAGTCCTATTTCTCTAAAGTGGTCTTTCTTTTGTGTTTATTCATTGTTGGATGCTATAATCACACTTTCTTAGAATGTAGGGTAGTACACTCTGCTTGCATCATTAGGTCCTTGACATTTATGAACGAGTTCTATCCCCCATGATATCTGGTAAACATTTGAGTCACACTTTGTAAACTTGAGCAAACTAAAAGTCCCTTTTTTCCTTCAGGATGTTTCCTTCATAAGCCATAGGAGAAATTTAGAGGCCCTGAGCTATTTGTACTCCGAGTTCTAGGGTTTACATTTGTCTATATGTGGATTTGGTTTCTTTGTAAGAATGAATTTGATTTTATTTCCAATACTTCTAAAAAATTATAATATGTCATAAGAACAGGTATTTATATATGGATACATGCATCAAAATCTCTCTGCACTCAAGAACAGCCCAATGATGTCCAGAAAAACTGGAATGGTTTCCTTGAAACAAAATCTGTGGACTTCTGAACATTCAATAAACAATCTTGAAATCAAGGAAAAAGATGTCTTGAGAATTATTGATTTACCTACACTCCCTTTTAAAATTAACATTTTCTTTCAATCCAATATCCATTTTAGTTCATAAATTTTAAAATAAAGACCTTTTCAACAGCTTTAAATAAGGCATTCATTGTTCAATTTTTCCAAATCATGTAGTATGGGATCACATATCAATAAAACTGATAAATAAACAAAAAAAAATTTTGAAAGTACAGCCAGAAAAACACCTAAGTATGTCGGTGTCAACAAATGGAGTGAGAGGTGAATAATTTCTTCTTTATTCTTCTGGTTTTTCTTTATTTATTAAAATTATTACAGATCTATTGAAAAGTTTTAATAATGATTGATGAGATGAATGCACACCACTGTGATTATAGCAAGGACTGCGGAATGTACATATTCATATTGGGTGAAAAAGGTAGTGGTTTAATATATTTCTATAAAACAGATTTGTTTTCAAAATCATTGGAAGGTCAAGATTGGACACCCAAGTGGAGCCATGTATAATAGTTATTAGTAGTGTTACAGATAAGCTCTTCCATATATTTGAAAATGAATCAAACTTCATGTTTCAGCTGGAGATGGGATCATTTTACAGTGTTATGCCCCTTTATTTCTGAAGGCTGTGATTTCTGCTCTAGGCTTCAAGATTATATATGTTCATGTATGATTGATATGCATCACTAAAATATATATTAAGAGAAAGCGTGTGGTGAGAGACAAATATGAAGCTTTGGAATTACCTATTTCTTAAAGTGGTCTTCCTTTTTTTTCTACATTGTTGGAGGCTATAATCACATGTGCATAGAATGGAGGGCGGTACACCCAACTTCATGGATTACGTCTTTGACTTTTTTGAACCATTCCTCTCCCCCATGATTTCTTGTATACATTTGAGTCACTTCTTGTCATCTTGTGTTCCCTACATGTCCCTTTTTTCTTCTGGTTGTTTCCAATGTCTTTTCTAAGCCAGAGAAGAAGTTTGGAGGCCCAGAGCTCTTTCTGCTCTGAGTTCCTGGGTTTTCATTTGTGTACATGCATATTCTGTTTCTTTGTAACAGTGAGTTTGATTTTATTTCCCACACATTCTAAAAAATTACAATATGTCATAAGAGCAGATATTTATATATGGATACCTGCATCACAATCTCTCTGCACTTGAGAACAGCCCAGTAATGTCCATAAAATCAGGAATGGCTTCCTTGAAACAAAATCCAGTCTTCTAAACATTAAGTAACCAATCGTGAAGTCATGGAAAATGATCTCCTCAGAATTATCAATTTACCTACACTCCCTTTTTAAAGTAACATTTTCTTTCAATCTAATATCCATATCAGTATATAATTGTATAATAAAGTCATTTTCAGCAGCTTTAAAGAAACAATTTTTTGTTCTCTTTGTCCACTTGATGTAATATGGAATCACATATCATTAAAAATGATAGGTAAAATAAAAAAGTAGTTCAAAGACAGCCAGAAAAACACCTATATATGTCAGTGTCAACAAATGGATTGAGAGTTGAATAATTTTTACTTTATCTCCTGGTATGTCTTTATTTATTATAATTATTATAGAGTTATTTAAAATTTTTAATAATGATTGAAGAGACAAATGCACTCCATTGTGAATATACCAAGAACTAGGGAAGATACACATTTGATAAAAATGATATATAGTTAATATACCACAATTAAAAAGATTAGTTATAAGAATCGTGGGGATGCCATGAATTGTACACCCAAGTAGAGCCATGGATAATAATTATTAGTAGTGTATCAGAAACGCTCTGGCAAATTTTTCAAAATGAATCACAATTCAAGTTTCTGCTGGAGATGAGACCACTGTAAGGAGTATGCCCCTTTATTTTCTAAATTCGTGGTTTCAGCTCTAGACTTCAAGTTTATGTATGCTCATGTTTTATTCATATGCATAACTAAATATATTTATTTCTTTAAGAGAAAGAGGGTGGTGAAGGACAAGCATGAAGCTTAGGAATTACCTATTTCTCTAAAGTCATTTTCCTTTTGTGTTTCTTCATTTTCATAGGCAATAACCACACATGCATAGAATGGAGCGAGGTGCACTTTGCTTGATATTTGTATCCTTTACTATTATGAGCCACTCCTCTCCCCCATGATATCCTGTAAACATTTGAGTCATTCCTTGTAACCTTGTGGACACTACAAGTCCCTTTTTCTCTTCTGGGTGTTGGTAAAGACTTCATAAGCCATTGGAGAAATTTGGAGCCTGGGAGATCTTTTTACTCTTAGTTCCTGGGTTTTAATTTGTGTATTTGTGGATTGTTTTTCTTTGTAAAATTGAGTTCGATTTTACTTTCAATACTTTTGGAAAAATTACAATATGTCATAATAGCAGGTATTTATATATGGATAACTGCATCACAATCTCTCTGCACTCTAGAACAGACCACATGATGTAATATAGGATCACATATCAAAAAAACTGATAGATAAAATAAAAAACTTGTTCAAGGACAGCCAGAAAAATACCTATATATGTCAGTGTCAACAAATGGTTTGAGAGGTGAAAAATATCTCTTAATATATATATAATATATAATATATATAATATAATATATATATATATATCTTAATATATATATTAAGAGAAAGAGGGTGGTGAGGGACAAGCATGAAGTTTGGAATTACCTATTTCTCTAAAGTGCTCTTCCTTTTTTTGTTTCTTCATTTTTGTAGGCTATAATCATACGTGTATAGAATTTAGGGCTTTACACTCTTCTTGATGGATTAGTTCCTTGACTTTTATGAACCATGCCTCTCCCAGATGATACTTTCTAAACATTTGAGTCACTCTTTGTCATCTTGTGGACTCCACAATTCTCTTTTTCTCTTCTGGGTGTTGGCAAGTTCCTTCAAAGACATAGGAGAAATTTGGAAGCTCGAGATATTTGTACTCTGTATTCCTGGGTTTTCATCTGTGTATATGTGGATTCTGTTTCTTTGTAAGAATCTTTGATTTTATTTCCAATACTTTCTAAAAAATACAATATGTCATAAATGCAGGTATTTATATATATGGATACCTTTATTACAATTTCTCTGCACTAGAAAACAGCCAAATGATGTCTAGAAAAACAGGAATGTTTTCCTCAAAACAAAATTCGTAGCCTTCTAAACATTCAATAAACAATTATGAAATCATGGAAAAAGATCTCAGAATTATCAATGTATCTACATTCCCTTTTAAAAATTAACATTTTCCTTCAGTCTAATATCCATTTCAGTGCCGAATTTTAAAATAAAATCTGTTTCAATGCTTTTAAAAAGCCATTCATTGTTCACTTTTTCCACATGATATAGTATGGGACCACATATCAATAAAACTGATAAAGAAATAAAAAAAGTTGTTCAAGTGCAGCCAGAAAAATACCTTTGTATGTCAGTGTCAATGATGGATTGAGAGTTAAACAATTACCTCTTTATTTTTTCTGTTTTTTCTTTATTTATTATAATTATTATAGAGATATTGAAAAGGTTAGGGTTAAAACATATATGTTTTAAAAATCACGGAAATATCAGAAATTTTACACCCACGTGGCATCATGGATAAGTGTGATTAGTCATGTTTCAGAAATGCTCTTCCCAATTTTTAAAATGAATCACAATTAAAGTTTCTGCTGGGTATGTGGGAATGGGGTCACTGTAAGGAGTTATGCCCCTTTATTTTCTAAGGTCTTGATTTCTGCTCTAGACTTCAAGTTTATATATGTTCATGTATGATTGATATGCATCAATGAAAATATATAGTAAGAGAAATTGTGTGGTTAGAGACAAATATAAATCTTTGGAATTACCTATTTCACTAAAGTGGTGTTCCTTTTCTGTTTCTTCATTGTTGGAGGCTATAATCATGCGTTCATAAAATGGACAGCAACACCCTCTGCTTGATGGCTTAGGACTTAACTTTATGAACCATTTCTCTCCCCATGATATCTTGTAAACTTATGAGTTATTCTTTGTCACCTTTTGGACACTACCAGTCCAGTTTTCTCTCATGGGGGTTGGCAAGATCCTTCACAAAACCTAGGAGAAATTTGGAGGCTAGAGCTATTTCTACTCTGAGTGCCTTTTTCTTTGTAAGATGAATTTTATTTTATTTCCAATACTTTCTAAAAAATTACAATATGTCATAAGAGCAGGTATTTATATATGGATCCCTGAATCACAATCTCTCTGCACTCAAGGACAGCCTAAGATGTCCAAAAATCAGGAATTCTTTCATTGAAACAAATCCAGAGCCTTCTAAACATTCAGTAAACAATTGTGAAATCTTGGAATGAGATCTCTGAATTATCAATTAATCAGAACTCCCTTTTAAAATTAAAATTTTCTTTCAATCCAATATTCTTTTCAGTTCATAACTTTAAAATAACGACCTTTTCACCAGCTTTAAAAATGCCATTCATGGTTCATTTTGTCCACATGATGTAGTATGGGATCACATATCAATAAAACTGATGGATAAACAAAAAAAGTTGTTCAAGGACAGCCAAAAAAACACCAATGTTAGCCAGTGGTTTAATATGTGTAAATAAAACAGATTTGTTTTAAAATCATGGGAATATCAGAAATTGTACACCCAAGTTGAGCCCTGGATAACAGTTCTTAGTCGTGTTTCAGAAATGCCCTGGCCAATTATTAAAAATTAATCACAACTCAAGTTTCTGCTGCACATGTGTGTATGGGAGCACTGCAAGGTGTTATGCCCCTATATTTTCTAAGGTAGTGATTTCTGATCTGGACTTCAAGTTTATGTATATTATAGTATGATTGATATACCTCACTAAAAATATATATTAAGAAAAAAAGGGTGGTGAGAGACAAATATGAAGCTTTGGAATTACCTATTTTTCTAAAGTGGACTATCTTTTGTGTTTGTTCAGTGTTGGAGTCTATAATCACATGTGTGTTAACACTCTCTCTCACCTTATGGAACCTACAAGTCCCTTTTTCATTTCTGGGAATTGGCAAGATACCTGATAAGGCATAGGAAAAATTTTGAGGCTGGGTACTATTTGTACTCTGAGTTCCTGGGTTTTCATTTGTGTATATGTGGATTCTGTATTTTTGTAAGAATGGTTTTGATCTTATTTCCAATACGTTCAAAAAATAAAAATATTTCATAGGAGCAGGTATTTATATATGGATACTTGCATCACAATCTCTCTGCAGTCAAGAACACTCAGTTATGTCCGGAATATCAGGAATGGTATCCTTGAAATAAAATCTGCAGCCTTCTAAACATTCAGTAAAGAATCGTGAAATCATGAAAAAAGACCACTGAATTAACGATTCACATACACTTCCATTTAAAATTAACATTGTCTTTCAATCTAATATCTGTTTCAGTTCACAATTTTAAAATAAAGACCTTTTCAACAACTTTAAAAAAGCCACTCATTGTTCACTTTGTCCAAATGATGTAGTATGGGATCACTTATCAATAAAACTGATAGATAAAGAAAAAAAGTTGTTCAAGGAGAGCCAGAAACACTATGTATTTCAGTGACAAAAAAATGGAGTGAGAGGTGAATAATATCTTATTTATTATTCTGGAATTTCTTTATTTGTTATACTTATTATTGAGCTATTGTAAAGGTTTAATAATGATTGAAGAGATGATTGCACACCACTGTGAATATATGAAGAACCAGTGGATGTACACATTGGATAAAAAAGATATTGGTTTAATATGTCTCAATAAAACAGATTTGTTTTAAAATTGTGGGAATATCAGAAATTGTACACCCAAGTTTAGCCATGGATAATAGTTATTAGTCGTGTATCAGAAATGCTCTGGCCAATTATTAAAAATGAATCACAATTCAAGTTTCTGCTACAGATGTGTGTATGGGAGCACTGTAAGGTGTTATGCCCCTATATTCTCTAAGGTAGTGATTTCTGATCTAGACTTCAAGGTTATGCGTATTCATGTATGATTGATATGCATCACTAAAAATATATATTAAGAAAAAGAGAGGGGTGAGAGACAAATATGGAACTTTGGAATTACCTATTTCTCTAAAGTGATCTTCCATTTTGTTTCTACATTGTTGGAAGCTATAATAACGTGTGCATAGAATGGAGGGCAGTACACTCTGCTTGATGGATTAGGTCCTTGAATTTTATGAACTCATACTTTCCCTCATGATATCTTGTAAATATTTGAGTCATTCTTTTTCACCTTGTGATCCCTACCAGTTCCTTTTTTTCTTCTGAATATTGGCAAGGTCCTTCTTATGTCAGAAGAGAAATTTTGAGGCAGGTAGCTATTTGTACTCTGAGTTCCGGGGTTTTCATTTGAGTATATGTGAATTCTGTTTCTTTGTAAGAGTGAGTTTGATTTTATTTCCAATGCTTTCTAAAAAATTACAATATATCATAAAAGCAGGTATTTATATATGAATACCTGCATTACAATCTTTCTGCACTCGAGAACAGCCCATTGATATCAGAAAATCTGGAATGGTTTCCCTGAAACCAAATCCAGATCTTTCTAAACATTCAGTAAACAATTGTGAAATCATAAAAAAAGATATCCTCTAAATTATCAGTTTACCTGCAATTCCTTTTAAAATTAACACTTTCTTTCCTTCTTATATTTGTTTCAGTTCATAATTTATAAATGAAGACCTTTTCAACAGCTTTAAAATATCCATTAATTGTTCACTTTGTCCTCATGATGTAGTATTGTATCACATATCACTATATATATATATAAATATTAATACAAAGAGGGTGTGCAGGGACAATATGAAGCTTTGGAACCACCTATTTCTCTTGAGCTGTCATCTTTTTGTGTTTCTTCATTGTTGCAGGCTATAATCAGGCGTGCATTGAATGGAGGGTGGTACACTCTGCTTGGTGCATTAGGTCCTTGACTCTTATTAACCATTTCTCTCCCCGGTGATATCTTGTAAACATTTGAGTCACTCTTTGGCACCTTGTGGACATTACAAGACCCTTTTTCTTTTCTGGGTGTTGGCAAGGTCCTTCATAAGACAATGGAGAAATTTGGAAGCTGGGTGCTTTTTGACTCTGAGTTCCTGGGTTCATTTGTGTATATTTGGATTCTGTTTCTTTGTTTGAATGAGCTTGATTTTATTTCTAATACTTTTTCAAAAACCTAATATGTCATAAGAGCAGGTATTTATATATGGATCCTTGCATCACAATCTCCCTTCACTCGAGAACAGCCCAATGATATCCAGAAAATCAGGAATGGTTTCCTTGAAACAAACCCCAGAGTCTTCTAAACATTCAGTAAACAATAATAATATCATGTTAAAAGATCTCCAATGAATTATCAATTTACCTACACTCCCTTTTAAAATTAACATTTTCTTTGAATTGTTTATTTGTTTCATTTCATAATTTAAAAATAAATACCATTTCAACAGCTTTAAGAAAGCCATTCTTTGTTCACTTTGTCCACATGATATAGTATGGGATCACCTACAATAAAACAGATAAATAAATTTTAAAAAGTTGATAAAAGACAGCCAGATAAATTCCTATGTATGTCAGTGTCAACAAATAGATTGAGAGGTGAATAATTACTTCTAAATCTTCTGGTTTTTCTTTATTTATTATAATTATTATAGAGTTATGGAAAAAGTTTAGTAATGATTGAAGAAATGAAAAAACACCACTGTGAATATACCAAGGAACAGGGAATTTACACATTGGATAAAAAAGATAACTGGAGCCTCCCGCCTACCTATGTGCCAGGTGGCATGAAATCTAGGTGGAGCTGCAACTCCTACCCTACAGCTCAATGGACTCATCCAAGTTACCTGGTGAGGAGACAATGATGGGCAATGGCCATCCCAGGGAATGGAGAGGGCCTGCATCGGCAGGTAGGATCATCCCACCCACCATATCCATGGGATATAAGCCCTCTCTCACTTGGAGTTGGAGTGGACATCACCATCCCAGTCCCTTCAAGATTGGGGGAAGAACTATGGACTAGAGTGGACTTGATGGTATTCTCTTGTTTACATATGGTGATTCTAGCAATGCAAGAAGTTGTAACAATGTGGTGGAGTCAGTGGCCACTTGACACTTTTGGGGTAGGGAGGGGATGAGCGGTTGAAATACAGGGGCTTCTTTGGGAGTTGGAGGTTGTCCTGAGTACTGTTGTGGCAACGGATGTAGGCCATTTTAAATCAGCACACACAACTCAGAACTGAGTGGGAGAGAGTGTGGTCTACAGTGTGAACTGTGGTCTATGGTTGGTGGCAAGACTCCAGGATGTGTAAGCTCATTGAGGGTGGTGGGCCACACTGTGGGAGATGTTTGTGTGGGATGTGATGGGAGGTGTGGGAGGTGGGCAACATGGGAATCCCAGTGGGTTCTGTGTAATATTTTGGGTAATCTAAGCACCTCTTAAAATATATGTATATATATATATATAACATTTTTGTAAGCAAATACACATATATGCATATATATTTAAATATCATTTTGCAAATGTTTGTATGTATTGTGAGAATTTTGATTTTTACCCATAATAAAAAAAATAAATAAATAAATAAATAATAAAAAAAGAAATGATGGCTAAAAGGAAAAAAAAAATAAAATAAAATAAAGATTAAATAAGGCCACAAAAAAAAAAAAATCAAAGTAGGATTTAGACAGGCGTTTTACATATCTGTTTTTAAATGGCTGTGCCAAATTATGTTGGGCAGTGTTGACGCGACAGTCTCTGTGGGCTTTGGGTCCTGACTGACACATCCAGTTGCATGAATCTGTGCAAGTTCTTTAGCTTCTCAGGAGGCAAGGTCCTTACCTAACTGGATCTCAGTGCCACTTATCTGAAATTGGTATTAATACGAACAATAGTTACCCACAGGGGTTGTTGTGCATGTTAAAGATCTTGACAACTATGAAGCTTCGTAAAATGAAAATCAACTAGATTTGTGTGTTTATTTTTAAAACTTTAATATTCCAAATCATTGTTTATATTTCAGTGCATTTAAAAATATTTCACATGACATGCAATACATATTTTGCATTGTTAATAGTTAAAAGTTTAAGATGGAAAATAAAAAAAAAAAATATTGGTTTAATATGCCACAATAAAACATATTGTTTTAAAAATCATGGGGATGTCAGGAATGGTATACACAAGTTGAGCCATGGATAATAGTTATAGTCGTTTTTCAGAAATGTTCTGGCCAATTTTTAAAAAAATGTTTCTTCATTGTTAGAGGCCATAATCACACATGCATATAATGGAGGCCAGTACAGTCTGCTTGATGGATTATGTCCCTGAGTTTTATGAACCATGCCTCTACCCCATGAAATCTTGTAAACATTTGAGTCATTCTTTGTCAACTTTTGGACCCTACAAATCCCTTTTACCCTTCTCGGTCTTGACAAGATCTTTCATAATCCATGGGAGAAATTTGGAGGCTGGAAGCTATTTTTACTCTGAATTCCTGGATTTTCTTTTGTGTATATGTGGATTCTTTTTCTTTGTAAAAAAAATTACAATATACCATAGCAGCAGATATTTATATATAGATACCTGCAACACAATCTCTCTGCACTTAAGATCAGCACAATGATGCCCAGAATATCAGGAATGGTTTCCCAGAAACAAAATATGAAGCCTTCTATACATTCAGTAAACAATTGTGAAATAATGAGAAAATCATCTCTCAATTATTGATTTACCTACACTCCCATTTATAATTAACATTTTCTTTCAGTCTCATATACATTTCAGTTCATAGTTTTAAAATAAAGACATTTCAACAGTAAAAAGCTATTCATTATTTCCTTTGTCCATATGATGTAGTATGGGATCACATATCAATAAAACTGGTAGATAAAGAAAAAAATTTGCTCAAGGGCAGCCAGAAAAACACCTATGTATGTCAGTGTCAATAAATGGATTGGGAGGTTAATAATTTCTTCTTTATTCTTCTGGATTTGATTTAAATTTTATAATTATTATAGAGCTATTGAAATGGTTTAATAATGATTGAAGAAATGAATGCACACCACTGTGAACAAACCAAGGTCCAGGGAATGTACACATTGCATAAAAATATTTTTGTTTAATATGTCTCAATGAAACAGATTTGTTTTAAATGTCATAAGGATGTCATGAATTGTACACCCAGGTTGAGCTATGGATAATAGTTATTAGCGTGTTTCAGAAATTCCCTGGCAAATTTTAAAAAATGAATCACAATACAAGTTTCTGCTGGAGATGAGACCACTGTAATGTGTTATTCCCCCTTATATTCTAAGGATGTGATTTCTGCTCTAGAATTCAAATTTATTTATGCTCATGTATGATTGATATGCATCATGAAAAATATATATTAAGATAGATATGGTGGTTAAAGACAAATATGAAGCTTTGGAATTACGTATTTCTCTAAAGAGCTCCTCTTTTTTGTTTCTTCATGGTTGGAGATTATAATGAAGTTTTCATAGACTGGAGGGCGGTACACTCTGCTTGAACGATTAGATCATTGATATTTATAAACCATTACCCTCCCCCATGATATCTTATAAACCTTTGGTCACTCTTTGTCATCTTCTGGACCCTAAAATTCCCTTTTTCTCTTCTGGGTGTTAGTAAGGTCCTTATTAAACCATTGAAAAAATTTGGAGGCTGGGAGTTTTGTGTACTTTGAGTCCCTAGGTTTTCATTTGTGTGTATGTGGATTCTGTTTCTTTGTAAAAATGAATTTTATTTATTTCAAATACTCTCTAAAAAATTACAATATGTCATAAGAGCAGAAATTTATATATGGATACCTGCATCACAATCTCTCTGCACTCGAGAACAGCCCAATGATGTCCAGGAACTCAGGAATGGTTTCCTTGAATCAAAATATGGATCCTTCTAAACATTGAGTAAACAGTCCTGAAATCATGGAAAAATATCTCCTCTAAATTATCAATTTACCTAAACTCTCTTTTAAAATTAACATTTCCTTTCAATCTATTATCCATTTCAGTTCATAATTTTAAAATAAAGTCCATTTCAACCACCTTAAAATTGCATTCATTGCTCACTTTATCCACAGGATGTAATATGGGATCACATATCAATAAAACTGATAGAAAAACAAAAAAATTTGTTCAAGGAGAGCCAGAAAATCACCTATGTATGTCAGTGTCAACAAATGCATTGAGAGGTGAATAATTTCTTATTTATTATTCTGGTTTTTCTTTATTTATCATAATTATTATAGAGATATTGAAAATGTTTGGTAATGATTGAAGGGATGAATGCACACATCTACGAATATACCAAGGACCAGAAAATGTACACATTGGATAAATAATACATTGCTTTAATATGATTCCAAAAAGGATATTTGGTTTAAAATTCGTGGGGATGTCAGGAATTGTACACCGAAGTGGAGCCAAGGATAATAGTTATGAGTCGTGTTTCAAAGATGCTCTGGCCAATATTTGAAAATTAATCACAATTCAAGTTTCTGCTGGAGATGTGTGTATGGGACCACTGTAAGTTGTTATGCACCTTTATTTTCTAAGGTTGTGATTTCTGCTCTAGTCTCCAAGTATATTTATGTCCATGAATGACTGATAGGCATCACTAAAAATATATATTAAGTAAAAGAGGGTTGAGAGATGACAAATATGGATTTAGAATAATGTATTTCTCTAATGAGGTCTTCCTTTTGTGTTTCTTCATTGTTGGGGGTTATAATCACATGTGTGTTGAATGCAGAGCGGTACACTCTGCCTGACAGATTAGGTCCTTGACTTTTATGAACCATTCCTCTCTCCCATGATATCTTATACACACTTGAACCACTTTTTGTCACGTTGTGGACCCTTCATCTCCTTTTTTCTCTTCTGGGTGTTGGCAAGGTCCTTCATAAGCCATAGGAAAAATTTACAGTCTGGAAGCTATTTGTACAATACTTTCCTGGGTTTTCACTTGTGTATATGTGTATTCTGTTTCTTTGTAAGATTGAGTTGGATTTTATTTAAAATACTGTCTAAAAAATTACAATATGTCATAAGACCAGGTATATGTATATATGGATACCTGCATCACAATCTCTCTGCACTGGAGAACATCCAAATAATGTTCATAAAATCAGGAATGGTTTCCTTGAAACAAAATCTGGAGAATTCTAAACATTTAGTAAACAATCATGAAATCATGGAAAAAGATCTCCTCTGAATTATCGATTTAAAATTGTGATTATTCAAAAATTAAGGAATCACTGAGAAACATTTCCTGTCCTCCCATTATTATTGACCAAGTTAGAGTAGATTAATACTATTTCAATAACTAAGAGGAAGAATATCTAGCCCAAATATTTATGTAAAATATGCATGTCACATGAACTCTTTGAAGCTTCTTATTTTTAAAGAGTTTACTATTTTTGAGGCCTAAAACCTTTCATTTCCAATTAGCATTGGCAGGGTACATGGAAAATTTCTTTCTGTCTAAGTAAAGATTTATTTGAAGACAAAAATAGATAATAAACCCTTGTTTTAAAACTGTATTTTACCAAGGACTTAAAGTTTTTAAATTAATTTTAAATACACCAAATTGGTGTATGAGGGACTATTGTCACCCTAATCTGAGTTATATCTAATTATCACCTCCAATTGGCCACATTCTTGATTTTCTTAATATGTATTTCTGAACAGAATCTTTAAACTCAAAAAAATATTAAAGCAGTGTGTCAGAATATTCAAATCACTTTCCTCCAGCATCACACCATTTGTGGTGGAATATTTCTTAAAGATCATGATAAAATATCATGGCATTGTTTCCCCCAGCCAGTGATCATACTTTATGTTTAAAAAACACTTTCATTCCCGGACTTCAACATGTATGGATAGTTGGTTGTGTATGGTGTGTCTGCATTGAAGACTCTTGTGTTTTAATTTTTCCCAGATACACCTGAGTTGGCTACCAGATTTTTTCTTTCACTTCTACTTTTCAACCAGCACCACACCACACTGAAAAAGAGAATTAGAGCTTGGTTTCTTCCTTCCAAGATTCCATTGTATTCCTCTTTCATTTCTATTTTTTTCTTAATTTTTTATTTATTTTTATTGTGGGTAAAAACCAAAATTCTCACAATACATATAAACATTTGCAAAATGATATATAAATATATATGCATATATGTGTATTTGCTTACAAAAATGTTATATATATATATACATATATTTTAAGAGGTGCTTAGATTACCCAAAATATTATACGGAACCCACTGTGATTCCCATGTTGCCCACCTCCCACACCTCCCACCACATCCCAAACAAACATCTCCCACAAGTGTGGCCCACCTCCCTCAATGAACTTACACATCCTGGAGCCTTGCCACCAACCATAGACCACAGTTCACACTGTAGACCACACTCTCTCGCACTCAGTTCTGAGTGGTATGTGCTGATTTAAAATGGCCTACATCCATTGCCACAATGGTACTCAGGACAACCTCTAACTCCCAAAGAAGCCACTGTATTTCAACTGCTCATCCCCTCCTTACCCCAAAAGTGTCAAGTGGCCACTGGCTCCACCTCATTGTTATAATTTCTTCCATTGCTAGAATCACCATATGTGAAGAAGACTTCAAGTCCACTCTAGTCCATAGTTCTTCCCCCAATCCTGAGGGGACTGGGATGGTGATGTCCACTCCAACTCCAAGTGAGAGAGGGCTTATATCCCATGGATATGGTGGGTGGGATGATCCTGCCTGCAGATGCAGGCCCTCTCCATTCCCTGGGATGGCCATTGACCATCGTTGTCTCCTCACCAGGTGACTTGGATGAGTCCATTGAGCTGTAGGGTAGGAGTTGCAGCTCCACCAATATTTCATGCAAACCTGGCACATAGGTAGGCAGGAGGCTCCAGTCTCTGGAAGTATACCTAAAAACTCCAGCATCACATATAGGTTTGTATAGAAGGGACTGGTGAACCCTGTGCAGGGAGGACTTAATTGAGTCCAATTTTGTCACTCTCAGGAGCACAGATTCCAAAATAGAGCCCACTGATAAGGCACCAGTCTCTGGGGCTATCCCCCCTTATATAGGAACTGGGTGTTTCCAGAGCTCTCAGGAACCCCTCTGTGTGGGGTGATAGGTATTTAGATGTTCTATGAGCTCCTACTGAGGTGTGCGTAAGAATTACCTCTGGGATGACCTCACGACTCTCTTTGAAGTCTCTTAGCCACTTGAACTCATTTGTTTTTACCATTTCCCCCTTTTATTCAAGGTCTTTTTCCAGTTGTGTTGCCAGTTGGCACTTGGTATTAATCCCTCGTTGCCAGGGAGGCTCATCCCCGGGAGACATGTCCCACGTTGGGGGGAAGGTAATGCAATCATATGCTGAGTTTGGCTTAGAGAGAGGCCACATTTGAGCAACAAGGAGGCTCTTAGTTGGCAACCCTTAGGCACCCCACAACTGCAGGCTAAGTCTCATTTACAAGAGCAAAGACTCACAAGGGTAGTCATCAATTAAAAAAAAAACCTCATCAGTGGGTCATCCTATTTTGACAGGCACTGTCCTTACACTCAGAGGACTATTGCTGCTCCCTTGGAGACTGTGGCAGAGCTCTCCAGGCTAGGAATTCAAATTCCCTCATTTATTGTATGATTATCCACCCATCGTGACCATGCACCATCCCCCGATCCTTTTAACGATTTTGTATATCTTTCATGTATATTTGGATGAATCAACCCCCACGAAAACCCCCCAGACCCCCCCCAATAATCCCCCACAGTACCCGTTGTAACCCTTCTGTGATCCAAATCCTCCATGAACATTTAGTCCATAAAATAATCACAGACGAATGGATAAGCAAAATGTGGTACATACATACAATGGACTATTACTCAGCTGTAAGAAGGAACAAAGTGCTAACACATGGAATAACGTGGATGAATCTTGAAGACCTTATGTTGAGTGAAGCAAGCCAGGCAATGAAGGATGAACAGTATATGACCTCACTGATCTGAACTGAGGAAAGTGAGCAATCTCTGACAACCATTGTCTGAAAGATAGGTTAACAAAGGAGAGTAAGAGAAGAGAAGGCTTTGAGCCATCACCCATATGGACATAATCTATGGTAAAGGGATATAGTGTGGTTGCATGTTGGTGGATGGGGCAGATGAGTGGTGGTGTTCCTGGGTTTGGTGGTGCAGCACTGGGGGGTGGGTGGATTAGGAAGGGCAGGTTCAAATCCCCAGGGCATGTAACTGTGAATCTTGACATTCCATGGGTTGGGAGAGGGGGGTATCACGGGATCTGGGGGGCTGGGGGGAAGGGAACAGTCAAGATCTAATGGGTTGTTTGGTGTTCATGGGGAAGGTTTTTCATTACCTTACAGTAATGGACACAGGACATGGTAAATATCATCAAAATTATTAAACTGTATCATCTAAATTGTAAACTATACTGTAAATCACTGACAATGTTTAGTTGCTATATTTTGCTATCTGTATAACAATTATAACAACGCTAACAACCAAAAAAAAAAGGGGAGGGTTAATATGGGGTGGGGAAGGGGGGTGGTTTGGTATCTGGGAGTCTCCGGAACTCCGTGTGTGACTTTGCTGTGATCTAAAGCTTCTTTGAAAATCATTTCTATTTTTAGCAGTGCCTTCTCTCCTGCTGCTGTCTTTTCCAAGCAGCCCATTCTCCATGTCCTGAAGCTCCAATAATTATTCTTCAGAATTGTTTTTGCTGTACCCAGCCAAGGTCCCTGCTTTGGAAGTGCAGAAAAAAGACAAGCCAGGCCAGTTGCCTGGCACCAACTCGTGGCCATTATTCTGGGTCAAGAGTGGCAGGATGACCATGATTTTAGTGTGCCAAATTCCACCCCTGGGAGCCCTTTGGCAATCCAGTGCAAAAGTTTGATTGCATAGTACTTTAAAATTCATCCATTGCCCAAAGATGGGATGTATCTGGTGTCTGGTGACTTTTGATAATGTTGACTCTTCATTGAGATGGCACTACTTTCTCATTCTTTTCTAATTTCTTCCTATGCCCTTGGAATCCATTGTTCTGAAGATTGCTGGTTGGAAATACTATGGTTTTTGTATTGATCTTGTTAGGTGTGATAATTTAGCAGGTGAAATGTGTGCAATTTCCAAAGAGGATCTGTTTTACTCAGAAAGACTGAATGCCTCAGTAGAAATTGCATGATAAAACAAAAATTTATTTTACACCTAGAGATTATATTATCCATGTATTTTATGGGGAATATAATAATTAGAATTTTGTTATAATTTATGTCCCTAACATCAGACTAAATATATTCCTTGACATGTGTTTGTGCCATATTATTTCTTTCATATCATTAATTATATTAAATCTAACCTAACATACACACCCTTTTAAAATTAACATTTTTTCAATCTAATATCCCTTTCAGTTCATAATTAAAATAAAGACCTTTTCAAGAATTTCAATAAAGTCTTTCATTTTTCACTTTGTCCACATGATGTAGTATTGATATGGCATTACATATGAATAAAACTTATAGATAATCAAAAAAAGTTGTTCAAAGAAAGCCAGAAAAATATATGTGTGTCAGTGTAAACAAATGGATTGAGAGGTGAATAATTCCTTCTTTATTCTTCTGGTTTTTCTTTATTTATTATAATTATTTTAGAGGTATTGAATAGTTTTAATAATGATTTAAGAGATTCATGCACACCACTGTGAATATTCCAAGGATCAGGGAATGTACACATTGGATTAAAAAATATTGGTTTAACATATCTCCATAGAAACAGATTTTTTTAAAAATTCATGGGGATGTCAGGAATTGTACAACCATTTAGAGCCATGGATTATAGTTTGTGTTTCAAAGATGCTCTGGTCAATTTTAAAAAATGAATCACAATTCAATTTTCTGCTGCAGATGTGTGTATGGGAACACTGTAAGGTGTTATGCCCCTTTATTTTCTGAGGTCGTGATTTCTGCTCTAAATTCAAGTTTATGCGTGTTCAATTATGATTGATATGCATCACTAAAAACATATATTAAGAGAAAGAGGTTGGTGATAGACAAATTTGAAGATTTTGAATTACCTATTTCTCTAAATTGGACTTCTTTTCTGTTTCTTCATTATTGGAGTGTACAATCATGTTTGCATAGAATGGAGGGCAGTACACTCTGCATGATGGATTATTTCCTTGACTTTTATGAACCATTCCTCTCCCCCATGATATCTTGTAAACATTTGAGGCACTCTTTTTCACCTTATGGACCCTAAAAGTTCCTTTTTCTCTTATGGGTTTTCACAAAGTTCTTCATGAGCCCTAGGAGAAATTTGGAGGCTGGGAGCTATTTGTACTCTGATTTCATGGGTTTTCATTTCTGTATATGTGGATTCTGTTTCTTTGTAAGAATGAGTTTGATTTTATATCCAACACTTTCTGAAAAATAACAATATGTCATGAGAGCAGGTATTTATATATGGATACCTACATCACAAACTTTCTGTACCCGAGAACAGCTCAATGATGGACAGAAAACATGAATGGATTCCTTGAAACAAAATCTGAGCCTTCTTTATATTCAGCAAACAACAGTGAAATCATGGAAAACGAACTTCTCAGAATTATCGATTTATGTAAACACCTTTTAAAATTGACATTTTCTTTCAATCTAATATCCGTTTCAGTTCATAAAGTTAAATATAGGCCTTTTCAACAGCTTTAAATAAGCCATTCATTCTTCACTTTGTCCACATGATGTTGTATGTTATCACATATCAATAAAACTGGTAAACAAAAAAAGTTGTTCAAGGACAGCCAGAAAAAAAGTTATGTATGTCAGTGTCAACAAATGGATTGAGAGGTGAATAATTTCTTCTCTCATCTGCTGGGTTTTCTTTATTTATTATAATTATTATAGAGCTATTGAATCAGATTAATAATGATTGAACAGATGAATGCATTCAACTGTGAATATACCTAGCACCAGGAAATGTACACATTTTACAGAAAATATACTGGTTCAATATATCTCAATAAAACAGTTTTGTTTTAAAAATCGTGGGGATGTCAGGAGTTGTACACCCAAGTTGAGCCATGGATAATAGGTATTAGTTGTGTTTCAGAAATGATCTGCTCAATGTTTAAAAATGAAACACAATTCAAGATTCTGCTGGGATTGGATGACTATAAGGTGTTATGCTCTTTTATGTTCTAAGTTTGTGATTTGTGTTCTAGTATTCAAGTTTATATATGTTCATGTATGACTGATATGCATCATTAAAATATATATTTAGGGAAAGAGGTTGGTGAGAGACAAATATGAACCTTTGGAATTACCTGTTTCTCTTAAGTGCTCTTCCTTTTGTGCTTCTTCATTGTTGGAGGCTTTAATCACACTTGCATAGAATGGAGGGCGGTACACTCTGCTTAATGTATTAGGTCTTTCACTTTTATCTACCATTCGTCTCCCCCATGATATCTTGTAAACTTTTGAGTCACTCTTTGTCACCTTGTGGACCCTACAAGTCCCCTTTTCTCTCTGGGTTTTGGCAAAGACCTTCATAAGTCAAAGGAGAAATTTGGAGGCTCGGAGCTATTTGTACTCTGAGTTCCTGGGTTTTCATTTGTGTAAATGTGGATTCTGTTTCTTTTTAAGGATTAGTTTGATTTATTTCCAATACATTAAAAAAAACTTACAATATGTCATAAGAGCAGATATTTATATATGGATATCTGCATCACAATCTCTCTGCACTTGAGATAAACAGAATTATGTCCAGAAGACCAGGAATGGTTTGCTTGAAAGAAATTGCAGAGCCTTCTAAACATTCAGTTAACGATTGTAAAATCCTGGAAAAAGATCTCCTCTGAGGTATTGATTTATATACACTCCCTTTTAAAATTCACATGTTCTTTCAATCTAATATCCATTTCATTTCATAATTTAAAAATAAGACAATTTCAAAAGCTTTAAAAAAAACATTCATTGTTCACTTTCTCCACATGATGTAGTATGGCATCACATATCAACAAAACTGATAAATAAATGAAAAATGTTGTTCAAAGACAGCCAGAAAAAAAACCTATGTATGTAAGTGTCAAGAAATGGATTGAGAGGTGACGAATTTCTTCTTTATTCTTCTGGTTTTTCTTTACTTATTTTACTTATTTTTTTAATTTTTTATTTTTTATTTTTTGAATCAAACAATATATTACACAATATATTTGGTTCATAGTAATACATTCATATAGTATTTGTCCTTTTGTGTCTGGCTTGCTTCACTCAACATAATGTCCTCCAGGTTCATCCATGTTGCCATATGTTTTATGACTTCATTTCTTCTTACAGCTGCATAATATTCCATGGTGTGAATAGACCACAGTTTGTTTATCCATTCATCTGTTAATGGATACCTGGGTTGTTTCCAACTTTTGGTAATTATTATAGAGCTATTGAAAACGTTTAATAATGATTGAAGAGATGAATGCCCACCACTGTGAATATACCAAGGACCAGGAAATGTACACATTGGATGAAAAAGATATTGGTTTAATTTATCTCATTAAAACAGATTTGTGTTAAAAATCATTGGGAAGTCAGGAATTGTACAACCAAATTGAACCATACATAATAGTTATTAGTAATGTTTCAGAAATGCTCTGGCCAATTTTTAAAAATGAATCACAATTATAGTTTCTGCTGGAGATGGGACCACTGTAAGTTGTTATGCTCCTTTATATTCTAAGGTCGTGATTTCTGCTCTAGAATTCAAGTTTATGTATGCTCATGTTTGATTGATATGCATCACTAAAATATATATTAAGAGAAAGAGTGTGATGATAAACAAATATGAAACTTTGGAATTACCTCTTTCTCTAAAGTGGTCTTCCTTTTGTGTTTCTTCATTGCAGGATGTCATTATCACGTGTGCATAGAATGGAGGGTGGTACAATCTGCTTGATGGTTTAGGTCCTTGAATTTATGAACCATTCATCTCCCCCATGATTTCTTGTAAAAATTTGAGTCAGTCTTTGTCACGTTGTGGACCCTACAAATCCTTTTCTCTTCTGTGTATTGTGAAGGTCATTCATAAGCCATAGAAGAAATTTGGAGCCTGGGAACTATTTGTGCTCTGAGTTCCTGGGTTTTCATTTGTGCATATGTTGATACTGTTTATTTGTAAGAATGAGTTTGATTTTTCTTTGGTAGATTTCTTTTTTTTAATTTTGGGTAAAAATCAAATTTTTCACAACACAATCCAATATTTGTAAAATGATGTATAGTTATATATGCATTTATGTGCATTTGCTTACATAAATGTTATTTTTTTCATATATATTTTAAAAGATGTTAGATTACTTAAATTTTACACAAAAATCACAGGGATTCCCATGATCTCCATCTCCCATATCTCTCATAACATCTCACATAAACATCTTTCATTATGTGGCACATCACCTACAATGGATATACGCATCCTGTGGCTTTGCAACGAAGCATAGACCACAGTTCATAATCATAGACCACTCTCTCACCCACACAGTGCTTCATGGTACATGCTGATGCAAAATGGCCTATATCCATCTTTACAACATCACTCAGGACAAACACCAAGTCCTGAAAAAGCCCTGGTATTACAACTGCCCTTCCCCTCCCTGCCCCAAAAGTATCTAGTGGTCCCTGGCTCCACCTCACTGTTATAATTTCTTCAATTGCTTGAATCCCAATATGTCTACAACAGAATACCATTAAGTTCACTCTAGTCCATAGCTCTTCCCCCAATCCTGAGGGCCTGGAATTGTGATGTCCACTCCACTTCCAAGTGAGAGTGGGATTATATCCTATGGATATGGTGGATGGGATTATCCTGCCTTCAGCTGCAGGCTCTCTCCATTCCCTGGGATGGCCATTGTCCATCATCATCTCCTCACCAGGTGTCTTGGGTGGGTCCATTAAGCTATAGGGTAGGAGTTGCAGCTCCACCGAGATTCCAGGCACAGCTGGCACATAGGCAGGCTGGAGGCTCTAGTATCGGGTAGTACACTTACAAACTCGAGTATCACACATACGTTTGAATAGAAGGGACTGATGGACCATGTGCATGGAGGACTTATTTGAGTCCAAATTTGTCACTCTCAGGAGCACAGATTCCAAAGTAAAGCCCACTGATAAGGCATCTACCTCTGGGGCTATCTCCCCGTATATAGGACCTGGGTGTCTCCAAAGCCCTCAGTAGCCCCTCTGTGTGGGGAGATATCCACTTTGCTATTCTATGAGATCCTACTGAGGTATGCATAAGTGTTACTGCTGGGATGACCTCCGGACACTCTTTGAACTCTCTTGCCTCCATGGTTCCAGCTGAGAAATAAGCACTTAATCATATTGTGCTTCCCTTGTATGTGATGGTTCTCTTTTGTCTTGCTGCCTTGAGTATTTTCTTTTTGTCTTGAGCATTGGACATTTTGACAAGTATATGTCTTGGAATTGGCCTTTTGGGATTTATACTATTTGTGGTGTGCTGTGCTTCCTGGATCTGCACATCCATCTCTCTCAGTAGGGTTGGGAAATTTTCAGCCTTTATTTTCATCAACACTCCTTCTGTTCCCTTTCCCTTCTCTTCTCCTCTGGAATGCCCATAATTTGTATGTTTGTGCATTTTCTGTTGTCAGTTAATTCCCTGAGTCGCTGCTGAAGTTTTTCTATCTTTTTGTCTATCTGTTCAACTAGCTCTTTGATTTCAGCTGTATTGTTTTCCATATCACTAACTCTTTCCCCTGCTTGTTCAGATCTGCTGTTATGTGAATCTGATATCTTTTTGATTTCTTGGATTGTGCCATTGTTCACCATCATATCCATTATCCTTTTAGGCATGTTTGCAATTTCTTCAGTATGTTCTTTCAGTGTCTTCTTTACATCCTTAAGCTCTTCCTTCACTTCTTTAATTTGGTCCATGGTATTTGTTTGGATAGCTTTGATTAGTTGTTCAATGTTCTGCATCACTACCTGGTTTTCAATTTTTTCATTGGACTGGTCCATGTTTTCCTGTTTCTCAGTGTCGTTAGTAAATTTTTGTTGCCCTCTGGTCATCATATTATCTTGATGGGTTTATTCCATTGATTAGCTTCTCTCTCTGCACTAGAGTTTTATTTAGCTGGTGGTTCTGCATGTGTGTTAATTTTTCTCTTTGACACTTTTTCTTTTTATTTCATTTCCTTGCTTTTTCTATGTTCTGAATCTCTACCGTTCCATCCATGCCATTGATCTGTGTAGTTAGATGTCCCAAGCTTCTCACTCCATGTGCACACAGCATAGTCCCTGGGCAGGACCCGGTCCACAATCTGCCTTGCTGTGGGAGCCTGCAGTGGGTGCCCTCCTACACTAACAGCATCTTGCAACCTGAATGGATTTTTTAAAGATTTTGGAAAGGTCTTTATTTTTAAGTTATGAACTGAAAGGGATATTAGATTAAAAGAAAATGTTAATTTTAAAAGTGAAAGTAGGTAAATCGATAATTCTGAGGAGTTCTTTTTCCCTGATTTCATGATTGTTTACTGAATGTTTAGAAAGTTCAAGATTTTGTATCAAGGAAACCATTCCTGATTTTTTGGACATAATTGGGCTGTTCTCAAGTGTAGAAAGATTGTGATGCATGGATCCATATATAAATATCAGCTCTTATGATATATAGTAATTTTTTAGAAAGTATTGCAAACAAAATCAAATTATTTTTACTAAGAAAGAGAATCCACATAAAGACAATTGAAAACTCAGGATCTCAGAGTATAAATAGCTCCCAGCCCCTAAATTCTCCTATGGCTTTTGAAGGCCTTGCCAACACTGAGAAGAGAAAAAGGAAATTGTGGAGTCACAAGGCTACAAAGAGTGACTCAAACGTTTAAAATATATCATGGGGGAGAGGAAGGGTTCATAAAAGTCAAGGGCCTAATCCTTCAAGCAGAGTGTAACACTCTCCATTTTATGCACGTGTGATTATAGCCTCCAACAATGAAGGAACACCAAAGTAAGACCACTTTAGAGAAACAGGTAAATCCAAAGCTGCATATTTGTCTCTCATCAGCTTTTTTCTCTTAATATATATTTTAATGATACAAATCAGTCATACACGAAAATACATAAACTTGAAGTCTAAAGCTGTAATCACAACCTTAGAAAATACTGGGGTATAACAGCTTGTGGTGCTACCATCTCCAGAAGAAATTTGAATTGTGATTCATTTTTAAAAACTGGCCAGAGCATTTCTAAAACACAACTAATAACTATTATATATTGCTCTACTTGTGTATACTATTCCATTCATTCCCACGAATTTTAAAAGAAGTCACTTTAATTGAGATTTATTAAATCAATATCATTTTTATCCAATGTGTACATTCTCTGGACCTTGGTATATTCACAACAGTGTGCATTCATCACTTTAATCATTACTAAACCTTTTCAATAGCTCTATAATAATTATAATAAATAAAGAAATGCCAGAAGAATAAATAAGAAATTATTCAACTCTCAATCCATTTGTTGACACTAATGTACCTAGGTGTATTTCTGGCTGTCCTTGAACTAATTTTATTGTGTAACTATCAGTTTTATAGATAAGTGTTCCCATATTACATCATGTGGACAAAGTGAACAATGAATGGCGTTTTTAAAGTTGTTGAAAAGGTCTTTATTTTAAAATTATGAACTGAAACTGATTTAAGTTTGAAAGAATATGATAAAATTAAAAGGAAACATAGGTAAATTGATAATTCTGAGGGCAGCTTTTTCCATGATTTCATGATTCTTTACTGAATGTTCAGAAGGGTCCAGATTCTGTTTCAATAAGATGATTACTGATTTTTTGGAAATCATTGGGCTGTGCTTGAGTAAAAGAGAGTTTGTGATGCAGGTATCCATATATATACTGGCTCTTATGACATATTGTAATTTTTTAGAAAGAATTGTTAAGAAAATCAAACTGATTCTTACAAAGAAATAGAATCCACATATAAACAAATGAAATCCCAGGAACTCAGAAACAAATAGCTCCCAGCCTCCAAATTTCTCCTACAGGATATGAAGGACCTTCCCACTACCCAGAAGACAAAAGTGAATTTTGGGGTCCACAAGTCAACAAAGAGTGACTCAAATGTTTAGAAGATATCATGGGGGAGAAGAATGGTTGGATCATAAAAGTCAAGGACCTAATCGATCAAGCACAGTGCACAACCTCCATTCTATGCACACATAATTGTAGGCTCTAACAAGGAAGAAAGAGAAAAGGAAGACCACTTTAGAGAAATGGGAAATTCCAGTTTCATGTTTGACTCTCAACACCGTCTTTCTCTTAACATATATTTTTAGTGATGCATATCATTCATACATGAACATACATAAATTTGAAGTCTAGAGCAGAACTCACAACCTTAGAAAATAAAGGGTCATAGCACCTTACAGTAGTCCCATCTCTAGCAGAAACTTGAAATTGCATTCATTTTTTAAAATTAGCCAGTGCATTTCTGAAATACAGTTAATAGCTCTTATCCATGGGTCTACTTGGGTCTACAATTACTGACATTCTCACAATATTTAAAACAAATCTTTTTGATTGGGAAATATTAAACCAATATTTTTTTATCCAATGTGTACATTCCCAGGTCCTTGGTATATTCACAGTTTTGTGCATTCATCTCTTTAATCATAATTAAACCTTTTCAATAGCTCTATAATAATTATAATAAATGAAGAAAGGCCAGAAGAAAAAAAGAAATTATCCACCTCTCAAACCATTTGCTGACACTGACATACATAGTTGATTTTCTGGCTGTTCTTGAACAACATATTTTTATTTATAAGTTTTTTGACATGTGATCCCATATTTCTTCATGTGGGCAAAGAGAATAATGAACAGTGTTTTTAAAGCTGTTGAAAAGGTCTTTATTTTAAAATTATTAACTGAAATGGATATTAGATTGAAAGAAAATTTAATTTTAAAAGGGAAAGTAGTTAAATCGACAATTCTGAGGAGGTCTTTTTCCATGATTTCACGATTGTTTACTGAATGTTTAGAAGAGTCAAGATTTTGTTTCAAGGATACTATTCCTGATGTTCTTGAAATCATTAGACTGTTCTCGAGTGCAGAGAATTTATGTTGAAGGTATCAATATATAAATATGGGCTCTTATGATATATCAAAATTTTTTAGAAAAGATTGTAAATAAAATCAAATTCATTCTTACAAAGAAACAGAATCCACATATAGACAAATAAGAACCCAGGAACTCAGGGTACAAATAACACCCAGGTTCCAAATTTCTCCTATGGTTTATAAAGGACCTTGCCAACACTCAGATTAGAAAAGGGGCTTGTGGGGTCAACAAGTCAACAAAGAGTGACTCAAAATTTACAAGATATCATTGGGGAGAGGAATGGTTCATAAAATTCAAGGACCTAATCCATCAAGCAGAGGGTACCACCCTCCATTCTATGCACGCATGATTATAACCTCCAACAAGGAAGGAACACCAAAGGAAGAACACTTTAGAGAAATAAGTAATTTCAAAGCTTCATATTTGTCTCTCATCACACTTTTTCAGTTAATATATATTTTTAATGATTCATATTAGACATAAATGAGCATACATAATCAAGTCTAGAGCAGTAATCGGTACCTTAGAAAGTAAAGGGGCATAACACCTTGCAATGGTACCATATCGAGCAGAAACTTGAATTGTGATTCATTTTGAAAAATTGACTAATAACTATTATCCGTGGCTCTACTTGTGTACACAATTCCGTTCATCCCCCTGAGTTTTAAAACATATCTGTTTCATTGAGACATATTAAACCAATATCTTCTTCATCCATTGTGTATATTCCCTGATCCTTTGTGTATTCACGGTGGTGTGCATTCAACTCTTCAATCATTATAAAACATTTTCAATAGCTCTATTATAATTAAAATAAATTTTAAAATCCCAGAATAATAAAGAAGAAATTATTCACCTTTCAATCCATTTGTTGACACTCACATACTTAGGGGTTTTCCTGGCTGTCCTTGAACAACTTTTTTCTTTATTTATCTGTTTTATTGTTATATAATCCCATACTACATCATGTGGACAAAGTGAACCATGAATGGATTTATTAAAGCTAGTGAAAAAGTCTTTATTTAAAGATTAGGAACTGAAACAGTTATTAGATTGTAAGAAAATATTAATTTTAAAATGGGTTGTACATAAATCAATAATTCTGTGGAGGACTTATTCCATCATTTCATGATTGTTTACTGAATGTTTAGAAGGCATCAGATTTAGGTTCAAATAAACCATTCCTGACTTCTGGACGTAATTGGGCAGTTCTCAAGTGCAGAGTGATTGTGATGTTGATATCCATATATAAATACTTGCTTTTATGACATATTATAATTTTTTGAATGTATTAGTATTAAAATAAGCTCATTCTTACAAAGAAACAGAATTCACTTATAGATAAGTGAGAACAAGGGAACTCCAAGTACAAATAGCTCTCAGCCTCCAAAAATCTCCTCTAGTTTATGAAGGACCTTGCCAACACCCAGAAGAGGAAAAGGGATTTGTAGAGTACATATGGGGACAAAGAGTGACTCAAATGTTTACAAGATATGATAGGGTAGAGGAATGTTTCATAATAGTCAAGGACCTAATCCATAAAGCAGAGTGCTCCATCCTCCATTCTTTGCACACAAGATTATAGCCTCTAACAATGAAGAAACACAAAATGAAGAGTACTTTAGGGAAATAGGTAATTCCAAATCTTCATATTTGTCTCTGTCCACCCGCTTTCTCTTAATATATATTTTTAGTGATGCACATCAATCATACATGAATATACTTGATTGGGAAGTCTGGAGCATGAAACATAACCTTAGAAAATAAAGCAGCATAACACCTTACAATGGTCACATCTCCCACAAAAACTTGAATTGTGATTCATTTTTCAAATTTGGCCAGATATTTTTGAAAAACAACGAATAACTCTTATCCATGGCTCAACTTGGGTGAACAATTTCTGACATCCCCACGATTTTTAAATCAAATCTGTTTTATTGAGACATATTAAACCAATATCTTTTTTATCCAATGTGTACATTGCCTGGTCCTTGGTTTAGTCACAGTAGAGTGCATTCATCGTTTCAGTCATTATTAAACCTTTTCAATAGCTCTATAATAATTATAATAAATAAAGAAAAACCAGAAGAATAAATAAGAAATAATTCACCTCTCAATCCATTTTTTGACTATGACATACATAGTTGTTTTTCTTTCTGTCCCTGGACAACTTTTTTGTTTATCCATTAGTTTGCTTGTTATGTGATCCCATACTACATTATGTGGAAAAAGTCAACAATGAATGGCTTTTTAAAAGCTGTTGAAAGGTTTTATTTTAAAATTATGAACAGAAACGGATATTAGATTAAAAGAAAATGTTAATTGTAAAACAGAGTGTAGGTAAATTGATATTACAGGCATCTTTTTCAACGATTTCAAGATTGATTACTGAATGTTTAGAAGGCTGTAGATTTTGTTTCAAAGAAACTACTCCTGATTTTCTGGACATCTTTGGGCTGTTCCAAGTGCAGAGAGATTGTGATGCAGGTATCCATATATAAATTCCTGCTCTTTTGACATATTGTAATTTTTTAGTAAGTATTGAAATTAAAATCAAACTCATTCTTACAAAGAAACAGAATCCACATATAGACAAATGAAGACCCAAGAACTCAGAATACAAGTAGTTACCAGGCTCCAAATTACTCCTATGGCTTATGAAGGAACTATTCAGAAACCCAAAGAGAAAATGGGATTTTAGAGTCCACAAGGTGACAAAGAGTCACTGAAATGTTTATAAGATATCATGGGGAGTGGAATGGTTCATGAAAGTCAAAGAATTCAACCATTAAGCAGAGTGTGCCGCCCTCCATTCTTTGCATGCATGATTTTGGCCTCTAACAATGAAGAAACAAAAAAGGAAGACGCTTTAGAGATATAATAATTCCAGGGCTTCATATTTGTCTCTCACCACCCTATTTCCCATAAAATATATTTTTAGTGATGCATACCAATCATACATGAACAAATAAAATCTTGAAGTTTAGAGCAGAAATTACAGCCTTAGAAAATGAAGGGGCTTAACACTGTACAATGGTCCCATCTCCAGCAGAAACTTGAATTTTGATTCATTTTCAAAAATTGGCATGAGCATACCTGTAACATGAATAATAACTATTTTCCTGGGCTCCACTTGTGTATAAAATTCTTGATATCCCCAAGAATTTTAAAAGAAATCTGAGTTATTGTGACATATCAAACCAATATCTGTTTTATCCAATCTGTACATTCCTTGGTCCTTGCTATATTCACAGTGGTGTGCATTCATCTCTTCAATCATTATTAAACTTTTTCAATAGTTCTGTAATAATTATGATAAATGAAGAAAATCCAGAAGAATAAAGAAATTATTCACCTCTCAATCCATTTGTTGACACTGACATACTTAGGGGCTTTTCTCTATTTCTTTGAGCAACTTTTTTTTTATCTATCAGTATTATTGATATGTGATTCAATACTACTTCATGCAGTCAAAGTGAACAATGAATGGCTTTATTAAAGCTGTTGAAAATGTCTTTATTTTAAAATTATGAACTGAAACAGATATTATATTGAAAGAAACGGTAAATTTTGAAAGGGAGTGTAGGTAATTCCATAATTCTGAGAACTTATTTCATGATTTCACGATTGTTTACTGAATGATTGGAAGGCTCCAGATTTTGTTTCGAGGAAATAATTCCTGATTTTCTGGACATCAATTGGCAGTTCTCGATTCCAGATAGATTGTGATGCAGGTATCCACATATAAATATCTGCTATTATGATATATTGTAATTTTTTAGAAAGTATTGGAATAAAATCAAACACATTCTTACAGAGAAACAAAATCCACATATAGGAAAATGAAAACCCAGGAACTCAGAGTACAAATAACTCCCAATTTCCAAATTTATCCTATGGCTTATGAAGGAACTTGCTGAAACCCAGGAAGGATAAAGGGATTTCTAGGGTCCATAAGGTGAAAAAGAGTGACTCAAAGATTTACAAGATATCATGGGAGAGAGGAATGGATCATAAAATTCAAGGACATAATCCATCAAGCAGACTATACCAACCTCCACTCTATGCATGTATGGTTATAGCCTCCAAAATGAAGAAATTGAAAAGGAAGACAACTTTAGAGAAATAGGTAATTCCAAAGATTCATATTTGTCTCTCACCACCAACTTTCTCTTAATATTTATTTTTAGTGATGCATATCAGTCATAAATAAATATACCTAAAGTTGATGTCTAGTGCAGAAAACATAGCCTTAAAAAATAAAGGGATATAAAACTTAGAGTGGTCCTATTTCCATCAGAAACTTGAATTGTGATTCATTTTTAAAAATTGGCCAGAGCATTTCTGAAACAGAAGTAATAAATATTAATCATGGCTAAACTTGGCTTTACAATTCCTGACATCTCCACGATTTTTTAAAAACAAATCTGTTTTATTGGGACATATTAAACCAATATCTTTTTTAACCAATGGGTACATTCCCTGGTACTTACTATATTCTCAGTGGTGTGCATTCATACCTTCAACCATTATTTAACCTTTTCAATAAGTCAACAATAATTACAATAAATAAAAACCAGAAGAACAAAGAATAAATTATTCAACTCTCAATCTATTTGTAAACACTCACATAGATGGGTGGTTTTCTGGCTGTCCTTGAACATTTTTTTCCCATCTTTCAGTTTTATTCATATGTGATCCCATACTACATCATTTGGAAAAAAATGAACAATGAATGACTTTTTTAAAGCAGTTAAAAAGGTATTTGTTTTAAAATTATGAACTGAAATGGATATTGATTTGAAAGAAAATGTTAATTTTAAAAGCGAGTGTAGGTTAATCTATAATTCAAAGAGATTATATTCCATGATTTCACACTTGTTTCTGAATTTTTATAAGGCTCTGGATTTTGCTTCAAGGAAACCATTTCTGATTTTCTTGACATCATTGGCCTGATCTCGAGTGTAGAGAGATTTTGATGAAAGTAACCATATATAAACAACTGCTCTTATGACATATTGAAAAATTTTAGCAAGTATTGGAAATAAACTCAAACTCACACTTAAAAAGAAACAGAACCCACATATAGACAAATGAAAACCCAGAAACTCAGAGAACAAAAACCTCCCAGCTTCCAAATTTCTCCTGTGGCTTATGAAGCACCTTGCCAACACCCAGAAGAGAAAAAGGGAGTTGTAGTGTTCACAAGGTGACAAAAAGTGACTCAAATGTCTACAAGTTATCATGAGGGAGAGGAAACATATAAAATTCAAGGACCTAATCCATCAAGCAGAGTGTACCACCCTCCATTCTATTCACATGTGATTATAGTCTCCAAACAAGAACAAACACAAAAGGAACACCACTTTAAAGGAATAGGTAATTCCAAAGCTCCGTATTTGTGTCTCACCATGCCCTTTCTCTTAATATATGTCTTTAGTGATGCATATCAATCATACATGAACATATATAAACTTGAAGTTTAGAGCAGAAATCACTACCTTGGTAAATAAAGAGGGGTAACACCTTACAGTGGTCCCATATACATCTCCAGCAGAAACTAGAATTGTGATTCATTTTTAAAAATTGGCAACAGAATTCCTGAAACAAGACTAATAACTATGATCCATGGCTCAACTTGGGTGTACAGTTCCTGACATCCCCACAATTTTTAAAACAAATCTGTTTTATTGAGACATATTAAACCAGTGTCTTTTTTATCCAATGTGTACATTCCGTGGTATGTTGTATTATCACAGTGGTGTGCCTTCATCTCTTCAAACATTATTAATCCTTTTAAAACACTCTATAATAATTATAATAAATAAATAAAAATCAAAGAATAATGAATAAATTATTCACCTCTCCATTTTTTGACACTGACATACATATGTGTTTTTCTGGCTGTCCTTGAACTGCTTCTTCTGTTTCTCTATCAGTTTTATTGATATGTGATCCTATACTACATCATGTGAACAAAGTGAACCATGAATGGCTTTTTTAAAGCTGTTGAAAAGGTCTTTATTTTAAAATTGTTTACTGAAATGGATATTAGATTAAAAGAAAATGTTAAATTTAAAATGAGTGTAGGGAAATCGATAATTGTGAGGAGATTTTTTCCCCATGATTTCATGATTGTTTACTGAATGTTTAGATGGTTCAAGATTTTGTTTGACAGAAACCATTCCTGATTTTCAGGACATCATTGTACGGTTTCGAGTCCAGAGAGAATATGATGCATAGATCCATATATAAGAACCTGTTCTTATGGCATACTGCATTTTTTTAGAAAATATTTGAAATAAAACCAAACTCATTATTACAAAGAAACAGAACCCACATATCCACAAATGAAAACACAGGAACTCAGAGTACAATTATCTTGCAGCCTCCAAACCTCTCCTATGGCTTATGAAGGACCTTACCAACACCCAGAATATAAAAAGGGACTTGTAGATTCCACAATGTAACAAAGAGTGACTCAAATGTTTACAAGACATCATAGGGGAGAGGAATGATTCATAAAAGCCAAGGACCTAAGACATCAAGCAGAATGTATGGTCTTCCATTCTATTCACATGTGATTATATCCTCCAACAGTGAAGAAACACAAAAGGATGACCACTTTAGAGAAATAGGTAATTCCAAAGCTCCATATTTGTCTCTCACCACCCTCTTTCTATTAATGTATATTTATAGTGATGCATTTAAGTCATACATGAACATACATAAACTTAAAGTCTAGAGCAGAAATCACAACTTTAAAAAATGTAAGGAAAAAACACCTTACAGTGGTCCCATCTCTAGTAGAAAATTGTATTGTGATTCATTTTTAAACATTTGCCAGATCATTTCTGAAACATGACTAATAACTATTACCCATGGCTCAACTTGGCTGTATAATTCATGACATCCCCACGATATTTAAAACAAATATGCTCTATTGAAACATATTAAACCAATATTTTTAATCCAATGTGTGCATTTCCAGGTCCTTGGTATATTCACAGTGGTGTGCATTCATGTCTTCAATCATTTTTAAACTTTTTCAATAGCTCTATAATAATTATAATAAATAAAGAAATACCAGAAAATAGAGAAGAAATTATGCACCTCTCAATCCATTTCTAGACACTGACATACATAGCTGGCTCCCCTTGATCAACTTTTATTGTTTATCGATCTGTTTTATTGCTATGTGATCCCATACTACATTATGTGGACAAAGTGAATAATGAATGGCTTTTCAAAGCAGTTTGAATAGTCTTTATTTTAAAATTATTAACTGATACAGATATTAGTTTGAAATAAAATGTTAATTTTCAAAGGAAGTGTACATAAATTGATAATTCAGATTAGATCTTTTCCATGTTCCAGGAATGCTTACTGAATTTTAAGAAGGCTCTGCTTTTTGTTTCAGGGAAACCATTCCTCATATTCTGGCCATCATTGGGCTTTTCTCACATGCGGAGTCATTGTGATGCAGGGATCCATATATAAATACCTGTTCTTATGACATTTTGTAATTTTTTAGAAATTGTTGGAAATAAAATTAAACTCATTCTACAAAGAAACAGAATCCACATATACAAAAATGAAAACCTAGGAACTCAGAGTACAAATAGCTCCCAAACTCCAAATTTCTCCTATGGCCAATGAAGGATATTGCCAACCCCCAAAAGAGAAAAAGAGAAGGAGGAAATTCTGAAGATTCATATTTTTCTCTCACCACACTCTTTCCCTTAATATATATTTTCAGAGATGCATATGAATCACACATGATCATACATAATCTTAAAGTCTAGAGCAGAAATCACAGCCTTAGAAAATAAAGGGGCATAACAATTTACAATTGTCCCATCTCCAACAGGAACTTGAATTGTGATTCATTTTTAAAATTGGCCAGAGCATTTTTGAAACATGACTAATAACTCGTATTCCAAATTTGGTGTACATTTCCTGACATCCACACAATTTTTAAAACAATTCTGTTTTATTGAAATATATTAACCAATATTCTTTTTATCCAATGTGTACATTCCATGGTCTTTGGTAAATTCACAGTTGTGAGCATTCATCTCTTCAATCATTATTAATCCTTTTCTGTAGCTCTATAACAATTATAATAAATAGAGAAATACCAGAAAAATTAGTAAGAAATTATTCACCTCTCAATTCATTTGTTGGCATTGACCTATATAGGTGTTTTTCTGGCTGTCCTTGGACAATTTTTTTATCTATCAATTTATTGATATGTGATACCATGCGACATCATGTGAACAAAGTGAATAATAAATGGCTTTTTTAAAGCTGTTGAAAAAGTCTTTATTTTAAAATTAAGACCGGAAAACCATATTGCATTGAAAGAAAATGTCAAATTTAAAGGGGCATGTATGTAAATCCATAATTCAAAGGAGATCTTTTCCCATGATTTCACCATTGTTTACTAAATGTTTAGAAGGCTCCTGATTTCATTTCAAGGAAACCATTCCTGATTTTCTGAACATCACTGGGCTCTTCTTGTGTGCAGAGACATTGTGATTTAGTGATCCACATATAAATACCTGCTGTTATGACATATTGTATTTTTTTTAAATGTGTTGGAAATAAAATCAAAATTACTCTTACAAGGAAACAGAATCCACATATACACAAAAGAAAACCCAGGAACTCAGAATACAAATAGCTCCCAGCCTCCAAATTTCTCCTATGGCTTAGGAAGGACCTCACCAACATCCATAAGAGACAAAGGGACTAATAGGGTCCACAGAGTGATAATCAGTGAATCAAAAGTTTACAAGATATCAAAGGGGAGAGGAGTAGTTCATAAAAGCCAAGGACCTATTCAATCAAATAGAATGTACTGCCCTCCATTCTATTCATGCATGATTATATCCTCCAACAATAAAGAAACACACAAGGAAGAAATAGGTTATTCCAAAGCTTCATTTTTGTCTCTTATAACCCTCTTTCTCTTAATATATATTTTTAGTGATGCACATCAATCATACAAGATCATACATAATCTTGAAGTCAGGAGCAGAAATCACGACCTTAGAAAATAAAGGGTCAAAGCACCTAACAGTGGTCCCATCTCCAGCAGAAACTTGAACTGTGATTCATTTTTAAAAATTGGCCAGAGCATTTCTGAAACATGACTAATAACTATGATCCATGGCTCAGCTTGAATGTACAATTCTTGACATTCCCATGATTTTTAAAATGAATCAGATTTATTGAGACATACTAAACCAATATATTATTTATCCAATGTGTACATTCCCTGGTCCTTGGTATAGTCACAGAGACAGGCATTCATTGCTTTAATCATTATTACACATTTTCCATATCTCTATAATAATTATGATAAATAAAGAAAAACCCAAAGAACACAAAAGAAATTATTCACCTCTCAATCCCTTTGTTGACACTGTCATGCATAGGTGTTTCTCTGGCCATCCTTGAGCAAATATTTTTTTCTTTTAGTTTTATTGATATATGATCACATACCACATCATGTGGAAAAAAATGAGCAATGAATGGCTTTTTTAAAGATGTTGAAAAAGGTCTTCATTTTAAAAGTATGAACAGAAATGTGTATTAGTTTGAAAGAGAATGTCAATTTTAAAAGGGAGTTCAAGATTAACTTAGATTTAATATAATCAATGATAAGTAAGAGATAGTATGGCACAAACACCTATAAGGAAAATAATTAGTCTGAAGTAATGAAAATAAATTACAATAAAATTTTAATTATTATATTCTATGTAAAATACTTGGACGATATAATCTCTAGGAGTGAAATAAATTTTTGTTTTATTGTGCAATTTCCATTGAGACATTCATTCTTTTTGAGAAAAAAATGCCCTCTTTGGAAATTGCACAGACCTCTTTGGCCTAAATTACCACACATAACAAGATCACTAGGAAATCCATAGTATTTTGAACCAGCAATTCTCAGGGCAATGGGATCCAAGGGCAGAGGATGAAATTAGAAAAGAATTAGAAGGTATTTTCATCTCAGTGAAGATCCAAAATAATCAAAATTCACCAGACACCTGATACATCCCAGATTAGGGCAATGGATAACCTTTCCAAGTAACATGAAATGGAACTTTTATACTGTATTCTGAAAGGACTCCCAGGGGTGGAGTCTGGCACACTAAAATCATGTTCATCGTGCCATTGCTGAGCCAGGACAAATGGCCATGAGGCCATTCCTTAAACTAGGCTTGGCTTTTCTAATTGCTCCTCCAAAGCAGGACCTTGGCTGGGTGTGGCACAAATAATTTTGCAGAATAATTATTGGAGCTTGGGGGCATGGAAAATGGGCTGTTTGGAAAAAACAGCAGGAGGAGGAAGGCACTGCTAAAAATAGAAAAGAAAGAGGAGAACAATAGAACCCTGGAAGAAGGAAATCAAACTCTAATTCTCTTTTGCTATTTGGTGCAGTGCTGGTTGAAATTAGAAGAGAAAGAAAATATCCACCTGACAACTCAGGACTATGTGGGAAAATTTCAAACCCAAGAGTCTTCAATACAAACACACCATATACAACCAAATATCCAGACATGTTGAAGGAAGGGTATGAAAGTGTGTTTTAAACATAAAGAATGGTCACTGGCTGGTGGAAAAAATGCCATGACATTTTATCATGATCTGCAAGAAGTATTCCCCCACATATGGTGTGATACTGGAGGAAAGTGGTTTTAGTATTCTCACCGACTGCATGAATGCTTTCTTTTAGTTTAAAGATTCCGTTAAGAAATATATATTAAGAAAAAGAAGAATGTGGCCAATTGGAGGAGAAAATTTGATTTAATTCAGACTAGGACGACGATATTCCCTCATACAGCCATTTGATGTATTTAAAATTAAGAAAAAAATTTAAGTCCTCGGTAAAATACAGATTTTAAAAGAATGGTTCATTACATATTTTGGTTACAAATAAATCTTTAATGAGACAAAAAGAATTTTTTTACCAACCCTTTCAATGCTAATTGGAGATGAAAGGTTTTAGCCCTTATAAATAGTAACTCTAATATAAGCGGCTCAAAGAGAAGAGATCGTGAGGCACGCATATTTTACATAAATATTTGTACTATATTCTCTTCCTAATGGTTATTGAAATAATATTAAACTGCTCTAACTTGGAGAATAATAATGGGAGGGAAATAAATGCTTCTCAGTGATTCCTCCATTTTTGAAAAGTCACAATTTAACATCGATAATTCAGAGGAGAACTTTTTCCATGACTTCACAATTGTTTTCCTACCGTTAGAAGCTCTTGGTTTTGTTTCAATGAAACCGTTCCTGATTTTCTGGACATCATTGCACTGTTCTCGAGTGCAGAGAGATTGTGAAGCAGGTATCCATATATAAATAAATGCTCTTATGACTTATTGTAATTTTTAAGAAAGTAATGGAAATAAAATCAAACTCATTCTTACAAAGAAACAGAATCCACACATACACAAATGAAAACACAGGATTTCAGAGTACAAAGAGCTCCCAACTTCCAAATTTCTCTGATGCTTTGTGAAAGCCCCTGCCAACAACTAGAAGAGAAAAATGCACTGGTAGGATTCACAAGTTGACAAATAGTGCATCACCTGTTCATTAGTTATCATGGGGATGAAGATTGTTCATAAAATTCAAGGACCTAATCCATCAAGCAGCGTACCACCGTCCATTTTATGCACACGTGATTATACCCTCCCACAATGAAGAAAACAAAAAGGTTGAAAACTTTAGAGAAATTGGTAATTCCAAAACTTCATATTTGACTCTCACCACCCTCTTTCTCTTAATATATATATATTTGTGATGTATCTCAGTTGTACATGAACATACATAAAATTGAAATCTAGAGCAGAAATCAGGACCTTAGAAAATAAGGGGCATAACACCTTAAAGTGGTGCCATACACACATCTTCAGCAGAAACTTGAATTGTGATTCTTTTTTAAAAATTGACCTGAGCATTTTGGAAAAACAACTAACTATTATCCATGGCTAAACTAGGGTGTGCAACTCATGTCACCCCCACTCTTTTTAAAGCAAATTTGTTTTATTGAGACATATTAAACCAATATCTCTTTTATACAATGTGTGCCTTCCCTGGTCCTTGGTATATTCACAGTGGTGTGCATTAACCTATTAAACCATTATTAAACCTTTACAATAGGTCTATAATAATTAAAATAAAGAAAAAACAGAAGAATCAATAAGAAATTATTCACCTCTCAATCCATTTGTTGACACTGACATACATAGGTGTTTTTCTTGCTGTCTTTCAACTACTTCTATTGTAAATGTATCAGTTTTATTGATATGTGATTCCATACTACATCATGTGGACAAAGTGAACAATGAATGACTTTTTTTAAGCTGTTGAAAACGTCTTTATTTTAAAATTATGACCTGAAATGAATATTAGATTGAAAGAAAATGTTAATTATAAAAGTGAGTGAAGGTAAATTGGCAATTAAGAGGAGATCTTTTTCCATGATTTCACAATTGTTTACTGAATGTTTAGAAGGCTCCAAATTTTGTTTCAAGGAAACTATTCCTGATTTTCTGGCCATCTTTGTTCTGTTTTCGAGTGAGGAGTTATTGTGATGTAGATATCCATATATAAATACATGCTCTAATGACATATTGTAATTTTTAAAAAGCATTGCAAATAAAATCGATCTCATTCTTACAAAGAAACAGAACCCACATATACACAAAAGAAAACCCAGGAACACAAAACACAAATTTCTCCTATGGCTTATGAAGGACCTTGCAAACACCCAGAAGAGAAAAAGAGACTTGTGTCCACAAGGTAACAAAGAGTGACTCGAATGTTTACAAGATATCATAAGGGAGAAGAATAGTTCATAAAAGTCAAACACATAATCCATCAAGCAGAGTGTACCACCCTACATTCTATGCACATGTGATTAGAGCCTCCAATAATGAAGAAATAGAAAGGGAAGTCCACTTTAGAGAAACAGGTAATTCCAAAGCTGCGTATTTGTCTCTCACCACCCTCTTTTCCTTAAAATATATTTTTTGATGCATATCAGTTATACATGAACATACATAAACTTGAAGTCTAGAGCAGAAATAACAATCTTACAAAATAAAGGGATATAACACCTTACAGCCTTTCCATCTCCATGAGAAACTTGAATTGTGATTCATTTTCAGAATTTATCCAGAGTTTTTCTGAAACAAGACTAATAATTATCCATGACTCAACTTGGGTGTACAATTCCAGACATCCTCACGATTTTTAAAACAAATCTGTTCTATTGACAAATATTAAACCAATATTTTTTCATCCAATGTGTACATTCCATGGCCCTTGTTATACTCACAGTGGTGTGCATTCATCTCTTCAATAATTATTAAATCTTTTCAATATCTCTATAATAATTATAATAAAAAAAGAAAAACCAGAAGACTAAAGAAGAAATTACTCACCTCTCAATCCATTTATTGTCACTGACATACATAGGTGGTTTTCTGGCTGTTCTTGAACAACCTTTTTGTTTATCTATCAGTTTTATATATATGTAATACCATACTACATCATGTGTACAAAGAGAACAATGAATGGCTTTTTAAAAGTTGCCGAAAAGGTCTTTATTTTAAAATTATGAACTGAAACAGATATTAGATGGAACAAAATGTAAATTTTAAATGAGTTTTTATGTAAATTGATAATTTAGAGTAGATCTTTTTCCATGATTTCACTATTGTTAACTGATTGTTTAGAAGGCTCTGGATTTGGTTTCAAGGAAACCATTCCTGATTTTCTGGATATCATGGAGCTCTTCTTGAGTGAAAAGAGATTGTGGTGCATGTATCCATGGATAAATACATGCTATTATGACATACAGTAATTTTTTAGAAAGTATTGGAAATAAAATCAAACTCATTCCCACAAAGAAACAGAATCCAAATACACATAAAAGAAAACCAAGGAACTCAGTACAAACAGCTCCCAGCCTCCAAATTTCTCCTATGGTTTATGAAGGACTTTGCCAACACCCAGAAGAGAAAAAGGGACATGTAGGGTCACAAGGTTTCAAAGAGTGACTGAAATGTTTACAAGATATGATGGGGGAGAAGAATGGTTCACAAAAGTCAAGAAACAGATACATTCAGCAGAGTGTACCACCCTCCATTCTACACACCCGTGATTATAGACTCCAACAATGAAGAAACACAAAAGCAAGACCACTTAAGAGAAATAGGTAATTCCAAAGATTCATATTTGTCTATCACCACCCACTTTCTCTTAATATATATTTTTGTGATACATATCATTCATACATGAACATACATATACTTGAAGTCTAGATCAGAAAGCACAATCTTAGAAAATAAAAGGGCATAAAAGAGTCCAGTGGTCCCATCTCCAAGAGAAACTTGAATAGTGATTCATTTTTTAAAATTTGAAAAACATATAAGAAATATATCTAATAACTATAATCCATGGCTCAACTTGGGTGTACAGTTCCTGACATCCCATGATTTTTAAACAACTCTGTTTTATTGAGACATATTAGACCAATATCTCTCTTATCCAATGTGTACATTCCCTGGTCTTTGGTGTATTAACAGTGGTGTCCATTCATCTCTTCAATCATTACTAAAACTTTTCAATAGCTCTATAATAATTATAAAAAATAAAGAAATACAAGAAGTATAAAGAAGAAATTACTCACTTCTCATTCCATTTCTTGGCACTGACATGCATAGCTGTTTTTCTGCTTATACTTGAACAATTTTTTCTGGTTATCTATAAGTTTTATTGATATGTGGTCCCATACTACACCATGTAGACAAAGTGAATATTGAATGGCTTTTACAAAGCTGTTGTAAAAGTCTTTAGTTTAAAATTATGAACTGGAACCGATTTTAGATTAAAAGAAAACATTAATTTTAAAAGCATATTTCAGAGGGTATCTTTTTCCATGTTTTCATGATTGCTTAATGAACATTTATAATGCTCTGGATTTTGTTTCAAGAAATCCGTTCCTGATTTTCTGGACATCACTGGGCTGTTCTCGAGTGCAGAGATATTGTGATGCAGGTATCCATAGACAAATACCTGCTCTTATGACATATTGTAATTTTTTAGAAAATAATGGAAATAAAATAAACCTCAGGCTTTCAAAGAAACAGAATACACATATACACAAATGTAAACCAAGTATGTAAGATTACAAAGAGCACCCAGCCTCCCAATTTCTCCTATGGCTTATGAAGGACCTTGTCAACAACCAGAAGAGAAAAAGGGACTTGTAGCCTCCAAAAGGTAAATGAGTGCCTCAAATGTTTACAAGATATCATGGGGGAGAGGAATGGATCAGAAAAGTCAAGGACCTAATCCATCAAGCAATGTGTACCACCCTCCATTCTATGCACACGTGATTATAGCCTCAAACAGTTAAGAAACAAAAAAGGAAGATTACTTTAGAGAAACAGTATATTACAACCTTCATAATTCTCTCTCTGCCCTCTTTCCATTAATATATATATATTAGTGATGCATATCAATCATACTTGAACATATATAAACTTGAAGTCTAGAGTAGAAATCACAACTTTAGAAAAAAAGTGGCATAGCACCTACAGTGGTCCCATCTCCAGCAGGAACATGAAATGTGATTCATTTGTAAAAATTGGCCTGAGTGTTTCTGAAACATGACTAATAACAATTTTCAATGGCATATTTTGGGTGTACAATTCCTTATATCCCCAAGATTTTTAAAACAATTCTGTTTTAGTGAGACACATTAAACGAATATTTTTTTGTCCATTGTTCCCTGGTCCTTGGTATATTCACAGTATGGTGAATTCATCTCTTCCATCATTATTAAGCCATTTCAATAGCTCTATAACAATTATAATGAATAAAGAAATACCAGAAGTATGAATAAGAAATTATTCACCTCTCAATCCATTTGTTAACCTTTGCAAACATAGGTGGTTTTCTGGCTGTTCTTGTACACTTTTTCTATTTATCTCTCAGTTTTATTGATATGTGATCCCATATTACAACATGTGGACAAAGTGAACAATGGATGGCTTTTTTAAAGCTATTGAAAGAGTCCTTTTTTAAAAAATTGTAAAATGAAAAGGATATTAGATTGAAAGAACATTTAAATTTTAAAAGAAAGTGTAGGGAAATCAATAATTGTGAGGAGATCTTTTTCCTTGATTTCAAGATTGTTTACTGAATGTTTAGGAGGCTGAGAATTTTGTTTCAAGTCAACCATGCCTGATTTTCTGGATATCATTGGGGCATTCTTGAGGGCAAAGAGTTTGTGATGCATGTATCCACATATAAATACCTGCTCTTATGAAATATTGTAAAATTTTAGAAAGTATTCGAAATAAAATTAAACTCATTCTTTCAAAGAAACAGAATCCACATATAGACAAATGAAATCCCAATATTCAGAGAACAAATTGCTCCCACCCTCCAAATTTCTCCTAAGGCTTATGAAGGGCCTTACACACACCCAAAAGGTTAAAAGAACTTGTAGGGTCCACAAGGGGATAAACAGTGAATCAAATGTTTACAAGATATCATGGGGGACAGGAGAGGTTTTTAAAAGTCTAGGACCTAATCCATAGAGCAGAGTGTACTGCCCTCCATTCTATTCATGCATGATTATACCCTCCAACAATGAAGACAAAATAAGGAAGATCACTTTAGAGAAATAGGTAATTCCAAAGCTTCATGTTGCCTCTCACCACCCTCTTTCTCTTAATATACATTTTTAGTGATGCATATCAGTCATACATGATCATACATAAACTTGAATACTAGAGCAGAAATCAAGACCTTAGAAAATAAAGGGGCATAACACTTTACAGTGCTCCCATACACACATCTCCAGCAGAAACTTTAATTGTGATTCATTTTTAAAAATTGGCCAGAGCATTTCAGAAATATGACTAATAACTATTATTCATGGCTCCCCTTGGGTGTACAATTCCTGACATCCCCACAATTTTTAAAACAAAACTGTTTTATTGAGACATATTAAGCAATATCTTTTTTATCTAGTGTGTAAAATCCCTGGTCCTTGGGATATTCAAATTGGTGTGCATTCATCTCTTCAATCAATATTAAACATTTTCAATAGCTCTATAATAATTATAATAAATAATGAAATACCAGAAGAATAAATAATGAATTAGTCACCTCAAAATCCATTTGTTGACATTGACATACATAGGTGTTTTTCTGGCTATACTGGAAAAGCTTTTTTGGTTTATCTGTCAGTTTTATGGATATGTGATCCCATTCTTCATCATGTGGAAAAAGTGAACAATTAATGGCTTTTTTAAGTTGTTGAAAAGGTCTTTTTTTAAATTATGAAATGAAATGAATATTAGAATGAAAGAGAATGTTAATTTTATAACAGTGTGTACGTAAATCTAAAATTCAGATGAGAACTATTTCCAAGATTTATCGATTGTTTACTGAATGTTTAATAGGCTCCAGAATTTGTTTCCAGGAAACAATCCCTGATTTTCTGGACATCATTTGGTGCTTCTCGAGTGCAGAGACTGTGATGTAGGAATCCATTTATAAATACCAGGTGTTATGACATATTGTGATTATTTAGAAAATATTGTAAATAAAATCAAACTCATTCTTACAAAGAAAGAGAATCCTCATATATACAAATGCAAACCAAGGAATCTCAGAATAGAAATAGCTCCCAGCCTCAAAATTATTCCTATGGCTTATGAAGGAACTTGCCATCACCCAGAATAGACAATGGGACTTGTAGTGTCCCCAAGGTGACAAAGAGTGATACAAATATTTACAAAATATCATGGGGTAGAGGAATGATTCATAAAAGTCAAGGACCTAATCCATCAAGCTGAGTGAACCACCCTCCCTACTATGCAAGTGTGATTATTGCCACCAACAATGAAGAAACAGAAAAGGAAGAGCACTTTAGAGCAATAGGCAAATCCAAAGCTTCATATTTGTCTCTCACCACACTCTTTCTCATATATTTTTAGTGATGCATATCAGTCATACCTGAACATACATAAACATGAAGTAGAGCAGAAATCACAACCTTAGAAAAAAAAGGGGCATAAAACCTTACAATTTTCCCATCTCCAGCAGAAACTTGAATTGTGATTCATTTTTAAAATGTAGTCTGAGCATTTCTGAATCACCACTAATACCTCTTATCCATGGCTCAACTTGGGTGCACAATTCCTGATATGCCCAAGATTTTTTTTAAAAAAATCTGTTTCCTTGAGACATATTAAATCAATATTTTTTTTTCCAATGTGTACATTCCCTGGTCCTTGGTATATTCACAGTGCTGTGCATTCATCTCTTCAATTTTTATTAAACCATTTCAATAGCTCTATAATATTTATAATAAATTTAAAAAGCAGAAGAATAAATAAGAAATTATTCACATATCAATCCATTTGTTGGCACTGATTTATATAGGTGTTTTTCTGGCTTTCCTTGAACAATATTTTTCTTTATCTATCAGTTTTATTGATATGTGATCCCATACCACATCATGTGGACAAAGTAAACAATGAATGCCTTTTTTAAAGCTGTTGAAAAGGCCTTTATTTTAAAATTATGAAATGAAATGTATGTTAGATTGAAAGAAAATGTTAATTTTTTTTTAAAAAATGTTTTTTTACCTAAAAAAAGTAAAGGGGGTGTATGTAAATCAATAATTCTGAGGAGATCTTTTTCCATATTTTACCATGATTTCATGATTGTTTACAGAATGTTTAGTAGGCCCTGGATTTTGTTTTAAGGAAACCACTCCTGATTTTCTATACATCATTGGGCATTTCCCCGATTGCAGAGAAATTGTGATATGCATGTGTCCAAATATAAATACCTGCTATTATGACATATTGTAATTTTTAAGTAAGCATTGGAAATAAAATCAAACTCATTCTTACAAAGAAACAGAACCCAAATATAGACAAATGAAATCCCCGGAACTGAGAGCATAAATAGCTCCCCACCTCCTAATTTCTCCTATGGCCTATGAAGGAACTTCCCAACACCCAGATGAGATTAAGGGTCTTGTAGGGTCCACAAGGTGACAAAATGTGAGTCAAATGTTTACAAGATATTATGGGGGAGAGGAATGGTTCATAAAGTTCAAGGAACTAATGCATCAAGTAGAGTGTACCGCCCTCCATTTACTCATGCATTATTATAGCCTCCACAACTGAAGAAACACAAAACAAAGATTACTATATAGAAATAGGTAATTCCAAATCTTCATTTTTGTCTTTCATCACCCTCCTTCTCTTAATATATATTTTCAGGGATGCATATCAGTCATACACAAATATACATAAATTTGAGGTCTAGTGAAGAAATCACAACCTTAGAAAATAAATGGGCATAACACCTTACAGTGGTCCCATCTCCAACAGAAAATGGAATTGGGATTCATTTTTAAAAATTGGCCAGACTTTTTCTGAAACACATCTGAGAACTATTATCCTAGGTTCAACTTGGGTGTACAATTCCTGATGTCCCCAGGATTTTTAAACAAATCTGTTTTTTTGAGATATATTAAACCAGTATCTTTTTTATCGAATTGTACATTCCCTGGTCCTTGGTATATTTCAGTGGTGTGATTCCTCTCTTCAATCATTATTAAGCCTTTTCAGAAGCTCTATAATAATTACAATAAACAAAGAAAAACCAGAAGAAATCATTACATTTCAATCCATTTTTTGACACTGACATACATAGGTGTTTTTCTGGATGTCCTTGAACCACTTTTTTTCTTTATCTATCAGGTTTATTGATATGTGATCCCACACTACATCCTGTGGACAAAGTGAACAATGAATGTCTTTTTAAAGCTTTTGAAAAGGTCTTTTTAAAAAAAATTATGAACTGAGATGGATATTAGTTTGAATGAAAATGTTAATTTTAAAAGGGAGTGTAGGTAAATCAGTAAGGTAGAGGAGATCCAGTGCTTCATATTTGTCTCTCACCACCCTCTTTCTCTTAATATATATGCATATTAGTCATACATGTACATACATAAACTTGAAGTTTAGAGCAGAAATCACAACCTTAGAAAATAAAGGGGTATAACAATTACAGTGGTCCCTGAGGAGAAAAGGGGACTTGTAGGATCCACATATTGACAAAGAGTGACTCAAATGTTTACAAGATATTATGTGGGAGAGGAATGGTTTAAAAAAGTCAAGGACCTAATCCATCAAGCAGAGTGTAACACCCTCCATTCTATTCACACATGATTAGAGCCTCCAACAATGAAGAAACACAAAAGGAAGACCACTTTAGAGAATTAGGTCATTCCAAAGCTTCATATTTGTCTCATCAACATCTTCCTCTTAATATATATAATTTAGTGATGCATATAAGTCATAAATGAACAAAAATATACTGGAAATCTAGAGCAGAAATCAGGACCTTATAAAATAAAGGGGTATAACAACTTACAATGGTCCCATACATGTATTTCTAGCAGAAACTTGAATGGTGATTCATTTTTAAAATTGTCCTGAGCATTTCTGAAACATGATTGATAACTATTATCCATGGCTCAACTTGGGTATACAGTTCCTGACATGCCTATGATTTTTAAAACAAAACTCTTTTATTGAGACAGATTAAACCAATATCACTTTTATCCAATGTGTACATTTTGTGGTCCTTGGTATAATCACAGTGGTGTGCATTCATCTTATCAATCATTATTAAACCTTTTCAATGACTCTACAATAATTAAAGTAAATAAAAAAAACCCAGAAGAATAAAGAAGAAATTATACATCTCCCAATCCCTTTATTGACACTGACATATATATGTGTTTTTCTGGCTGTCATTGAACAACTTATTTGTTAATCTATCAATTTAATTGATATTGGATCCCACACTACATCATGTGGACAAAGAAAAAAATTAATGGCTTTGTAAAAGGGGATGAAAAGTTCTCTATTTTAAAATTATGAACTTAAATGTATATAAGATTGAAAGAACATTAATTTTAAAAGGGGGTGTAGGTAAATCAATAATTCTGAAGAAGTCTTTTTCCGTGATTTCATGATTGTTTAGTAAATGTTTAGAAGACTCAGGATTTTGTTTCAAGGAAACCATTGCTGATTATCAGGACATCACTGGGTTGTTCTTGAGTGCAGAGACATTGTGTTGCAGGTATCCATATATAAATACCTTCTCTTATGACATATTTTAATTTTTTTGAGTGTACTGGAAATAAATTCAAACTCATTCTTACAAAGAAAGAGTATCCACATATACACAAATTAAAACTCAGGAACTCAGAGTACAGAAAGCTCCCAGTTTCCTAATTTCTCCTATGGTTCTTGAAGTTCCTTGCCAACACCCAGAAGAGAAAGAAGGACTTGTAAGGTACACAAGGTAAAAAAAAGTGACTCAAATGCTTAAAATATATCACAAGGGTGAGGAATGGTTCATAAAAGTCAAGGATCTAATCCATCAAGTAGAGAGTACCATACTCCATTCTATGCATGTATGACTATAGCCTCCAACAATGAAGAAACACAAAAGGAAGACCACGTTAGAGAAATAGGTCATTCCAAAGCTTCATATTGTCTCTCACCACCCTCTTTCTATTAATATTACTTTTAGTGATGCATATCAGTCATACATGGACATATATAAACTAGAAGTCTAGAGCAGAAATAAAGATGTTAGAAAATAAATGAGCATAACACCTGACAGTTGTCCCATAAACACATCACCAGCACAAACTTTTATTGTGATTAATTTTCAAAAATTGCCCAGGCCAATTCTGAAACATGACTAATATCTATTTACCATGGTTCCACTTGGGTGTACAATTCCTGATATCCCCATGATTTTTAATACAAATCTGTTTTATTGAGACATATTAAGCCAATATCTTTTTTATCCAATGTGTACATTCCACAGCCCGTGGTATATTCACAGTGGTGTGCATTCATCTCTTCAGTCATTATTAAGCATTTTCTGTAGCACTATTAAAATTATAATAAGTCAAGAAATACCAGAAGTATAAATAAATTGTGATGTAAGTATCCATATATATGTGTTATTATGCCATATTGTAATTTTTTAGAAAGAATTGGAAATAAAATCAAACTCATTCTTACAAAGAAATAAGAATCCACAGATTCACAAACAAAATGCTGGAATTCTGAATAAAAAGCTCCCAAACTCAAAATTTCTCCTATGTCTTGTGAAAGTCTCTTCCCACACAGGAGAGAACAGTCACTGATAAAGTCCATTAGTTGACAAAGAGCGAGTCAACTATTCATAAATATCATGGGGGAGTGGAATGGTTCATAAAAATAAGGACCTAGTCCTTCAAGGAGAATGTAATGCAATCCATTCTTTGCACACATGATTATCAAATTCAACAAAGAAGAAAAAAAATGGACCACTTTAGAGAAATAGGTAATTACAAAATTTCCTGTTTGGCAAAAAACACCCTCTTTCCTTTTATCAATTTTTTAGCGACATGTATCATTCATACATGAACATAAAAAAACTTGTAGTGAAGAGCAATATAAATGACCGTACAAAATAAAGGGGCATAACTCCATATAGTGCACCTATGCACACATCTCAAGGAGGAACTTGAGTTGTGAAGCATTTTTTAAAACTTGGCCAGACCATCTTTCAAACACGACTGATAGGTATGAATGATGCAGCATTTTTGTGTGCTTTTTCAGACATCAACAATATTTTTTAAAACAAATCTGTTTCAATGATAAATATTAAGCCACTATCCTATTTATTCAATGTGTACATTTCCTGGAGATTGGTATATTCACAGAGGTGTGCAATGTTCTCTTCAATCATTAAAGTCTTTCAATATTTCTATAATAATTATAATACAGAAAGAAAATCCAGATGAACAAAGAAGAAATCATTCACCTCTCAAACCATTTGTTGACAATGTCATGTAGAGATATTTTTCTGCAAGTTCTTGAAAAAATTCTTTTGGTTATCTATCCATTTTATCAATATATAATCACATACCACATCACGTGGAGAAATGGAGCAATGAATATGCCCTTCTTAATTGCATTGCAAATGTCTTTAATATAAAATTATACCCAGAACTGTATATGTTTGAAAAAAATGTAAAATTAAATGGAGTGAAATTTGGTTAGATTTAATATAATCAATGATATGCAAGAGGTAATAAGGCACAAACAATTGTAAGGAAAATAATTTGTCTGATATAATGGAAATTAATATAAACAATATTCTAATTATTTTAATCCAGTAGTAAATTTCAGGGATAACTTCTAGGTATGAAATTTTTTTTAATCATTGAATTTCCATTAAGATATTCATTCTGAGAAAAAAATTCCTCTTTGTGAATTGCCCATATGCCATTGGCACAAATTCCCACAAATAACAAGATCACAAGGAAAACCATCCTATTTCCAATGAGAGATACTCAGAAAAATGGAATCCAAGGGCAGAGGAAGAAATGAGAAAAGAATGAGAAACTATTGTTGTCTCAATGGAGGGCCAAAATTATCAAAAGTCACCAGACATCAGATACATCCATTTTAGCATTAGCAGAGTAATTATTTGTGACTCAGGGGCATTGAGGATGGTGTCTTTGGGAAAGACAGTAGCAGGAGGGTAGGCAAATATAAAAATAGAAAAGAAAAAGAAGAATGGTCTCCTGCAAAAATGAAATCACACCCTAATTCTCAAAATTAGGATGAAAATGAAAAAATATCCACTATCCAACTCAGGACTATGTGAAAAAAATTAAAACACAAGTGTCTTTAAAACAGACATACCACATACAACTTTCCACACATGTTGAAGGCAGGGTTTGGAAAACTGTTTTGAACATATGGTATTTTCTGTGTCTAGGGGGGAATGTCGTGATATTTAATCATGATGTAAGAAATATTCCACCACGGGGTCATGTGATGCTCAAAGACAGATTTATGAGTATGATAATCAGGTTCATAACTGTTTTGTGAGTTTACAGATTCTGTTAAAAATGTTTATTTACAAAAACAAGAATTGGGTAGTTTGGAGGTTAAAACTAGATATTATTAAGATTAGGATGATAGTCTCTCATATCCAAATTTGGTATATTTAAAAAAGAAAAATAATTTAAAAATACTCAGTAAAATACAATTTTAAAAGAATGATTAAGTATCTATTATAATCTGGTAGTAAACATTTACTCAGAGAGAAAGAATTTTCCACACACCGTGTCAATCCTAATTGGAAATGAAACTTTTTAGCCTTTTAAGTAGTAAATTATTTAAAATTAAGAGGCTTCAGTTATATGAGATTTTATGGAATGGCTTTTTCAAATAAATTTTGGAAATGATTTTCTTCCTAATTTTTGATGACATAATGTTAAACTACTCTAAAATGGAGAAAAATAATCATAGGAAACATTTTTCTTCTCAGTGACTCCTCCATTTTTTAATAATCACAAATTTAAATCAATAACTCAGAGGAAATCATTTTACATGACTTCATGATTGTTCACTGAATGCTTTGGAGGCTCCAGGTTTTGTTTCAAGAAAGCCTTTCCTGATTTACTAGATATGTTTCTGTTGTGCTCCAGTAGAGTGGGATAGTGATGTAGGTATCCATATATATATAAGTGTTCTTATGCCATATACTAATTGTTTAGAAAGAATTGGAAATAAAGCCAAATTTATTCTTAGAAAGAAAGCAGAATCCACAGGTACACAAACAAAACATAGGAACTCAGAATAAACAGCTCCCAAACTCAAAATTTCTCCTATGGTTTGTGAGAGTGTCATACACACAGAAGAGGAAATTCACTGGTAAGGTCCTTTAGTTGACAAAGAGGGAGTGAACTATTCTCAAGCTATCATGAGGGAGAGGAATGGTTCATAAAAATAAGGAACTAGTCATTCAAGTAGAATGTACTGCCATCCATTCCATGCACTCGTGATTATAGAATTCAAAAATGAAAAAAAACAACAGACAACATTAGAGAAATAAGTAATACAAAATTTCCTGTATGACTCACAACACCTTCTTTCCCTTCATCAATTTTTTAACAATGGATACCATTTATAAATGAAAAAACAAAAACTTGAAATGAAGAGCAAAACACATGACCCTACAAAATAAATGGACATAATTCCTTACAGTGCACACACCTCAAGTAAGAAATTGAATTGTGAATCATTTTTTAAAACTTGGCCAGACCCTCATTCAAACATGACTAATAAGTGTGAATGATGCAGCACTGTTTTGTGTGCTTTTTCTGACATCAATAATATTTTTTAAAACAAATATTTTTCCATGATAAATATTAAACCAATATCCTATTTATCCAATGTGTACATTCCCTGGATTTGGTATGTTCACAGGGGCCTGCATTGCTCTCTTCAATCATTTTTAAACCCTTTCAATATTTCTATAAGAATTATAATAAAGAAAGAAAATCCAGATGAACAAAAAAGAAATTATACACTTCTCAAACCCTTTGTTGACACTGCCGTGTAGAGATGTATTTCTGGGAGTCCTTGAAAAAAATTTTTGGATATCTATCCATTCTTTTGATATATGATCACATACCACATCATGTGGAGAAAGGAAGCAATGAATGGCCTTCTTAACCGTGTTGCAAATGTCTTTAATATAAACTTATACACTGAAATCGATATGTTTGACAGAAAATATAAAATTTTAAAGGGAGTGAAATTTGGTTAGTTTTAAAGTAATCAATGATATGAAGGAGATTGAATCATACAAACACTTATAAAGGAAAATAATTAGTCTGATATAATAGAAATTAATATAAAAAATTGTAATTATTTTATTCCAGGAGTAAGATTCAGGCTAATAACTTCTAGGCATGAAATATATTTTTTAACATGTAATTTCCTTTAACACATTCATTCTTTCTGAGAAAAATATTCCTCTTTGGGATTGCCCATATCCCATTGGCAAAATTCCCACACATAACAAAATCTCTAGGAAAACCATCATATTTCCAACCAGAGACACTGAAAGAATTGGAATGAAAGGGCAGAGAAGAAATGAGGATAGAATGAGAAACTATTGTCATCGCAATAGAGGGCCAACATTATCAAAAGTCACCAGAAACCAGATACTTCAAATTTTAGTTCTGCTGGCTAATTATTTGGAACCCAGGGGCATACAGGATGGGATCTTTGGAAAGGACAGCCTCAGCAGAAAAGGCACACCTAAAAATAGAAAGGAAAGAGAAGAAAGGAATACTGGAGAAAAGAAATTGCACTTAAATTCTCAAAAGTAGAATGAAAAGGGGAAAAAATCCACTAGCCAACTCAGGACTATGTGGAAAAATTTAAAACACAAGAGTCTTTAAAACAGACACACCAAATACACACAACTTTCCAGAAATTTTGAAGGCAGGGCTTGGAAAATAGCTTTGCTCATATTGTATGGTCTATGGTTAAGGGTGAATAATGTCATGATATGTAACATGATGTAAGAAAAATCCCACAGGGTGTCATGTGATGCTGGAGGAAAGTTCTAAAAGTATGCAGATTGCATGCATAAATATTATGTTAGATTACAGATTCTGTAAAATAATATTTTTTTACAGAACAAGCATGTGGCTCTTTGGAGCTGAAAATTAGATATAACTCAGATTAGTATGATACTGTCACATGTAAATTTGTTGTATTTAAAAAACAAAATTAATTTTACAGAACATGGTAAAATACAATTTTTAAAGAATGGTTAAATATCTTTTATTGTCGGCAATTGAATCTTTACTTAGAGAGAAATAATTTTTCTACACCCTGACATTGCTTTTTGAAAATGAAATATTTTAGTTCTTTAAAAAGTAAATTCTTTTAAATTAAGATGCTCCAGTGATAAGATTTGTGTGGAATGCCTTCTTCACATAAATTTTTGGAATCTATTTGCTTCCTAATAGTTAATGAAATAATATTAAACTACACAAGTTGGAGAAAAATAATAAGGGGAAACCAAATTTTTCTCAGTGATTCCTCCATTTTTAATAATCACAAATTTAAATCGATAATACAGAGGAAATCGTTTTACATTACTTCATGATTGTTTACTGAATGTTTAGGAGGCTCCAGGTTTTGTTTCAAGAAAACCATCCTGATCTCCTGGATATCTTTGTGTAATTCTCAAGTGCACTGGGATTGTGATGATTGTATCTATCTATCTATCTATCTATCTATCTATCTATCTATCTATCTATC
>JAKSZT010054197.1:3261267-3314028 GCA_026826555.1 Tolypeutes matacus
ATCTATCTATCTATCTATCTATCTATCTATCTATCTATCTATCTATCATCTATCTATCTATCTATCTATATATATATGAGTGTTCTTATGCCATACTGTAATGTTTAGAAAGATTTGAAATAAAATCAATTTCATCCTTACTAAGAAAGCAAAATACACAGATATACCAAAAAAAATTATGGAACTCAGAATAAACAGCTCCCTAACTCAAAATATTTCCTATGGCTTGTGAAAGTCTCTTTCCACATAAGAGAGAAAAGTCACTGGTAAAGTCCATTAATTGACAAAGAGGGAGTCAACTATTCACAAGATATCATGGTGGAGAGGAATGGTTCATAAAAATAAGTACCTAGTTAATCACGGAGAATGCACTGCCATCCATTCTTTGCACGAGATTATAGTATTCAACAATGATGAAAAACAAAACAGGACCACTTTAGCAAAATAGGGAATTCCAAAATTTCCTGTTTGACACCTGCCACCCTCTTTCCCTTCATCAATTTTTTAGGGAAGGATATCATTCATAAATGAACATACCAAAACTTGTACTGAAGAGCAAAACACCCTACCTCACAATATAAAGTGGAATAACTCCTTACAGGGAACCTATGCACCATCTCACAGAGGAACTTACATTGTGGGTCATTTTTTAAAACTTGGCCAGACAGTCTTTCAAACATTCCTAATAAATAAGAATGATGCCGCACAGTTTGTTTACACTTTCTGACATCACGAATATTTTTGGAAACAAATCTCTTTCAATGTTAGACATTAAGCCAATATCCTATTTACCCAATGTGTACATTTCCTGGTGATTGTTATATTCAGAGGCATGCATGTCTTTGCTCAATATTAAACCCCTGCAATATTTCTTTAATAATTATAATAAAGAAAGAAAATCCAGATGAACAAAAAAAAATTATTCTCCTTTCAAAGCCTTTTTTGAAACTGCCATATATATGTGGTTTTCTGGGTGTCCTTGAAAAAATTTTTTTTTTATCTATCCATTCCTTTGATATATGATCTCAGACCACATCATGTGGAGAAAGGTAGCAATGTGTGGCCTTTTTACACATGTTGCAAACGTCTTTTATATAAAATTATATACTGAAATTGATATGTTTGACCAAAAATGTAAATTTTTAAAGGAGTGAAACTTGGTTAGATTTAACACAGTGATAAGAAAGAGATAGTATGGTCCAAACACTTATAAAGGAAATAAATTAAAATAAAATTCTAATTATTATATTATAGGTAGAACATTCAGACATAATAATATCTCAAGGCATGAAATAATTTTTTTTACCATGCAATTAACATTAAGACACTCATTCTTTCTGAGTAAAAATATCCTCTTTGGGACTTGCCCATGTCCCATGGGCACAAATTCCACACATAATAACATCACTAGGAAAACCATTGAATATCCTATGAGAGATACTCACAAAAATGGAATCAAAGGGCATAGGAAGAATTGAGAAAAGAATGAGAAGCTGTTGTCATCTCAATGGAGGGCCAACATTATCAAAAGTCACCAGACACAAGATACATCTATTTTAGTGCTGCAGAGTAAATATTTGGACCTCAGGGACATGGAGGAAGGGATCTTTGGAAAAGACAGCATTAGGAGTGTAAGCACTGCTAAAAATAGAAAAGAAAGGGAAGAATGGAATCCTGGAGAAAAGAAATTGCATCATAATTCTCAAAATTAGAATTAAAAGGGAAAATTACAGTAACAAAATCAGGACCATGTGGAAAATTTAATCACAAGAGTGTTTAAAACAGAAACCTTCATACTCAGAAATTTCCAGACATTTTGAAGGTAGCGCTTGGAAAATAGCTTTGAACATATGGTATATTCTGTGGGTACGGGGGAATAATGACATGATAATTTATCATGACATAAGAATTATTCCACCATGGTGTCATGTGATGCTTAAAGAAAATTATATGAATATGATGATTGTGTGCATAATTTTTTGTTACTTTGCAGATTCTGTTAAAAATGTGTATTTACAGAAACTAGAATGGGGCCATTTGGAGGTGAAAACTAGATATAACTCAGATTAGGGTGATAGTCTCTCATATCCAAATTTGGTGTATTTAAAAAATAAAAAAATAAATAAAGTACTTGGTAAAATACAATTTTTAAAGAATGGTTAAATATCTATTATCATCTAATAATAAAACCTTAATTAGAGAGAAATAATTTTTCCACACACCGTGTCAATGGTAATTGGAAAAGAAAACTTTTAGCTCTTTTAAATAGTAAATCTTTATAATTAAGAGGCTCCAGTGATATGAGTTTCTGTGGAAAGCCTTTTTCACATAATTTTTTGAACGAATTCTCTTTCAAATAGTTAATGAAATAATATTAAACTACACAAATTTGAGAGAAATAATAGGAGGAAACCAAATGCTTCTCCATGATTCTTCCATTTTATAATAATCACAAATTTAAATCGATAATTCAGAGGAAATCATTTTACATGACTTCATTATCATTTACTGAATGGTTAGGAGGCTCCAGGTTTTGTTTCAAGAAAGCCTTTCCTGATTTTCTGGATATCTTGGTGTCATTCTCCTGGGTACTGGGATTGTAATGCATGTAGCCATATATATAAGTGTCTTTATGTCATATTGTAATTTTTTAGAAAGAATTGAAATCAAATCAAATTCATTCTAACAAAGAAAGTAGAATCCACAGATACACACACACACACAAAGCTGGAACTCAGAATAAACAGATCACAACCTCAAAATTTCTCCTTTATTTGTGAAAGTCTCTTCATACACAGGAGAGACAAGGGATTGGTAAGAACCATTAGTAGAAAAAGAGGGAGTCAACTATTCACAAGGTATCATGTGTGAGAAGAATGTTTCATAAAACAAGGACCTAGTCTACCAAGCAGAATGTACAGCCCTCCATTCTATGCACACGTGATTATAGAATCCAACAATGAAGAACAACAGAAAAAGGACCATTTTAGAGAAATAGCTAATTCCAAAATTTCCTGTTTTACTCACACCACTCTCTTCCCTTCATCAATTATTTAGTGACGGATATAATTCATATATGAACATACACAAACTTTAATGAGGAGAAAAATATACGATCTTACAATATAAAGGGGCATAAGTCCATACAGGGGACTTATGCACACATCTCAAGGAGGAAATTGATTTGTGAGCCATTTTTTAAAACTTGGCCAAACCACCTTTTAAACATGCCTAATAAGTATGAATGTCACCACACTTTTTTATATACATTTTCTGACATCATGAATATTTTTTGAAACACATATCCTTCAATCATAAATATTAAACCAATATCCTATTTACCCAAAGTGTACATTCCGGGGTGATTGGTATATTCCCAGAGGTGAGCATTACTCTCTTCAGTATTAAACCAATTCAATATTTCTCTAATATTTATAATAAAGAAAGAAAATCCAGATGAATAAAGACTTTATTCACTTGTCAAACCCTTTGTTAACACTGCCATATATAGGTGTTTTTCTGGGTGTTCTTGAAAAAAATTTTTTGTTATCTATACATTCCATTGATATTTGATCACATACCACATAATGTGGATAAAGGTAGCAGTGAATGGCCTTTTTAAACATGTTGCAAATGACTTTAATATAAAATTATATACTAAAATGGATATAAGTTTGAAAGAAAATGTAAATTTTAAAGGGAGTGAAATTTGGTTAAATTTAATATAGTCAATATTAAGAAAGAAATAGTATGGCACAAACACATATAAAGGAAAATATTTCATCTGATATAATGGAAATAAATTAAAACCAAATTCTAATTAATATATTATAGGTAGAATATACAGACATAATAATCTCTCAAGGCATGAAATAATTTTTTTTCTGGGCAATTTCCATTAAGGCTTTCATTCTTTCTGAGTAAAAAATTCCTCTTTTAGAATTTCCCTTATCCCATTGGCACAAATTCCCACACATAACATGATCACTTGGAAAACCAACATAATTCCAATGAGAAATAGAGAATGGAATCCAAGGGCAGAGGAAGAAATGAGATTAGAATGAAAAACTATTTTCATCTCAATGTAGGGCCAAGATTATCAAAAATCACCAGACACCCCAGATACCAGATACATCAATTTTACTATTGCAGTGTAATTATTTGGAACTTGGGGGTATGGAGGATGGGACCTTTGAAAAAGGCAACAGCAGGAGAATAGGCACTGCTAAAAATAGAAAAGATAGAGGAGAATGTAATCCTGGAAAAAAATTGCATCCTAAATCTCAAAAATAGATTTAAAGGGAAAAATCGACTAGCCAACTCAGGGCTATGTGGAAAAACTAAAACACAAGAGTCTTTAAAATAGACCCAACAGATATACATAACTTTCCAGAAATGTTGACGGAAGGGCTTGGAAAATAATTTTGAACAAATGGTAAGGTCTGTGGCAAGGGGAGAATAATGTCATGATATTTATCATGATGTAAGAAATGTTCAACCACGGTGTCATGTGATGCTTGAAGTAAGTTTATGGGTAAGAGGATTGAGTGCATAAAGGTTTTGTTCATTTACAGATTCTATTAAAAATATGTATTTACAATAATAAGAAGGGGACTGTTTAGAGGTGAAAACTATATAAAACTCTGATTATGATGATAGTCTCTCATACACAAATTTGGTGTATTTTAAAAAGAAGAAAAATTTAAAGCATTTGGTAAAATACAATTTAAATGAATGGTTAAAATTCCATTATCGTGTAGTAACAAACCTTTACTTAGAGAGAAATAATTTTTCCAAACACCGTGTAAATGCTAATGGGAAATGAAATTTTTAGCCTTTTAAATAGTAGATTCTTTAACATTAAGAGGTTTCAGTGATATGAGTTTGAGTGGAATGCCTTTTAGAAATAAATTTTTGGAACAGATTTTCTTCCTAATTGTTTTTGACATAATGTTAAACTACTCTAACTTGGAAAAAAATAATCAGGGAAAACCAAATGCTTCTCAGTGATTCCTCCAATTTTAATAATCAGAAATTTAAATTGATAATTCAGAGGAAATAATTTTACATGACTTCATGATTGTTTACTTAATGGTTAGGAGTCTCCAGATTTTGTTTCAAGAAAGGCTTTCCTGATTTTCTGGATATCTTTGTGCCGTTCTCCAGTGCAGCTGGATTCTGATGTAGGTATCCATATATATATAACTGTTCTTATGCCATATTGTAATTTTTTAGAAAGAGTTGGAAATGAAATCAAATTAATTCTTACAAAGAAAGCAGAATCCACAGATACACAACAAAATACTTGTACTTAGATTAAACAGCTCCCAAACTCAAAATTTCTTTTATGGCTTATGAAAGTCTCTTCCAACACATGAGAGAAAAGTCACTGGTAAGGTCCATTATTTGAAAAAGAGGGAGTCAACTATTCACAAGATATCATGGGGGAGAGGAATGCATTATAAAAATAGATACCTAATCCATTAAGGAGAATGTACTGCCATCCATTTTTTGCACAAGGGAGTATAGTATCCAATAATGAAAAAAAAACAAAAGTGGACCACTTTATAGAAATAGGTAATGCCAAAATTTCCTGTTTGACTCACACCATCCTCTTACCCTTCTTCAGTTTTTTGGGACAGATATCATTCATACATGAACATACACAAACTTGAAGTGAAGAGGAAAATATATGACTTTACAATATAAAGGGGCATAAGTCCATACAGTGGACCTATGGACACATCTGAGAGAAGAAATTGAATTGTGAGTCATTTTTTAAAACTTGAGCAGACCGTCTTTTAAACATGCCTAATAAGTATGAGTGTTACCACAATTATGTGTACATTTTCTGACATCACACATATTTGTTCAAACACATATGTTTCAATTATGAATATTAAACCAATATCCTATTTACCCAATGTGTACATTCCATGGTGACTGCTATATCCACACAGGAGTGCATTACTCTCTTCAATATTAAACCCATTCAATATTTCTATAATAATTATAATAAAGAAAGAAAATCCAAATGAACAAGAAGACATTATTCACCTCTGAGACCCTTTGTTGACACTTCCATATATAGGTGTTTTCCAGGTGTTTTTTTTAAAAAAGTTTTGGATATCTATCAATTCCCTTGTTATATATGAAGATATACCACATTATGTGGAAAAAATTAGCAATGAATGGCCTTTTAAATAAGATGCAAATGTATTTAATTTAAAGTTATATGCTAAAATGTGTATAAGATTAAAAGAATATGTAAATTTTAAAAGGGAGTGAAATTTGGTTAGTTTTAAAATAGTCAATGATGCAAAAGAAATAGTATGGCACAAATACTTATAAAGGAAAATAATTCATCTGGTATAATTAAAATTAATTAAAACCAAATTCTAATTAATATATTATAGGTAGAACATACAGACTTATTAATTTCTCAAGACATGAAATATTTTTTTCACTGTGCAATTTCAATAAGGCTTTTGTTCTTTCTGAGAAAAAAATCCACTTTGGGAATTGCCCATATTCAAATGGCACAAATTCCCACACATGACAAGATCACTAGGAAAACCATGGTATTTACAATGAGAGATACTCAGAGCAATGGAATCCAAGGGCAGAGGAATAAATGAGAATAGAATGAGATACTATTGTCATCTCAAATGCAGGGCCAACATTATCAAAATTCACTGGACACCACATATATCCATTTTAGTGCTGTAGAGTAATTACTTGGAACGTGGGGGTATAGAGGATGGGATCTTTGGAAAAGACAGCCTCATGAGGAAAGGCACTGCTAAAAACGGAAAAGAAAGAGAAGAATGGAATCCTGGAGAAAAGAAATTGCACCCTACATCTCCAAATTATAATTAAGAGGGAAAAAATTGACCAGCCAACTCAGGACAATGTGGAAAAATTAAAACACAGAGTCCTTAGACATAACACATACACACAACTTTCAAGACATGTTGATGGATGGGATTGGAAAATTGTTTTGAACATTTGGTACGGTCTGTGCCTAAGGAGGAATAATGGCCTTATATTTTATCGTGATGAAAGTAATTTTCCACCACGGTGTCATGTGATGCTGCATGATGATCGTGTGCATAAATGTTTTGTTAGTTTACAGATTCTGTTAAAAAATATGAATTTACAGAAACAAGAATGGAGCAGTTTAGAGGTGAAAACTAGACATAAATCAGATTAGGATGATAGTCTCATACCAAATTTGGTGTATGTAAAAGAGAAAAAAATTTAAAGTATTCGGTTAAATACAATTTTTAAGGAATGGTTAAATATCTATTATCATCTATGAATAAACTTTTATATATAGAGAAAGAATTTTTCCACACACAGTGTCAATGCTAATTGGAAATGAAACTTTAAGCCCTTTGTAATAGTAAATTCTTTAAAATAAAGATTCTTCAGTGATATGAGTTTGTTTGGAATGCCTTTTTCAAATAAATTTTTGGATCTGATTTTCTTCCTAATATTTGATGACATAATGTTAAACTACTCTAAATTGGAGAAAAATAATAGAAGGAAACTAAATGCTTCTGTGATTTTCCATTTTTCCTAATCACAAATTTAAATTTATAATTCAGAGGAAATCACTTTACATGACATCATGATTGCTTACTGAATGATTGGAGGCTACAGAATTTGTTTCAAGAAAGCCTTTCCTGGCTTTCTGGATATCTTTGTGTCATTCATCAGTGCAGTGCAATTGTGATGTAAGTATCCACATATATGTGTACTTTTGCCATATTGTAATGTTTTAGCAAGAATTGGGAATAAAATAAAACATTCTTACAAAGAAAACAGAATCCACAGATACACAAACAAAATGCTGGAACTCAGAATAAATTGCTCCCAAACTCAAAATTTCTCCTATGGCTTGTGAAAGTCTCTTTCTACACAGGAGAGAAAAGCCACTTGTAAGGTCCATTAGTTGACAAAGAGGGAGTCAACTATTTACAAGTTATCATCAGAGAGAGGAATGTCTGATATAAATAAGAACCTAGTCCATCAAGGAGAATGCACTGCCATCCATTCTGTGTACATGTGTTTATAGAATTCAAAAATGAAAAAAAACAAAAAAAGGATCTCTTTAGTTAAATAGGTAATTACTAAATTTCCTGTTTGTCTCACACCACCTTCTTTCCCTTCATCAATTTTTTAGAGACAGATATCATTCATACATGAACATACAAAAATTGTAGTGAAGATTAAAACACATGACATTACAAAATATAGGGGCATAACTCCTTACAATACAGTATGCACACATCTCAAAGAGGAAATTGAATTGTGAATCGTTTTTTAAAATATGGACAGACCGTCTTTCAAACACGACTAATAATTATGAATGATGCTGCACTTTCGTGTGCTTTTTCTGACATCAACAACATTTTTTAAAACAAATCTCTTTCAATGATAAATATTAAACCAGTATCCTATTAATCCAATGTGTACATTCCCTGGTGATTTGTATATTCACAGAGTTGTGCATTGCTTTCTTCGTTTTACACCCTTTCAATATTTCTATAATAATTATAATAAAGAAATAAATCCAGATGAACATAGAAGAAATTATACACCTCTCAAAACTTTGTCGACACTGTCATGTAGAGATGTTTTTCTGGGAGTACTTGAAAAAAATTTTTGGATATCTATCCACTCTGTTGATATATGATCACATACCACATCATGTGGAGATAGGAAGCAATTAATGGCCTTCTAAAACGTGTTGCAAATGTCTTTAACACAAAATTATACACTGAAATGGATATGTTTGAAAGAAAATATAAATTTTTAAATGGAGTGAAATTTGGTTACATTTAATAAAATCAATGATATGAAAGAGATAGTATGGCACAAACACTTATAAAGGAAAATAATTACTCTGATATAATGGAAATAAATATAACCAAAATTCTAATAAGTTTAATCTAGGAGTAACATTTGGGCATAATAACTTCTGGCATGAAATAATTTTTTTTATCATGAATTGCCATTAAGGCATTCATTCTTTCTGAGAAAGAGATTCCTCTTTGGGAATTTCCCATATCCCATTCACACAAATTCCCACACCTAACGAGATCACTAGGAAAACTATCGTATTTCCAAACAACACACTCAGAGCAATGGAATCCAAGGGCAGAGCAAGAAATGAGAATACAATAAGAAACTTTTGTCATCTCAATGGAAGGCCAACATTATGAAAACTCACCAGTCACAAGATACCTCAATTTTATTGCTGCAGATAATTTTTTTGGAAATTGGGGGCATGGAGAATGGGATCTTTGGATAAGACAACCTCAGGAGAAAGGACATTGCTAAAAATAGAAAAGAAAGAGATAAAAGTAATCCTGGAGAAAGAAATTGCACTTTAATTCTCAAAATTAAAATGAAAAGAAAAAATATCCACTAGCCAACACAGGAGTATGTGGAAAAATTTAAAGCACAAGAGTCTTTAAAACAGACACACCAAATACACACAATTTTCCAGGCATGTTGAAGGCAGGGCTTGGAAAATAGTTTTGAGTATACTGTATGATCTATGTCTAGGGGGGAATAATGCATTGATATGTAATATGATGTAAGAAATATTCCACAATAGTGTCATGTGACGCTTGAAGAAAGTTTTATGAGTATGATGATCGAATGCATAAATGTTATGTTAGTTTACGGATACTGTTAAAAATGTGTATTCACAGAAACAAGAATGGGGAAATTTGGAGATGAAAACTTGATATAACTTAGATTAGGATGATAATGTCTGATATCCAAATTTGGTGTATTTAAAAAAGAAAAAAACTTAAAGTACTTGGTAAAATACAAGGTTAAAAGAATTGTTAAATATCTATTATCATCTAAGAATAAACATTTACTTAGAGAGAAAGAGTTTTTCCACACACCAAGCCAATGGCAATTGGAAATGAAAATTTTTAGCACTTTTATATAGTAAATTCTTTAAAATTAAGAGGCTTCAATAATATGAGTTTGTGTGGAATACCTTTTTCAAACAAATTGTTGGAACCAATTTTCTTCTTAATTGTTGATGAAATAATGTTAATCTACTCTATCTTGGAGAAAAATAATTGGAGGAAACCAAATTCTTCTCAGTGATTCATCCATTTTGTAATAATCAGAAATTTAAATCTATAATTCAGAGGAAATAATTTTACATGAATTTATGATTGTTTACTGAATATTTAGGAGCCTCCAGGATTTGTTTCAAGAAAGCCTTTCTTGGTTTTCTGGATATCTTTATGTCTTTCTCCAGTGCAGTGGGATTGTGATGTAGGTATCCATATATACATAAGCATTCTTATGCCATATTGTATTGTTTTAGAAAGAATTGGAAATAAAATCAAACTCATTCTTACTAAGAAAGCAGAATCCACAGATACACAAACAAAACACTGGAACTCAGAATAAACAGCTCCAAAACTCAAAATTTCTCCTGTGGCTTGTGAAAGTCTATTCCCACAGAGGAAATAAAAGCCACTGGTAAGGTCTATTAGTTGAGAAAGAAGGAGTCAACGATTCCAAAGATATCATTCATAAAAATAATGTCTTAGCCCATCAAGAAGAAGGTACTGCCATCCATTCTATGCACATGTGATTATGAAATTCAACATTGAAGAAAAACAAAAAAGGACTGCTTTAGAGAAGTAGGTAATTACAAAATTTCCTGTTGGAATCCCACCAACCTCTTTCCCTTCATCAAATTTTTAGCGACAGATATCATTCATATGTCAACATTCAAAGACTTGTAGTGAAGAGCAGAACATATGACCTTACAAAATAAAGGGGCATAACTCCTTGCAATGCACATATGCACACATATCAAGGAAATTGAAAAGTGAATCATTTTTAAAACTTTTCTACATCATCTTTCATACACAACTAATAAGTATGAATGATGACATATTTTTGTTTGCTTTTTCTGACATCAACAATATTTCTAAAACAAACTTGTTTCAATGATAAATATTAAACCAATATCCTATTTATCCAATGTGCACATTCTCTGGTTATTGGTATATTCACAGAGGTGTGCTTTGCTCTCTTCAAATATTATTAAATCCTTTCAATATTTCTATAATAATTATAATAAAGAATGAAAATCCAGGTGAACAAAGAAGAAATTATTCACTTCTCAAACCCTTTGTCAACATTGCCATGTAGAGATATTTTTCTCAGAGTCCTTGAAAAATTTATTTTTATTATCTATCCATTCTATTGATATATGATCACATACCACATCATGTGGAGAAAGGAAGCAATGAATGGCTTTCTTAAATGTGTTGCAAATGTCTTTAATATAAATTTATAAACTGAGATGGATATGTTTGACAGAAAATGTAAATTTTTAAAGGGAGTGAAATTTGGTTAGATTTAATATAATCAATGATATGAAAGAGATAGTATAGCACAAACACTTATAAAGGTAAATAATTTGTCTGATATAATGCAAATTAATATAAACAAAATTCTAATTCTTTTATCCAGGAGTAACATTCAGGCAAAATAACTTCTAGGCATGAAGTAATTTTTTTATCTTGCAATTTCCATTAAGGCATTCATTCTTTCTGAGAAAAAAATTCATTTTTGTGCATTGCCCATATCCCATTGGCACAAATTCCCATACATAACAAGGTCACTAAGAAAACCATCATATTTCCATCCAGAGATACTCAGAGCACTGGAATCCAAGGGCAGAGCAAGAAATGAGAATACAATGAGAAACTATTTTCATCTCAATGTGGGGCCAACAATATCAATACTCACTAAACACCAGATACATCAAATTTTAGTGCTGCAGACTAATGATTTGGAACACAGAGGCATGGAGGATGGGTTTGTTGGTAGGGACAGCCTCAGGAGAAAAGACACAGCAAAAAATAGATAATAAAGGGAAGAAAGGAATCCTGGATAAAAGGAACTGCACCCTAATTCTCAAAATTAGAATGAAATGGGGGAAAAAGTCCATTAGTCATCCCAGACCTAAGTGGAAAAATTTAAAACACAAGAGTCTTTTAAACAGACACAGCAAATACACACAACTTTCCAAACTTGTTGAAAGCAGGGTTTGAAAAATAGTTTTGAACATACAGTATGATCTGTAACTAGGGGGAAATAATGCCATGATATTTTATCATGATGTAAGAGATATTCCACCACAGTGTTATGTGATGCTGGAGGAAACTGATAGGAGTATGCAGATTGAGTGCACAAATGTTATGTTAGTTTACAGATTCTATTAAAAAAATATGTTTTCAGAGAAGAAAGAATGTGGCAGCTTGGAGGTGAAAAGTAAATATAACTCAGTTTGGGATGATACTCTCTCATAGGCAAATTTGTTGTATTTGAAAAACAAAATTAATTTTACAGTACTCAGTAAAATACAATTTTAAAAGAATTGTTAAATATCTATTATTTTCTACTAATAAATCTTTATTTTGAGAGAAAGAATTTTTCCACAACCTGGCAATGCTAATTGAAAATGAAACTATTTAGCCCTTTTAAATAGTAAATTCTTTAAAATTAAGAGGCTTCAGTAATATGAGTTTGTGTGGAATGCTGTTTTCACATAAATTTTTGGAACCGATTTTCTTACAATAGTTAATGCAAAAATATTAAACTACCCAAATTAGAAAAAAATATAAGAGGAAATCAAATGCTTCTCAGTGATTCTTCCATTTTTTAATAATAACAAATTTAAATCAATAATTCAGAGGAAATCATTTTACATGACTTCATGATTGTTTACTGAATGGTTAGGAGGATCCAGGTTTAGTTTCAAGAAAATCATTCCTGATTTTCTGGATATCTTTGTGACATTATCCAGCACACTGGGATTCTGATGCATGTATCCATATATATATGTGTGTTCTTATACCATATTGTAAATTTTAGAAATAATTGAAATAAAACCAAATTCATTTTTATAAAGTTGAATCCACAGATAAACAAACAAACACAAAGCTAGAACTCAAAATAAACAGCTACCAAACTCAAAATTTCTCCTATTGCTTGTGAAAGTCTCTTCACAGAGAAGAGTAAAGGGATTGGTAAGGTACAGTAGTTGATAAAGAGGGAGTCAACTATTCACAAGATATCATGGGGAAGAGGAATTGCTTATAAAAATAATGACCTAGTTCATCAAGCAGAATGTACAGCCCTACATTCTATGCACATGTGATTATAGAATCCAACAATGAAGAAAAACAAAAAAGGGTCACTTTAGAGAAATATGTAATGCCAAAATTTCCTGTGTGACACACACCACCCTCTTTCCATTCATCAATTTTATAGTGACAGATATCATTCATACATTAACATACACAAACTTGTAGTGAAGAGAAAACACATGGCTTTATAATATAAATGGGCAAAACTCCTTACATGGGACCTATGCACACAAATCTCAAGGAGGAACTTGATTTGTGTGTCATTTTTTAAAATTTTGCTTGACCATCTTTCCAACATGCCTAATAAGTATGAATAATGCAGCACTTTTGGTTTACATTTTCTGACATCACTCATATTTTTTGAAACAAATATATTTCAAGGATAAAAATTAAACCAATATCTTATTTAAGGAATGTCTACATTCCGTTGCGATTGGTGTATTCACAGAGGTGTGCATTCTTATCTTCAATATTAAACCCATACAAGATTTGTATAATAACTATAATAAAGAATGAAAATCCTGATGAACAAAGAAGACATTATTCACCTCTCAAACCCTTTGTTGACACTGCCATATATAGGTGTTCTTCTTGGTGTCCTTGAAAAAAAATTTTTATCTCTCCATTCCATTGACATATGTTCACATACCACATCATGTGGAGAAAGGTAGCAATGAATGGCCTTTTTAAACCTGTTGCCAGCATCTTCAATATAAAATTATATATTGAAATGGATATAAGATTGAAATAAAATGTAAATTTTAAAAGGGAGTGAAATTTTATTAAATTTAATATCTTCAATAATAAGAAAGAGATAGCATAGCAGAAATACTTATAAAGGAAAATAATTCATATATATACGGGAAAAATTAAAACAATATTCTAATTATTATATTATAGGTAGAACATTCAGACATAATAATCTCTCAGGGCATGAAGAAATTTTTTTTACCATGCAATTTCCATTAAGGCAGTCATTATTTTGAGAAAAAAATTCCAGTTTGGGAATTGCACATATCTGGCACAAATACTCACACAAAACAAGATCAAAAGTAAATCCATCATATTTCTGATCAGAGAAATTCCAGAGCAAGGGATTCCAAGGGCAGAGTAAGAAATGATAATAGAATGAGAAACTATTGTCATCTCAATGGAGGGCCAACATTATCAAAAGTCACCAGACATCAGATATATCCATTTTAGTGCTGCAGAGTAATTATTTCAAACTTGGGGGCATGGACATTGGGATCTTTGTAAAAGACAGCAGCAGGAGAGTAGGCAGTGCTAAAAATAGGAAAGAAATAGAAGAATGGAATCCTGGAGAAAAGAAATTGCACCCTAATTCTCAAAATTAGAATGAAAAGGAAAAAAATTCCACAGGCCAACTCAGGACTATGTGGAAAAATTAAAACCAAGAGTCTTTAAAACAGACACAGCACATACACACAGTTTTCCAGACATGTTGAAGTCAGGGGCTGGAAAATAATTTTAAACATATGGTAAGGTCTGAGGCTGGGGGGAATTATGTCATGATATTTTATCATGATGTAAGAAATATTCTACCAAGATGTCATGTGATGCTTGAAGAAAGTTTTATTAGTATGATGATCGAGTGCATAAATGTTTTGTTCAATTACAGATTCTTTTAAAAACTGTGTATCTAGAGAATCAAGAGTGGGGCGGTTTGGAGGTGAAAGCTAGATATAACAGATTAAGACGATATTCTCTCATATCCAAATTTGGTGTATTTAAAAAAATAAAAATAATTTAAAGTACTCGGTAAAATACAATTTTAAAAGAATTGTTAAATATTTATTATCATCTACTAATGAAACTTTACTTAGAAAGGAAGAATTTTTCCACACATCGTGACAATGCTAATTGGAAATGAAACTTTTTAGCACTTTTAAATACTAAATTCTTTAAAATTAAGTTTGCTCAGTGATATGAGTTTGTGTGGAATACCTTTATCACATGAATTTTTGGAACCGATTTTCTTCCTAATAATTAATGAAATAATATTAAAGTACACAAATTGGAGAAAAAATATTAGGAGAAAACCAAATTTTTCTCAGTGACTCCTCCATTTTTTAATAATCACAAATTTAAATAGATAATTCAGAGGAAATTATTTTACATGACTTCATGAGTGTTTACTGAATGTTTAGGAGGCTCCAGGTTTTGTTTCAAGAAAACCATTCCTGATTTTATGGATATCTTTGTGTCATTCTCCAGTGCACTGGGATTGTGATGCATGTATACATATACATATATATATATATATATATATATATATATATATATATATATATATATGTTCTTATGCCATATATTAAATTTTTAGAAAGAATTGAAATAAAATTAAATTCATTCTTACAAAGAAAGCTTAAATCACAAATACACACAAGAAACTGGAACTAAAAATAAATGGCTCTCAAACTCAAAATTTCTCCTATGGATTGTGAAAGTCTCTTCTCACAAAGGAGAAGAAAGGGATTGGTAAGGACCATTAGTTGACAAAGAGGGAGTCAACTATTCACAATATATCATGGGGACCAGAATGTTTCCTAAAAATGAGGAACTAGTCCACCAAGCAAAATTTACAGCCCTCTATTCTATGCACACATTATTATAGAATACAATAATGAATAAAAACAAAAAAGGAACATCATAGTTAAATAGGTAATTCCAAAATTTCCTGTCTCACACCAACCTCTTTACCTTAATCTACTTTTTAGTGATCGATAACATTCATTCCTGAACACACACAAATTTGTAGTGAAGAGAAAATTACATGACTACAATATAAAGGGGCATAACTTCTTCCAGGGGACCTATGCACACATCTCAAGGAGAAACCTGAATTGTGGGTCAATATTTAAAAACTTGGACAGAACTTCTTTCAAACATGCTTAATAAGTATAAATGATGCCACACCCTTTGTTTACATTTTCTAACATCACGAACACTTTTAGAAACAAATCTGTTTCAATGATAAATATTAAATGAATATCCTATTTAAACAATGTGTACATTCTGTGGTGTCTGGTATATTCACAGAGGCGTGTATTCTTCCTCAATATCAAACCCATTCAATATTTCTATAATAATTATAATAAAGAAAGAAAATACAGATCAACAAAGAAGAAATTATTCTCCTCACAAACCCTTTGTTGACACGACCATATCTAGGAGTTTTATGAGTGTCTTTGAAAAAAATTTTGGTGATCTATTCATTCCATTGTTATATGATCACATACCACATCATGTAGAGAAAGGTAGCAATGAATGGCCTTTTTAAATGTGTTACAAATGTCTTTAATATAAAATTATATACTTAGATTGATATATGTTTGACAGAAAATGTAAATTTTAAATGGAATGAAATTAAGTTAGATTTAATATAATCAATGGTAAGAAAGAGATAGTAAGGCACAAACAACATATAAAGGAAAATAATTTTTCTGATATAATGGAAAGAAATTAAAACAAAATTCTAATTATAGGTAGAACATTCAGATATAATAATCTCTCAAGATATGAAATAATTTATTTTACCATGCAATTTCCATTAAGACACTCATTCTTTCTGAGTAAAAAATTCCTCTTTGGGAATTGCCATATCCCATTGGCACAAATTCTCACATATAACAAGATCACTATGAAATTCATCATATTTCCAATAAGAGATACTCATAGGAATGCTATCCAAGAGCAGAGGAAGAAATGAGAATAGAATGAGAAACTATTGTCATCTAAATGGAGGGCCAACATTATAAAAATTCACCAGGCACCAGATACTTCCATTTTAGTGCTGCAGAGTAATTATTTGGATCTCGGGGGAATGGAGTATGGGATCTTTGGAAGAGGCAGCAGCAGTAGAGTATGCACTTCAAAAAAATAGAAAAGAAAGGGAAGAACAGAATCCTGGAGAAAAGAAATTGCACCCTAATTCTCAAATTAAGAATTAAAAGGGAAAAAAAAATCCACTAGCCATCTCAGGAGTATGTTCAGAAATTAAAACACAAGAGTCTTTAAAACAGACACACCACATACACACAACTTTCCAGACATGTTGAAGATAGATCTTGGAAAATGGTTTTGAACATATGGTATACTCTGTGCTTAGGGGGAAAATTATCATGCTATTTTATCATGATGTAAGAAATATTCCACCATAGTTTCATGTGATGCTGGAGGAAAGTGTTATGAGTATGCAGATTGAGTGCATAAATGTTATGTTATTATACAGATTCTGTTAAAAAAACATGTTTTTACAGATTCAAGAATTAGGCAGTTTGGAGGTGAAAATTAGATATAACTCAGATAAGGATGATATTGTCTCATATGCAAATTTGTTCTATTTAGAAAACAAAATTAATTTTAGAGTACTCGGTAAAATACAATTTTGAAATAATGGTTAAATATCTATTATCATATACTAATAAATCTTTATTTAGAGTGAAAACATTTTTCCAAACCCTGTCAATGAAAATTGAAAACAAAATTTTTAGCACTTTTAAATAGTAAATACTTTAAAATTAAGGAGCTTCAGTGATGTGAGTTTGTGTGGAATGCTTTTTCACATAAATTTTGGAACACATTTTATTCATTATAGTTAATGAAATAATATTAAACTACACAAATTCAAGAAAAATAGTAGGAGGAAACCAAATGCTTCTCATTATTCCCCACTTTTGAATAATAACAAATTTAAATCGATAATTCAGAGGAAATCATTTTACTGACTTCAAGATTGTTTACTGAATGATTAGGAGGCTCCAGGTTTTGTTTCAAGAAAACCATTCCTGATTTCTGGATATTTTTGTGTCATTCTCCAGTGCACTGGGATTGTGATGCATGTATCCATATATATGATTGTGTTCTTAATGCATATTGTAATTTTTAAAAAAAGAATTGTAATAAAATCAAACTCATTCTTACAATGAAATCAGAATCTACAGATACACACACAAGAAAATGCTAGACTCAGAATAAACAGCTCCCAAACTCAAAATTTCTCCTATGGCTTGTGAAAGTCTGTTCCCACACAGGAGAGAAAACGGATTGGTAAGGACCACTAGTTGAGAAAGGAGTCAACTATTCCCAAGTTATCATGGGGGAGAGGAATGGTGCATAAAAATAAGGACCTAGTCCATTAAGCTGAATGTACACCTCTCCATTCCATGCATACATGATTATAAAATACCACAATGAAGAAAAATAAAAAAGAAACACTTTAGAGAATTACAGAATTCCAAAATTTCCAGTTTGACTCACGCCACCCTCTTTCCCTTCAACAATATTTTAGCGATGATATCATTTATACATGAATGTACAGAAACTTGTCATGAAGAGGAAAACACACAACCTTATCATGAAAAGGAGCATAACACCTTGTCAGAGACCTATGCACACATATCAAGGAGGAAATTGAACAGTGAATCATTTTTTAAAAATTGACCAGACCATCTTTCAAACATGCCTAATTAGTATGAATGACGCTGCAGCTTTTGTTTACATTTTCTGACATCACAAATATTTTTTGAAAGAAATCTCTTTCAATGATAAATGTTAAACCAATATCTTATTTACCCAATGTGTGTGTTCTGTAGTGATTGGTGTATTCACAGAGTCATGCATTCCTCTCTTCAATATTAAACCCATTCAATATTTCTACAGTAATTATAATAAAGAAAGAAAATCCACATGAACAAAGAAGAAATTATTCACCTATCAAACCCTTTGTTGACACTGCCATATATTGGTGTTTTTCTGGGTGTCCTTGAAAAAAAATTTTTTGTTTTCTATCCATTCCATTGATATATGATCACATACCACATCATGTAGAGAAAAGTAACAATGAATGGCCTTTTTAAATGTGTTTCAAATGTCTTTAATATAAAATTATATACTGAAATGGATATAAGTTTGAAAGAACATGTAAATTTTTAAATGGATTAAAATTTTCTTAAACTTAATATAGTCAATGATAAGAAAGAGATAGTGTGGCAAAAACACCTATAAAGGAAAATAATTCATCTGATATAATGGAAATAAAAGAAAACAAAATTCCTATTATTATATTATAGGTAGAATATTCAGACATAATCTCTCAAGGCATAAAATTAAAAATTTTTTGCAATGCAATTTCCATTAAGGCATTCATTCTTTATGCATAAAAAGTTCCTTTAGGGAATTCCACATATCCCATTGACACAAATTTCTACACATAACAAGGTCCCTTGGATAACCATCATATTTCCAATAAGACATTCTCAGAGCAATGGGATCAAAGGACAGAGGGATAAAAGAGAATAAAATGGGAAAATATTGTCATCTCAATGGAGGGCCAACATTATCAGAACTCACCAAACACCAGGTACATCCATTTTAGTGCTGAAGTGATATTATCTGGAACTCGGGAGCATGGAGGATGAGAAGTTTGGAAAAGAGAGCAGCAGGAAAGTAGGCACTGCAAAACATAGAAAAGAAAGAGAAGAATGGAATCCAGAAGAAAAGAAATTGCACCCTAAATTTCAAAATTAGAATGAAAAGGAAAAACTCCACTAGCCAAATCAGGACCATGTGGGGAAATTAAAATGCAAGAGTCTTTAAAAGAGAGACACCACATACACAAAACTTTCAGAACATGTTGAAGGCAGGCCTTGGAAAAATGTTTTGAACATATTGTATGTTCAAGTCTGGGGCTAGGGGAATATAATGTCATAATATTTTAATGTGATGTAAGAAATATTCCACTACGGTGTCATCTGATGCTCAAAGAAAATTTATGAGCATGATAATTGAGTGCATAAATTTTTTTTGTAGTTTACAGGTCCTGTTAGAAAATGTGTATTTACAGAAACAAGAATGGGGCAGTTTACAGGTGAAAACTAGATATAACTGAGATTAGGAAGATAGTCTCTCATATAAAAATTTGGTGTGTTTACAAAAGAAAAAAATTTAAAGTACTCGGGAAAATACAATTTTAAAAGAATGGTTAAATATCTTTAATCATCTACTAATAAACCTTTACTTAGAGAGAAAGAACTTTCCATGCACCAGGTCAATGCTAATTGGAAATAAAACATTTTAGCCCTTTTAAATAGTAAATCCTTTAAAATTAAGAGGCTTCAGTGCTATGGTTTGTGTGGAATGCCTTTTTCAAATAAAGTTTTGGAACCGATTTTCATCTTAATTGTTGATGACATAATGTTAAACTACTCCTACTTGGAGAAAAATAATCAGAGGAAACCAAATTCTTCTCAGCGATTCCTCCATTTTTAAATAATCACAAATTTACGTTGATAATTCTGAGGAAATCATTTTACATGACTTCATTATTGTTTCCTTAATGGTTAGAAGGCTCCAGGTTTTGTTTCAAGAAAGCCTTTCCTGATTTTCTTTGTGTCATTCTCCAGTGCAGTGGGATTGTGATGTAGGTAGTCATACATATATGTGTTCTTATTCCATATTGTAATTTTTCAGAAACTATTGAAAAAATGAAATTCATTCTTACAAAGAAAGCAGAATCCACAAATAAAAACACACACCAAAAAAACACTAGAACTCAAAATAAACTGCTCCCAAACTCAAAATTTGTCAGATGGCTTCTGAAAGTCTCTTCCCCACACAGGAGAGAAAAGTCACTGGTATGGTCCATTATTTGACAAAGAGGGAGTCAACTATTCACAAGATATCATGGTGGAGAGAAATGGTTCATCAAAATATGGACATAGTCCATCAAGGAGAATGTAATATGATCAATTCTATGCACACATGATTATATAATTCAACAATGATGAAAAAAAAAAACACTTTAGAGAAAGAGGTAATTCCAAAATTTCCTGTTTGATTCACACCACCCTCTTTCCCTTCATCAATTTTTATCAATGGATATCATTCATAAATGAACATACAAAAACTTGTAGTGAAGAACAAAACACATGACATTACAAAATGAAGGGGTATAACTAATTACAGTGCACCTACGTACATATCTCAAGGAGGAAATTGAATTGTGAAGCATTTTTAAAACTTGGACAGACCGTCTTTCAAACACAAATAATAGGTATGAATTTTGCCACATTTTGTGTGCTTTATCTGACATCAACAATATATTTTAAAACAAATCTGTTTCAATAATAGATATTAAACCAATATCCTATTTAACCAATTTGTATATTCCCTGGTGATTGGTATATTCACAAAGGCATGCATTGTTCTCTACTATCATTATTAAAACCTTTCAATATTTCTATAATAATTATAATAAAGAAAGAAAATCCAGAAGAAAAAAGAAGAAATTTTTCACCTCTCAAACCCTTTTCTGACACTGCCATATGTAGCTGTTATTCGGGAGGGTTTGAAAAAAAATTTTTGGTTATCTATCCATTCCATTGATCTATGATCACATACCACATCATGTGGAGAAAGGTAGCAATGAATGGCATTTTTAAACGCTGTGCAAATGACTTTAATATAAAATTATATACTGAAATGGATATAAGGTTGTCAGAATATGTAAATGTAAAAAGGGTGTTAAATTTGGTTAGATTAATTTAGTCAATAATAAAGAGATAGCATGGCAAAACCACTTATAATTGAAAATAATTCATCTCATAGAATGAAAATAAAAGAAAAAAATTCAAATTGTTATATTATAGGTAGAATATTCAGACATAATCCCTCAAGGCATGAAATAATTTTTTCCATGCAATTTCCATTAAGGCATTCATTCTTTATGAGTAAAAAATTCCTCTTTGGGAATTGCCCATATGCCATTGGTGCAAATTCCCACACATAACAAGATCACTAGGAAAACCATCGTATTTCCAATGAAAGATACTCAGAACAAGTGGCCCCAAGGGCAGAGGAAGTAATGAGAATAGAATGAGAAACTATTGTCACCCCAATGGAGGGCCAACATTATCAAATTCATCAGACTCCAGATATATCCATTTTAGTGCTGCAGAATAATTATTTGGAACTCGGGGATTTGGAGGATGAGATCTTTGTAAAAAGCAGCAGCAAAGTGTGTAGGCACAGCTAAAAGTAGAAAGAAAGGGAAGAAAGTAATCCTGGAGAAAAGAAACTGCATTCTAATTCTCAAAATTAGAATGAAAAGGAAAAAAAATCCACTAGCCAACTCAGGACTATGTGGAAAATTTTAAAACACAAGGGTCTTTAAAACAGACACACCAAATACACACAACTTTCTAGACATATTGAAGGCAGGGCTTGAAAAATCATTTTGAACATATGGTATGTTCTGTGGCTAAGGGGAAATAATGTCATGATATTTTATCATGAAGTAAGAAATATTCCACCATGGTGTTGTGTGATGCCGGAGGAAAGTGCTATGAGTATGCAGATTGAGTGCATAAATATTAAGTGAGTTTACAGATTCAGTTAAAAAATATGCTTTTTCAGAACAAGAATGTGGCAGTTTGGAGGTGAAAACTATATATAACTCAGATTAGGATGATACTCACTCATATGCAAATTGGCTGTATTGAAAAAACAAAAATTTTACTGTACTCGGTAAAATATTATTTTAAAAGAATGGTTAAATATCTATTATTGTCAACTAATATATCATTATTAGAGAGAAATAATTTTTCCACACCTTGTCAAGGCTAATTGAAAATGAAACTTTTTAGCCATTTTAAACAGTAAATTTTTTTTAATTAAGAGGTTTCAGTGATATGAGATTTTGTGGAATGCCTTTTTCACATAAATTTTTGGAACCATTTTTTTCCTAATAGTTTAAGAAAAAATATTAAACTACACATATTAGAGAAAAATAATAGGAGGATTCTCAGTGATTCCTCTATTTTTTAATTATGAAAATTTTAAATAGATAACTCAGAGGATATCATCTTACATGACTTCATGAGTGTTTACTGAATGATCAGGAGGATCAAGGTTTTATTTCAAGCAATCCATTCCTTATTTTTTAGATATCTTTGTGTCATTCCCCAGTGCATGGGATTGTGATACCTGTATCAAAACATATATATGTGTCCTTATGCCATATTGTAATTTTTTAGAAAAAAAATGAAATAAAATCATATTCATTATTACAAAGAAAGCAGAATCCACAGATACACAGAAAAAACGCTGGAACACAAAAGAAATATTTCCCAAACGCAAAATTACTCCTATGGCTTTTGAAAGTCTCTTCCCATACAGGAGAGCAAAGGGATTGGTAAGGACCATTGGTTGACAAAGAGGGAGTCAACTATTCAAAAGATAACATGGGGGAGAAGAATGGTTCATAAAAATAAGGACCTAGTCCATCAAGCAGAATGTACAGCCCTCCATTCTATGCACACGTGATTATAGAATCCAACAATGAAAAAAAAAAAAAACATTAAAAGGACAACTTTAGAGAAATAGGTAATTCCAAATTTTCCTGTTTGTCTCTCACCACCCTCTTTCCCTTCATCAATTATTTAGCGGTGGATATCATTCATACATTAATATGCACAAACTTGTAGTGAAGAGGAAAACACAAGACCTTACAATATCAAGGGGCATAACTCCTTACAGGGGAACTATCCACACATCTCAAGAGGAAATTGAATTGTGAGTCATTTTTTAAAACTTGACCAGACTGTGTTTCAAACATGCCTAATAAGTATGAATGATGCCACACCTGTTTACATTTTCTGATATCATGAATATTTTTGGAAACAAATTTGTTTCAATGATTAATATTAAACCAATATCCTATTTACCCAATATGTACATTCCGTAGTTATTGGTATATTCACAGAGGCGTGCACTCCTCTCTTCAATTTTAAACCCATTCAACACTTCTATAATAATTATAATAAAGAAAGGTAGTCCACCATGTGAACAAAAAAGAAATTATTCACCATTCAATCCCTTTGTTGACACTGCCATATATAGGTGTATTTCTGGGTGTCCTTGAAAAAAAATTTTTGATACCTATCCATTCCATTGATATATGATCACATACCACATCATGTGGAGAAATGTACAAATGAATGGCCTTTTGAAATGCATTACAACCATCTTTAATATATAAGTATGAATTGAATTGGGTGTATGCTTTACAGAAAATGTAAGTTTTAAAAGAGAGTGAAAGTTCATTAGATTTAATATAGTCAATGATAAGAAAGAGATAGTATGACACAAACACTTATAAAGGAAATTAATTCATATGATATAATGGAAATAACTTAAAACTAAATTCTAATTATTATACTATAGGTAGAAATTTCAAACATAATAATCTCTCAACGCATGAAATAATTTTTTTTTTACCATGCAATACCAATTAAGGCATTCATTCATTCTGAGTAAAAAATTCCTCTTTGGGAATTGCCCATATCCCATTGGCACAAATTCCCACACATAACAAGATCACTAGGAAAGGAATCGTATTTCCAATGAGAGATGCTCAGAACAATGGAATGCAAGGACAGAGGACTAAATGAGAATAGAATTAGAAACTATAGTCATCTCAATTAAAGGCCAACAGTTTCAAAAGTCACCAAAACCAAGATACATCAACTTTAGTGTTGCCGAGTAATTATTAGGACCTCAGGGGCATGGAGGATGTTGTCCTTGTAAAAAGCAGCAGCAGGAGAGTTGGCAGTGCTAAAAATAGAAAAGAAAGAGAAGAATGGAATCCTGGAGAAAAGAAATTGCACCCTAATTCTCAAAATTAAATTTAAAAGAAAAATAAATCCACTAGCCAACACACACCTACATGGAAAAATTAAAACACAAGAGTCTCTAAAACAGATACACCACACACACACAACTTTCCAGACATGTTGAAGGCAGGGATTGGAAAATAGTTTTGAACCTATTATATGGTCTGTGGCTAGGGGGGAACAATGTCATGGTATTTTAACATGATGTAAGAAATATTCCCCATGGTGTCATGTGATGCTGGAGGAAAGTGCTTTGTGTATGGAGATTGAGTGCATAGATGTTATGTTAGTTTACAGATTCAGTGATATGAGTTTGTGTGGAATGCCTTTTTCACATAAATTTTTGGAACTAATTTTTTTCCTAATACTTAATGAAATAATTTTAAACTACAAAAATTGGAGAAAAATAATAGGAGGAAACCAAATGCTTCTCAATGATTCATCCATTTTTTGTGATCTAATCACAAATTTAGATCTATATTTCAGAGGAAATCATTTTACATCACTTCATGATTGTTTCCTGAGTGGTTAGGAGGCTTCAGGTTTTGTTTCAAGAAAATCATACCTGATTTTCTGGATATCTTTTTGTCATTCTCCAGTGAACTTGAATTGTGATGCATGAATCTATATATATATGTGTGTTCTTATGCCATATTGTAATTTTTTAGAAAGAATTGGATGTGAAATCAAACTCATTCTTACAAAGAAAGCAGAATCCACAGATATACAAACAAAATACTGTAACTCAGAATAAACAGCTCCCAAACTCAAAATTTCTCCTGTGGCTTGTGATAGTCTCTTCCCACACATAAGAGCAAAGGGATTGGTATAGACCATTATTTGACAAAGAAGGAGTTATCTATACTCAAGTTACCATTGGGGAGAGGATTGTATCATAAAAATAAGGACCTAGTCCATCAAGGAGGATGTACTGCCATCCATTTTATTCACACATGATCATAGAATTTAACAATGAAGAAAAACAAACAGAAGACCACTTTAAAGAAATAGGTAATTACAATATTTCCTGTTTGACTCACACCAACCACTTTCCCTTCATCAATTTTTTATCAGTGGATATCATTCATACATGAACATACACAAACTTTTGGAGAAGAGGAAAACAAATGACCTTATAATACACATGGGCATTACTACTTACAGGCGATCTATGCACACATCGGGAGGAGGAATTTGACTTGTGAGTCATTTTTTAAAATTGTATAGTAAAAAAAAATTAATTCATGCCTTGAGAGATTTCCGTTAAGGCATTCATTCATTCTCAGTTAAAAATTCCTCTTTGGGAGTTGCCCATATGCCATTGGCCCAAATTTCCACACATAAGATCCTTAGGAAACTGTCATATTTCCAATGAAAGATACTCAGAAAAATGGAATGCAAGGGAAGAGGAAGAAATGAGGATAGAATGAGAAACTATTGTCATGTCAATGGAAGGCCAACATTATCAAAATTCACCTGACACCAGATACATCAATTATAGTACTGCAGAGTAATTATTTGGAATTCAGGGGCATGGATGATGGGATCTTTGGTAATGGCAGCAAAAGGAGAGTAGGCACTGCTAAAAATAGAAAAGAAAGAGAAGAAAGGAATCATGGAGAAAAGAAACTGCTCTCTATATGTCTCAATTAGAATGCAAAGGAAAAAAATCCACTATCCATCTCAGGATTATGTGGAAAATTTTAAAACAAAAGCATCTTTAAAACACACACACCATATACACACAATTTTCCAAACATGTTGAAGGCAGAGCTTGAAAATAGTTTAGAACATATGGTATGGTCTGTGTCTAGGGGGAAATAATTTCATGATATTTTATCATGATGTAAGAAATATTCCACCATGATTTCATGTGATGCTGGAGGAAAGTGTTATGAGTATGTAGGTTGTGTGCATAAATGTTATGTTAGTTTTTAGATTCTGTTAAAAAATATGTTTTTACAAAAACAAGAATGTGGCAGTTTGGAGGTGAAAATTAGATATAACTCAGATAAGGATTATACTCTCTCATATGCAAATTTGTTGAATTTAGAAAACAAAATTAATTTTAGTGTACTCAGTAAAATACAATTTTAAAAGAATGGTGAAATATCTATTATCGTCTACTAACAAATCTTTAGTTAGAGTGAAAGCATTTCTACACATCTTGTCAATGTTAATTGAAAATGAAACTTTTTATCACTTTTAAATAGTAAATTCTTTAAAATTATGTGGCTTCAGTGATATGAGTTTGTGTGTAATACCTTTTTCACATAAATTTTTGGAACCAGTTTTCTATTTAATAGTTAATGAAATAATATTAAACTACACAAATTGAAGAAAAATAATAGGAGGAAATCAAATGCTTCTCAGTAATTCTTCCATTGTTTAATAAACACAAATTTAAATTGATAATTCAGAGGAAATCATCTTTCATGACCGCATAATTGTTTACTGAATGATCAGGATGCTCCAGGTTTTGTTTCAAGAAAATGATTCCTGATTTTTGGTATATTTTTTTGTCATTCTTCAGTGCACTGGCATTGTGATGCATTTATCCATATATATATATGTATAAGTGTTCTTTTGAAATAGTGTAATTTTTTCGAAAGAATGGAAATAAAATCAAATTCATTGTTACAAATCAGAACCACAGATATACACACACACAAATGCTGGAAGTCAGAATAAACAGCTCCTCAAATCGAAATTTCTCCTATGGCTTGTGAAACTCTCTTCCCACACAGGAAGAAAAGACACTGGTAAGGTCAATTAATTGATAAAGAGGGAGTCAACTATTCCCAAGATATCATGGGGGAGAGGAAGCTTTCATAAAAATAAGGACATAGTCCATCAAGGAGAATGTATTGCCATCCATTCCATGCACACGTGATTATAGAATTCACAAATGGAAAAAAAAGGAGCAGTTTAGAGATATAAGCAATTCCAAAATTTCCTGTTTGACTCACAACACCCTCTTTTCCTTTATCAATTTTTAACAATGGATATCATTCATACATGAACATACAAAACTTGTAGTGAAGAGCAAAACACATGTCCTTAGAAAATAAAGGGGCATAACTTTTTACAGTGCACCTATACACACATCTCAAGGAAGAAATTGAATTGTGAATCATTTTTTAAAACTTGGCCAGACAGTCTTTCAACAAGACTAATAAGTATGAATGATTCCACACTTTTGCTCGATTTTTCTGTCATCAACAATATTTTTTAAAACAAATGATATTCAATGATAAATATCTTTTTTATCCTTATGTACATTCCCTGGTGATTGGTATATTCAGAAAGGCATGCATTGCTCTCTTCAATCATTATTAAATACTTTCAATATTTCCATAATAATTATAATAAAGAATGAAAATCCAGATGAACAAAGAAGAAATTATACATATCTCAAACCCTTGTTGACACTGCCATGTAGCAAAGTTTTTCTGGGAGTCCTTGAAAATATTTTTATCTATCCATTCTATTGATATATAATCACATACCACATCATGTGGAGAATGGGAGCAATGAATGGCCTTCTTATATGTGTTGCCAATTCTTTAATATAAAATTATACACTGAAAAGGATATGTTTGACAGAAAATGTAAATTTTTAAATGAGTGAAATTTCCTTAGATTAAATATAATCAATGATTTGAAAGAGATACTATGGCACAAACACTTATAAAGGAAAATAATTTGTCTGATGTAATGGAAATTAATATAAACAAAATTCTAATTAATTTATTGAAGGAGTAACATTTGGGCATAATAACTTCCATGCATGAACTAATTTATTTTTATCATGCAATTTCTATTAAGTCATTCAATCTTTCTGAGAAAAAAATTCCTCTTTAGGAATTGCCCATATCCCATTGATGCAAATTCCCATGCATAACAATATCAATAGGAAAACCATTATAGTTCCAAGTAGAGACACTCAGAGCAGTAGAATCCAAAGGCAGAGCAAGAAATGAGAATAGAATAGGAAACTGTTGTCATCTCAATGGAGGGCCACCATTATCAAAATTCAGCAGACACATCAAATTTGAGTGCTGCAGAGTAATTATTTGGAAGTCAGGACCATGGAGAATGGGATCATTGGTAAAGACAGCCTCAGGAGAACAGGCACTGCTAAAAACAGAAAAGAAAGAGAAGAAAGTAATCCTGGAGAAAAGAAACTGCTATCTAATTCACAAAATTAGAATGGAAAGGAAAACAAATCCACCAGCCAACTCAGGACTATGTGGAACAGATACACCAAATGAATACTGGTGTATCTGTTTCCAGAGAAGTTGAAGGCAGGGCTTGAAAACTTTCCAGAGAAGTTGAAGGCAGGGCTTGAAAAATAGTTTTGAACATATTGTAGAGTCTGTGGCTCGGGGGAAAAAATGACATGATATTTTATCCTGATGTAAGAAATATTCCACCACGGTGTCATGTGATGCTCAAAGAAAGTTTTATGAGTATGATGGTCAAGTGCATAAATGTTTTGTTAGTGTACAGATTCTTTTAATAAATGTGTATTTACAAAAACAAGAAAGTGGCAGTTTGTATTTGAAATCTAGATATGACTCAGATAATGATTATAGTCTCTCATGTCCAAATTTGTAGTATCTAAAAAAACAAAATTAATTTTAGAGTCCCAGGCAAAATACAATTTTAATAGAATGGTTAATTATCTATTATCATCTACTAATAAATTCTTACTTATAGAGAAAGAATTTTTCTACACCCTGTCAATGCTAATTGAAAATGAAACTCTTTAGCTGTTTTAAATAGAAAATTCTTTACAATTAAGAGGGTTCAGTGAAATGAGTTTGTGTGGATTGCCTTTTTCACATATACTTTTGGAACCGATTTTCTTCCTCATAGTTAATGAAATAATATTAAACCACATAATTTGGAGGAAAATAATAGGAGGAAACCAAATGCCTCTCAGTGATTCCACAATTTTTTAATAATCACAAATTTATATTGATAATTCATATGAAATCACTTTACTTGACCTCCTGATTGTTTCCTTAATGGTTACAAGTCTCCAGGTTTTGTTTCAAGAAAATCATGCCTGATTTTATGGATATATTTGTGATATTCTCCATTGCACAGGGATTGTATTGCATGTATCCATATATATATATATGTGTGTGTTCTTATTCCATATTGTAAGTTTTAAAAGAATTTTAATAAATCAAATTCATTCTTACAAAGGAAACAGAATCCACAGAATCAAACAAAAAAGCATGGAACTCAGAATAAACAGCTCCCAAACTCAAAATTTCTCCAATGGCTTGTGAAAGTCTCTTCCCACACAGGAAAGAAAAGGGATTGGTAAGGACCATTAGTTGACAAAGATGGAGTCAACTATTCAGAAGATATCATGGGGGGGGGGGAGAAGAATGGTTCATAAAAATAAGGACTTAGTCCATCAAGCCTAATGTACCACCCTCCATTCTATGCACAAGTGAGTATAGAATACAGCAATGAAGGAAAACCAAAAAGGACCACTTTAGAGAAAAAGTTAATTCCAAAATTTCCTGTTTGACTCACACCACCCTCTTTCCCTTCATCAATTTTTTAGCTATGGATTTCATTCATACATGAACATACACAAACTTGTACTGAAGAGGAAATCACCCAACCTTACAATATGAAGGGCCATAACTACTTACAGGGGACCTATGCACACATCTCAAGGAGGAATTTGAATTGTTAGATATTTTTAAAACTTAGCCAGACCATCTTTCAAAAATCCGTAGTTAGTATGTTATTGATGCTGCACCTTTTGTTTATATTTTCTGACATCACAAATTTTTTTTGAAACATAACATTTCAATGATAAATATTAAACCAATATCTTATTTACCTGATGTGTACATTCCATGGTGATTGGTATATTCACAGAGGCATGCATTCCTCTGTTCAATATTAAACAAATTCAATATTACTATAATAATTATAATAAAGAAAGAAAATCCAGATGAACATGGAAGAAATTATTCACCTAACAAACCCTTTGTTGACGCAGCTATATATAGGTGTTTTTCTTGGTATACTTGAAAAATATTTTTGGTTATCTACCCATTCCATTGATACATGATCACATACCACATCATGTGGAGAAAGGTGGCAATGAATGGCCTTCTTAAACGTGTTACAAATGTCTTTAATATAAAATTATATACCAAAATAGATATAAATTTGACAGAAAACATAAATTTTAAAAGGGAGTGAAATTTTGTTAGGTTTAATATAATCAAAGATAAGAAAGAGATAGTATGGCACAAACACTTTAAAAGGAAAATAATTCTTCTGATATAATGGACATAAATTAAAACAAAATTCTAATTATTATATTATAGCTAGAATATTCAGACTTTATAATATCTCATGGCATGAAATATTTTTTTAACCCTGCAATTTCCATTAAGGCATTCATTCTTCCTGAGAAAAAAATTCCTCTTTGGGACTTGCTCATATCTCATTGGCAAAAATTCTCACACATAACATGATCAAACAGAAAATCATCATTTTTCCAAGGAGAGATACTCGAGCAATAGAATCCAAGGGCAGAGGAAGAAGTGAGAATAGAATGAGAAATTATTGTCATCCCAATAGAGGGCCGACATTATAAAAATTCACCAGACACCAGATACATCTAGTTATTGCTGCAGAGTAATTATTTGGGACTAGGTGGCATGGAATATGGGATCTATGGAAATGGAAGCAGCAGGAGAGAAGTTACAGCTAAAAGTAGAAAAGAAAGAGGAATGGAATCCTGGAGAAAAGAAATTGCACCCTAATTCTCAAAATTCGAATTTAAAGGGAAAAAAATCCACTAGACAACTCAGGACTATGTGGAGAAATTAAAACACAAGAGCTATAAAACAGACACACCACATACACACAATTTCCAGACTTGTAGGCAGGGCTTGGAAAACAATTTTGAACATATGGTATTGTCTGTGTCTAGGTGGGAATAATGTCATTATATTTTTTCATGTTGTAAAAAGTATTCCACACTGTGTCATGTGATGGCCAAAGAAAGTTTTATGTCTATGATGATCGAGTGCGTAAATGTTTTGTTAGTTTACAGATCCTGTTAAAAATTGTATATTTACAGAAACAAGAATGGGGCAGTTTGGATATGAAAACTAGATATTACTCAGATTAGGATAATAATCTCTCATATCCAAATTTGGTGTATTTAAAAAGAAAAAAAATTTAAAGTACTCGGTAAAATGCAATTTTAAAAGAATGGTTAAATATCTATTATCATCTGCTAATAAACCTTTACTGTGAGAAAACGAATTTTTAAACACACCATGTAATGCTAATAGCAAATGAAACATTTTAGCTCTTTTCAATAGTAAATTCTTTAAATATAAGAGACTTCAGTGATAGGAGATTGTGTGGAATGCCTATTTCACATTAATTTTTGGAAATGACTTTCTTCCTTATAGTTAAGGAAATAATATTAAACTGCACAAATTGGAGAAAAATAATTGAAGGGAACCAAATGTTTCTCAATGATATTTCCATTTTTTATTAATCACAAATTTAAATTGGTAATTTAGAGGAAATCATTTTACATGACTTCATGATTGTTTACTGAATAGTTAGGTGGCACCGGGTTTTGTTTGAAGAAAACCATTCCTGATTTTCTGGATATCTTTGTGTCATTCTCCAGAGCACTGGGATTGTGATGCATGTATCCATATATATATATATGTAAGTGTTCTTATGCCCTATTGTAATTTTTAAGAAAGAATTGAAATAAAATCAAACATTCTTACAAAGAAAGCAGAATCCACAGATACAGAAACAAAATGCTGGAACTCAGAATAAACAGCTCCCAATTCAAAACTTCTCATATGGCTTGAGAAAGTCTCTTCCCACACAGGAGAGAAAACTCACTGGTGAGGACCATTAGTTGACAAAGAGGGAGTCAACTATTAACAAGATATCATGGGGGAGAGAAATGGTTTATAAAAATAATGACCTAATACATCAAATAAAATATAAAGCCCTGCATTCTTTGCACACGTGATTATATAATCCAACAATGAAGATAAACAAAAAAGGACCACTTTAGAGAAACAGGGAATTCCAAAATTTCCTGTTTGACTCACACCACCCTCTTTCCCTTCATCAATTTTTTAATGACGGATATAATTCATACATGAACATACACACACTTGTATTGAAGAGGAAAATAAGTGGCCTTTCAATATAAAGGATCACAACACCGTAGAGCAGACCTAGGCACACATCTCAAGGAGGAACTTGAATTGTGAGTCATTCTTTAAAACTTGGCCAGATCATCTTTCAAACTTGCCTAAGAAGTATGAATGATGTCACAGTTTACCTAATGTGTACATTCCATGGTGATTGATATATTCACAGAGACATGCGTTCCTCTCTTCCATATTAAACTCATTCAATATTTCTATAATAATTATAATAAAGAAAGAAAATGCAGATGAAAAAGAAGAAATTATTGACCTCTGAAACCCTTTGTTGACTCTGCCATATACAGCTGTTTTTCTGGTTGTTCTTGGAAAAAAAATTGTTTTCATCTATCCATTCCATGGATATACGATTGCACACCACATCATGTAGAGAAATGTAACAATGAATAGCCTTTTTAAATGTGTTGCAAATGTCTTTAATATAAAATTTCCTAGTGAGATGGATAAAAGTTTGACAGAAAATGTAAATTTAAAAGGGAGTGAAATTTGGTTAGATAAAATATAGTCAATGATAACAAAGAGAGATTATGGCACAAACACGTAAAGGAAAATAATTCATCTGATATAATGGAAATAAATTAAAACAAAATTCTAATTTTTATATTATAGAGTGAATATTCAGACATAATAATCAATCAATACATGAAAAAAGAATTTTTACAATGCAATTTCCATTAAGGCATTCTTTCTTTCTGAGTAAAAAATTCCTCTTTGGGAATTGCCCATATCCCATTGGCACAAATTCCCACATATAAAAAGACCACTAAGAAAACCATCGTATTTCCAATGAGACATACTCAGAGCAATAGAATACAAGGGCAGAGGAAGAAATGAGAACAGAATTAGAATGTATTTTCATGTCATTGGAGGGCCAACATTATTAAAAGTCACCAGACACCAGATACATGTGTTTTAGTGCTGCAGAGTAATTATTTGGAACTCGGTGGCATAGAGGATGTGATCTTTGGAAAAGATAGCCTCAGAATGAAAGACACTGTTAAAAATAGAAAGGAAAGTGATGAATGTAATCCTGGAGAAAATAAATTGCACCCTAATTCTCAAAATTAGAATTAAATGGTAAAAAATCCACTAGCCAAATCAGTACTATGTGGAAAAATTTAAAACACAAGAGTTTTTAAACAGAGACACCACATACACACAATTTTCCAGACATGTTGAGGTAGGGCTGAGGAAATTGTTTAGAACATATGTTATGGTATGTGGCTAGGGAGGAATAATATCATGATATTTTATCACGATGTAAGAAATATTCCAACACGGAGTCATGTGATGCTCAAAGGAAGTTTTATAAGTATTATGATTGAGTGCATAGATGTTTTGTTAGTTACAGATTCTGCTAAAAATGTGTATTGACAGAAACAAGAATGGGGCCGTTTGGAGGTGAAAACTCAATATAACACAGATTAAGATGATAGTCTCTCATATCCAAATTTGGTGTATTTAAAAAACAAAAAAAATTTAAAGTAATCAGAAAATATAATTTAAAAGAATGGTTAAATATCTATTATTATCTACAAATAAACCCTTACTTAGAGAGAAAGAAATATTCCACACCCTGACAATGCTAATTGAAAATAAAATTTTATAGCCCTTTTAAATAGTAAATTCTTTAAAATTAAGAGGCTTCAGTGATATGTGTGGATTGCCTTTTTCACAAAAATTTTTGGAAATGATTTTCTTCCCTATAGTTAAGGCAATAATATTAAACTACACAAATTGGAGAAAAATAATTGAAGGGAACTAAATGCTTCTCAGTTATATCTCCATTTTATAATAATCACAAATTAAAATTGATTTTAGAGGAAATCATTTTACATGACTTCATGATTGTTTACTGAATAGTTAGGAGTCTCCAAGGTTTTGTTTGAAGAAAACCATTGCTGATTTTCTGGTTAACTTTGTGTCATTCTCCTGAGCACTGGGATTGTGATGCATGTATCCATATATATGTGTGTGTGTGTTCTTATGTCATATTGTATTTTTTTAGAAAAATTGAAATAAAATCAAACTCATTCTTACAAAGAAAGCAGAATACACAAACAAAACACTCAGAATAAATAGCTCCCAGTTCAAAATTTCTCATATGGCTTGTGAAAGTCTCTCCCCACACAGGAGAGAAAAGTCACTGGTAAGGTCCATTACTTGACAAAGAGTGAATCAACTATACACAAATATCATGGGGAAGAGAAATGGTACATAAAAATAAGGACCTAGTCCTTCAAGGAGAATGTACTGCCTTCCATTACATGCACACGAGATTACAGAATTCAACTATGAAGAAAAACAAAAAAAGGACCACATTAGAAAAATAGGTAATTACAAAATTTCCTTTTTGACTCACACCACCTTCTTCCCCTTCATCAATTTTTAAACAATGGATATCATTCATACATGAACAAATAAAAACTTGAAGTGAAGGGCAACACACATGACCTTACAAAATAAAGGGACATAACTCCTTACATTGCACCTATGCAAACACCTCAAAGAAGAAATTGAATTGTGAATCATTTTCTAAAACTTGTCCAGACCCTCATTCAAACACAACTAATAAGTATGAAAGATGCCGCAATTTTGTGTGCTTTTTCTGACATCAATATTTTTAAAACAAATCTGTTTCAATGATAAATATTAAACCAATATCCTATTTATCCAATGTGTACATTCCCTGGTAATTGGAATATTCACAGAGTCATGCATTGCACTCTTCAATCATTATTAAACCCTTTGATTGTTTCTATAATTATTTTAATAAAGAAAGAAAATCTAGATGAACATAGAAGAAATTATTGACCTCATAAATGCTTTCTTAACACTGCCATTTAGATATGTTTTTCTGGGAGACCTTGAAAAAAATTTTGGTTTTCTATTATACCATTGATATATGATTACTTACCACATTATGTGGAGAAAGGGAGCAATGAGTGGCCTTCTTAAATGTGTTGCAAATGTCTTTAATATAAAATTATACAATGAAGTGGACATATTTGATGAAATATGTAAATTTTAAAGGGAGTGAAATTTGGTTAGATTTAATATAATCAATTATATGAAAGAGATAGTTTGGCACAAAAATTTATAAAGGAAAATAATTAGTCTGATATAAGGGAAAATAATATAAAACAAATTCTAATCTTTTTATTCCCAGAGTAACATTCAGGCTAATAACTTCTAGGAATGTTTTTTCATGCAATTTTCATAAAGAATTTTATTCTACCTGAGAAAAAATTCCTCTTTGGAATTGCCCAACTCCCACTGACACGAATTCCCACACATAACAAGATCACTAGGAGAAACATTGTATTTCAAACCGAGACACTCAGAGTAATAGAATCCAAGGGCAGAGCAATAAATGAGAATAGAATGAGAAACTATTATCATCTCAATGGAGGACCAACATCATCAAAAACACCAGACAACAGATACATCAAATTATTGTTCTGCAGACTAAATATTTGGAACTCATGGTCATGGAGGATAGTATCTTTGGAAAAGATACCCTCAGGAGAAAGGCTCTGTTAAAATAGAAATCAAAGAGAAGAAAGGAATCCCAGAGAAAATAAACTGTGCCCTAATTCTCAAAATTTGGATGAAAAGGAAAAAAAAATCCACTTGCCAACTCTTTACAGTGTGGAAAATTTTAAATCACAAGAGTCTGTAAAACAGACAAACCAAATACAGACAACTTTCCAGACATGTTGAATGCAGGGCTTGAAAAATTGTTTTGAGCATATGGTATGGTCTGTGGCTAGGGGGAAATAATATCATGATATTTTATCATGATATAAGAAATATAACACCACGGTGTTGAGTGATTTTGGAGGAAAGTGCTATGAGTATGCAGATTGAGTGCATAAATGTTATGTTAGTTTACAAATTCTGTTAAAAATTATGCTATTACAGAAACAAGAATATGGCAGTTTGGAGGTGAAAACTAGATATAACTCAGATTAGGGTGATACACTCTCATATGCAAGGTTCTTGTATTGAAAAAACAAATTAATTTTACAGGCTTCTGTAAAATACAGTTTTAAAGAATGAGTAAATATCCATTATCGCCTACTAATAAATCTTTACTTGGAGAGAAAGAATTTTTCCACACCCTATCAATGCTAATTGAAAATAAAACATTTTAGCCCTGTTAAATAGTAAATTATTTAAAATTTAGAGGCTTCAGTGATATGAGTTTGTGTGGAATGCCTTTTTAACATAAATTTTTGGAAATGATTTTCTTCCTAATAGTTGATACAATATTAAACTACAAAAAAAGGGAGAAAATAATAGGAGGAAACCAAATTCTTCTGAGTGATTTCCCCTTTTTTTAAATAATCACACATTTAAATCAATAATTCAAGAGAAATCATTTTACATAACTTCATTATTGGTTACTGGTTAGGAAGGTCTAAGTTTTGTTTCAAGAAAACCATTCCTGATTTTCTGGATATCTTTGTGTCATTCTCCAGTGCACAGAGATTGTGATGCATGTATCCATATATATATATATATATATATATATATATATAAGTGTTCTTTTTCAATATTGTAATTTTATAGAAAGAATTGAAATAAAATCAAATTCATTCTTACAAAGAAATCACAAACCACAGTTACACAAATAAAACACTGGAACTCAGAATAAACAGTTCCTAATCTCAAAATTTCCCCTATGACTTGTGAAAGTCACTTCCTGACAAGAGAGGAAGGGATTGGTAAGGGCCATTAGTTGACAAAGTGGACAAACTATTCACAAGATATCATTGGGGAGAGGAATGGGTCATAAAAATAAGGACCTAGTCCTTCAAACAGAATGCACAGCCCTCCATTCTATGCACAGGTGATTATAGAATCCAACAATGAAGAAAACAAAAAAAGGACCACTTTAGAGAAATAGGTAACTCCAAAATTCGTGTTTGACTCACACTACCCTCTTTCCCTTCATCAATTATTTAGTGACAGATATCATTCATACATTAACATACTCAAACTTGTAGTGAAGTGCAAAACACAGGACCTTACAATATAAAGGATCATAACTCCTTACAGGGGACCTATGAACATAACTCAAGGAGGAACTTGAATTGTGAGTCATTTTTTAAAACTTGGCCAGAACTGTCTTTCAAACATACCTAATAAATAGGAATGATGCCACACCTTTTGTTTACATTTTCTGACTTCACAAATGTTTTTTGAAACAAACCTGTTTGAATGATAAATATTAAACGAATATCCTATTTACCCAATGTGTACATTCCCTGGTGATTTAGATAATCACAGAGGAGTGCATTCCACTCTTCATTATTAAACCCATTCAATATTTCTCTAATAATTATAAACAAAGAAAATCCAGATGAACAAAGAAGAAATTATTCACCTCTCAAACCCTTTGTTGACACTGCCATTTGTAGGTGTTTTTCTGGGTGTCCTTGAAAAAATTTTTGGTTATATCCATTCCATTGATATATGATCCCATACCACACCAAGCAGAGAAAGGTAGCTATGAATGACCTTGTTAAACATGTTGCAAACATCTTTAATATATAATGATATACAGTAATGGATATAATTTTGACAGAAAATGTAAATGTTAAAACAGAATGAAATTTGATTAGATTTAATATGGTCAATGATAAGAAAGATGGTATGGCACAAACAATTATAAAGGATAATAATTTGTCTTATATAATAGAAATATATTAAAACAAAATTCTAATTATTATATTATAGGTAGAACATTCAGACATAATTGTGTCTCAGGGTATGGAATAATTTTTTTTACCATGCAATTTGCATTAAGGCATTCAAACTTTCTGAGTAAAAAATTGCTCTTTAGGTATTGCCCATATCCAATTGGCACAAATTCTCACACATAACAAGTTCACTAGGAAAACCATCGTATTTCCAAACAGAGATACTCATAGCAATGGAATTCAAGGGCAGAGCAAGAGATGAGAATAGAATGAGCAACTATTGTCATCTCAATGGAGGGCCAACATTATCAAAATTCACCAGACACCATATACATCAAATTTAATGCTGCAGTCTAATTATTTGGAACTTGGTGGCATGGAGCATGAGATCTTTGGAAAAGACAGCCTCATGAGAATAGGCACTGCAAAAAAAAAGAAAGAAAAGATAGAGAAGAAAGGAATCCTGGGAAAAGAAACTGCACCCTAATTCTCAAAATTAGAATGAAAAGGAAAAAAAAATCCCATATCCAACTCAGGACTATGTGGAAATTTTTAAAACACAAGAGTCTTTAAAAGAGACACACCAAATACACAAAGCATCCCAGACATGTTGAAGGCAGGGCTTGAAAAATAGTTTTGAAAATATGATGTGGTCTGTGACTAGGGGGAAATAATGTCATGACATTTTATCATGATGTAAGAAATATTCAACCAAGGTGTCATGTGATGTTGGAGTAAAGTAATATGAGTATGCAGATTCAGTGCATAATATTACGTGAGTTTACAGATTCTCTTTAAAATATGTTTATATAGAAACAAGAATATGGCAGTTTCGAGGTGAAAACTAGATATGACACAGGTTATGATGATTGTCATATCCAAATTTCGTGTACTTAAAAAAGAAAACATTTATTAAATTACACAGTAAAATACAATTTTAAAGTAATGGTTAAATATCTATTATCATCTATTAATAAATCTTTACTTAGAGAGAAAGAATTTTTCCACACACCAGTGTCAATGTTTATTGGAAATGAAATTTTTTAGCACTTTTAAATAGTAAATTCTTTAAAATTAAGAGGCTTCAGTGATATGAATCTCTGTGGAATAACTTTTTAAAGAAATTTTGGAACTAATTTTCTTCTTAATTGTTGATGAAATAATGGTAAACTATTCTAACTTGGAGAAAAATAATCAGAGGTAACGAAATTCTTCTCAGTGATTCCTCCATTATTTAATAATCACAAATTTAAATCAATAATTCACAGGAAATCATATTACATGACTTCAGAATTGTTTACTGAATGGTTAGGAGACTCCAGGTTTTGTTTCAAGAAAGCCTTCCTCATTTTCTGGATATCATCGAGTTGTTCTCCATTGCAGTGTGATTGTGATGTAGGTATCCATATATAAATAAATGTTCTTATGACATATTGTAATTTTTAAAAAAAGAATTGAAAATAAAATCAAACTCATTCTTAAAAAAAAAGGATAATCCACAAATACACAAACACAACACTGGAACTCAGAATAAACAACTCTGAAACTCAAAAATTCTCCTATCATTTGTGAAATTCTCTTCCCACACAGGAGAGAAAAGGTATTGGTATGGACTATTAGTTGAAAAAAGGGAGTCAACTATTCACAAGATATCATGGGGAAGAGAAATGGTTCATAAAAATAAGGACCTAGTCCTTCAAGCAGAATGTACAGCTCTCCATTCTATGCACATGGGATTATAGAATCCAACAATGAGGGGAAAAAAGGGACCACTTTAGAGAAATAGGTAATTACAAAATTTCCTGTTTGATTCACACCATCCTCTTTCCCCTCCTCAATTTTTTCGTGATGGATAACATTCATACATGAATATACAAAAACTTGTAGTGAAGAGAAAAACACATGACCTTAGAAAATAAAGGGACATAACTCCTTACAGTGCACCTATGCACACATTTCAAGGAGGAAATTTTAAAAATGTGAAACATTTTTTAAAACTTGGCCAAACCATCTTACAAGCATGACTAGAAAGTATGAAATGTGCCACATTATGTGCTTTTTCTGACATCAACAATATTGTTTGAAACAAACCTGTTTCAGTGATAAATATTTAAATAATATCCTATTGATACAATGTGGGCATTCCTGTTGTTTGTTATATTCACAGAGGCAGGAATTGCTCTCTTCAATAATTATTAAACTCTTTTAATATTTCCATAATAATTATAATAAAGAAAATCCAGAAGAACAAAGAAGAAATTATGCATCTCTCAAACCCTTTATGACACTGCCATGTAGCAATGTTTTTCTGGGAGAACTTGAAAAAGTTTTTTGGATTATCTATACATTTTATTGATATATGATTACATACCACATCATGTGGAGAAAGGGAGCAATGAATGGCCTTCTTAAAAGTGTTGAAAATGTCCTTAATTTAAAATTACACAATGAAATGAATAAGTTTGACAGAAAATGTAAATGTTTAAATGGAGTGAAATTTTGTTACATTTAATATAATCAATGATATGAAAGAGATATTATGGCACAAACTCTTATAAAGGAAAATAATTAATCTTATGTAATGGAAATTAATATTAACAAAATTCTAATTATTTTATTTCAGGAGTGATATTCGGGCATAATAACTTAAAGTCATGAAATATTTTATCATGCAATTTCCCTTAAGGTATTCATTCTTTCTGAGAAAAGAATTCCTCTTTGGGAATTGCGCATATCCCATTGGCAAAAATTCCCACACATAACAAGTTCAATATGAAACCATCATATTTCTAACCAGAAACCCTGAGAGCAATGGAATCCAAAGACAGACAAAGAAATGAGAATAAAATCAGTAAATATTGTTATCTCAATTGAGGGCCAATATTATCAAAATTCTAAAGACACCAGATACAGCAAATTTAATGCTGTAGTCTAATTATATGGAACTCGGAGGTATGGAGGACAGGATCTTTGGAAAAGACAGCCTCATGAGAAAAGGCACTGCAGAAAATAGAAAAGAAATTAATGAAAGTATTCTTGGAGAAAAGAAACTGAACTAATTTTCAAAATTAAAAATTTTAAAAATTTAAAACTCAAGAGTCTTTAAAACAGACACACCAAACATACCCAAATTTACAGACCTGTTGAAGTCAGGGCTTGAAAAATAGTTTTGAACATATGATATGTTCTGTGACTAGGGGGAAATAATGTCATAATATTTTATCATGATGTAAGAAATATTCCACCATGGTTTCAGGTGATGCTGGAGGAAAGTGTTTTGAAAATGCAGATTCAGTGCATAAATGTTATGTGAGTTTACAGTTTCTGTTAAAAATATGTTTATACAGAAATAAGAATGTGGCAGTTTTGAGGTTAAAACTAGATATGACACAGGTGAGGATGATAGTCTGCCATATCCAAATTTGGTGTAAGTAAAAAGGCAAAAAAATTAAAGTACTCAGTAAAATACAATTTTAAAAGAATGGTTAAAAATCTTTTGTCATCTACTAAAAAACAATAACTTAGAAAGAAATAATTTTTCCACACACCGTGTCAATGCTAATTGGAAATGAAAATTTTTAGACCTTTTAAATAGTATTTTTTTTTTAATTAAGAGGCTTCAGTTGTACGAATCTCTGTGAAATGGCTTTTTATATAACTTTTGAAAGCAATTTTATTCTTAATTGTTGCTGAAATAATGGTAAACTACTCTAACTTGGAGAAAAATAATCAGAGGAAACCAAATTATCAGTGATTCATCCATTTTTTAATAATCACAAATTTAAATCAATAATTCAGAGGAAATCATATAACATGATTTCAGGATTGTTTACTGAATGGTTAGGAGGCTCCAGTTTTTTTTTCCAAGGAAGCTTTCCCTGATTTTCTGGATATCTTTGAATTGTTCTTCAGTGCAGTGGGATTGTGATTTAGGTATCCATATATATATGTGTGTTCTTATGCCATATTGTAATTTTTAGAAAGAATTGGAAACAAAATAAAACACATTCTTACAAAGAAAACAGAATCCACAGATACACAATGAAATGCTGGAACTCAGAATAAACAGCCCCCAAATTCAAAATATCTCATATGACTTGTGAAAGCCTCTTCCCACACAGTAGAGAAAAGTCACTGCTAACGTCCATTATTTGACAAGAGGGAGTCAACAATTCACATGGTATTGTAGGGGAGAAGAATGGTTCAGAAAAATAAGGACCTGGTCTATCATGCAGAATGAACAGCCCTCCATTCTATGCACACGTGATTATAGAACCCAACAATGAAGAAAACCAAAAAAGCACCACTTTAGAGAAATAGGTCATTCCAAAATCTCCTGTTTGATTCACACCACCCTCTGTCCTTTCATCAATTTTTTAGTGATGGATATCATTCTTTACATGAACATACACAAACTTGCAGTGAAGAGGAAAATGCACAATCTTGCAATATAAAGGGGCATAATTCCTTACAAGGGGGCCTAAGAACACATGTCAGGGAGGAATTGAATTGATAGTCATTTTTAAAAACTAGCCCAGACCGTCTTTCAAACATGCCTAATAAATATGAATGATGCCAAACGTTTGGTATATATTTTCTGACATCACGAATATTTTTTGAAACCAATTTTTTTCAATTATAAGTATTAAACTAATATCCTAATTATCCAATATGCACATTATGTGGTGATTGGTATATTCACAGTGGCATACATTCCTCTCTTTAATATAAAACCCATGCAATATTTCTATAATAATTATAATAAAGAAAGAAAATCCAGATGAACAAAGAAGAAATTATTAACCTCTCAAAAGCTTTGTTGACATTGTCATGTAGAGGTGTTTTTCTGGGAGTCCTTGAACAAAATTTTTGGAGTATCTATCCATTCCCTTGATATATGCTCACATACCACATCATGTGGAGAAAGGGAGCAATGAATAACCTTATTAAAAATGTAAATGTCTATAATTATAAAATTATACACTGAAATGGATATGTTTAAGAGAAAAAGTAAATTTTTAAAGGAAGTGAAATTTGATTAGATTTAATATAATCAATGATATGAAAGAGATACTATGGCACAAATACTTATAAAGGAAAAAATAATTAATCTGATATATTGGAATTTAATATAAACAAAATTCTATTTCATTTCAGGAATAATATTTGGGTATACTTAATTCTAGACATGTATTAATTTTTTTATCATGCAATTTTCATTAAGGCATTCATACTTTCAGAGAATAAAATTCCTCTTTGGGAATTACCCATATCCCATTGTCACAAATACCCACAAACAACAAGATCCACAATTTCCAACCACTGGTATAATGGAAATAAATTAAAAAATAATTCTAATTATTATACTATATGTAGAACATTCAGATATAATAATCTTTCAAGGCATGAAATATACTTTTTAACATTGCAATTTCCATTAATGCATTCATTCTATCTGTGTAAAAAATTCCTCTTTGCGAATTAGCCATATTCCATTGGCACAAATTCCCACACATAACAAGATCCCTAGGCAAACCATGATATTTCCAATGAAAGACACTCAGAGCAATGGAATCCAAGGCAGAGGAAGTAATGAGAATAGAATTAGAAACTATTGTCATCTCAATGGAGGGCAAACCTTATCAAAAATCACCAGACAACATAAACATCCATTTTAGTGCTGTAGAGTAATTATTTTGAATTCAGCGATCTGAAGGATGGGATATTAGGAAAAGTCAGAAGCAGGAGAATAGTTACTGCTAAAAAGAGAAAAGAAAGGGAAGAATGGAATCCTGGAGAAAATAAATTGCACCCTAATTCTCAAAATTAGAATTAAAAGGAAAAAAAATTCCACTAGCCAAATCAGGACTATGTTTAAAAATTAAAAAACAAGCATCTTTAAAACAGATACACCACATACAGACAACTTTCCAGGTATGATGAAGGCAGGGCTTGGAAAATAGTTTTGAAGAGATGATCTATTCTGTGGCTAGGGGGGAATAATGTCATGATATTTTATCATGATCTAAGGAATATTACACCACTATGTCATGCGATGCTCAAAGAAAGTTTTATACGTATGATGATTGAGTGCATAAATGTTTTGTTAGCTTATATATTTTGTTAAAAATTGTGTATTTCCAGAAACAAGAATGGGGCAGTTTGGAGGTGAAAACTAGATATAACTCAGATTAGGATGTTAGTCTCTCATATCCAAATTTGGTGTATTTAAAGAAGAAAAAACTTAAAGTGCTCTGTAAAATACAAGTTTGTAAGAATGGTTACATATCTATTACCATTTACAAATGAAACTTTACTTAGAAAGAAAGAATTTTCCACACACGGTGTCAATGATAATTGGAAATGTAACTGTTAATCCCTTTTAAATAGTAAATTATTTAAAATTAAGAGGCTTCAGTGATATGAGATTGTGTAGAAAACCTTTTTCAAATAAAGTTTTGGAACTGTATTTCTTCTTAATTGTTGATGAAATAATGTTAAACTACTCTAATTAGGGAGGAAATAATCAGTAGAAACCATATTCTTCTCAGTGATTCCTCCACTTTTTTATAATCACAAATTTAAATCGATAGGTCAGAGGAAATCATTTTACATGACTTCATGATTGCTTACCGAATGGCTAGGAGGCTCCAGATTTTGTTTTAGGGCAGCCTTTCCTGGTCTTCTGGATATCTTTGTGTCATTCTCCAGGGCATTGGGATTGTGATGTATGTATCCATATATATATATATATAATTGTTCTTCTGTCATATTGTAATTTTTTAGAAAGAATTGGAAATAAAATCAAACATTCTAACAAAGAAAGCAGAATCCACAGATACACAAATGATACACTGGAACTCAGAATAAACAGCTCCCAAATTCAAAATTTCTCCTATGGCTTGAGAAAGCCTATTCCTACACAGTAGAGAAAAGTCACTGATAAGGTCCATTAGTTGACAAACAGGGAGCCAACAATTCACAGGATATCATGGGGGAGAGGAATGGTTCAGAAAAATAGGGACCTAGTCCATCATGCAGAATGAACAGTCCTCCATTCAATGCACACATAATTATAGAATTCAACAATGAAGAAAAACAAAAAAGGACCACTTTAGAGAAATAGATCATTCCAAAATTTCCTGTTTGATTCACACCACCCTCTTTCCTTTCATCAAATTTTTAGTGATGGATATCATTCTTACATGAACATACACAAACTTGCAGTGAAGAGGAAAACAAACGACCTTGCAATATAAAGGGGCATAACTCCTCACAGGTGATCTAAGAACACAAGTCAAGTAGGAATTGTACTGTTAGTCATTTTTAAGAACTTGCCGAGACCGTCTTTCAAACATGCCTTATAAGTCTGAATGATGCCAAACATTTTGTTTACATTTTTTGACATCACGAATATTTTTTGAAACAAATCTTTTTCAATGATAAATATTAAACCAATGTCCTATTTCTCCAATGTGTACATTCCGTAATGACTGGTATAGTCACAGAGGTGTTCATTTCTCTCTTTAATATTAAACCCATTCAATATTTCTATAATAATTATAATAAAAAAGAAAATCCAGATGAACAAAGAAGAAATTATTCACCTCTCAAATGCTTTGTTCACACTGCCATGTAGAGATGATTTTCTGGGTGTCTTTGAAAAAAGTTTTTGGGTTTTCTATTCATTCCATTGATATAAGCTCATATACCACATCATGTGGAGAAATGGAGCAATGAATAACCTTCTTGAATGTGTTATAAATATCTATAATATAAAATTATACACTGAAATGAATATGTTTTAGAGACAAAAGTAAATTTTTAAAGGAAGTGAAGTTGGTTAGATTTAATATAAAAAGAAAGAGATAGTATGGCACAAACACTTAAGAAGGCAAAAAACAAATTGGTTTGATATAATAGAAATTAATATAAACAAAATTCTAATTATTTCATTCCAGGAGTAACATTTAGGTATAATAACTTCTAGGCATAAAATATTTTTTTTTAATCATACAATTTCCATTAATGCATTCATACTTTCTGAGAATAAAATTCCTCTTTGGGAATTGCCCATATCCTATTGTCACAAAATGCTGGAACTCAGAATAAACACATCCCAAACTCAAATTTTCACCAATGGCTTGTGAAAGTCTCTTCCCACACAGGAAAGAAAAGCCACTGGTAAGGGCCATTACTTGACAAAGAGTGGGTCACCTATTCACAAACATCATGGGGAAGAGGAATGTTCAGAAAAATATGGACCTAGTCCTTCAAGGAGAATCTACTGCAATCCAGTATATGCACACATGATTATCGAATTCAGCAATGAAGAAAAACAAAAAAGGACCTCTTTAGAGAATTAGGTAATTAGAAAATTTCCTGTTTGATTCCATTAATAAATTTTTTGGCGACAGATATTCATACATGAACATACAAAAACTTGTGAAGAGCAAAACACATGACCTTATGAAATAAAGGGTCATAACTCCTTACAATGCACTATGCATACATCTCAAGGAGGGAACTGAAATGTGAACCATTTTTTCAAAACTTGGACAGACCATCTTTCAAATGACTAATAAGTATGAATGATGCCTCACTTATATGTGCTTTTTCTGACATCAACAATATTTTTCAAAACAAATCTGTTTCAATGATAAATATTAAACAAATATCCTATTAATCCAATATGTCCATTCCCTGGTGATTGTTATATTCACAGAGGCCTGCATTGCTCTCTTAAATCATTTTAAAGCCCATTTCAATATTTCTATAATAATTATAATAAAGAAAGAAAATACAGATGAATTAAAAAGTAATTATACACCTCTGAAACTCTTTGTTGACACTGTCATGTAGAGATGTTTATCTGAGAGTCCTTGAAAAAAAATTTGGATATCTATCCATTCTGTTGATATATCATCCCATACCACATCCTGTGGAGAAAAGAAGCAATGAATGGCCTTCTTAAACGTTTTGCAAATGTCTTTAATATAAAATCATACACTGAAATGGACATGTTTGATAGAAAATGTAAATTTTTAAAGGGAGTGAAATTTGGTTAGATTTAAAATCATCTATGATATGAAAGAGATTGAATGACACAAACAATTATAAAGGAAAATAATTAGTCTGATATAATGGAAATTAATATAAACAAAATTGTAATTATTTTATTCCAGGGGTAACATTTGGGCATAATAACTTCTAGGCATGAAATATTTTTTTTTTATCATGCAATTTTCATTAAGGCCTTCATTCTTTCTGAGAAAAATATTCCTCTTTGGGAATTGTCCATATCCCATTGGCAAAACTCCCACACATAACGAAATCACTGGGAAAACCATCGTATTTCCAACCAGAGACAGGAAGATTAATGTAATCAAAGGGAAGAGGAAGAAATGAGAATAGAATGAGAAACTATTGTCATCTCAATGGAGAGCCAAATTTATCAAAAGTGACCAGATACATCAAATTTTATTGCTGCAGACTAAATATTTGGAAATCGGGGGCATGGATGATGGGATCTTTGGAAAAGACAGTCTCAGGACAAAAGGCAGACTTAAAAATAGAAAAGAGAAGAAAGGAATTGTGGAGGAAAAAACTTCACTCTAATTCTCAAAATTAGAATTAAAAGGAAAAATATTTCACTAGCCAACTCAGGACTGTGTGGAAAATTTTAAAACCAAGAGACTTTGAATCAGACACACCACATAAGCACAACTTTCCAGACATTTTGAAGTCAGGGCTTGAAAAATAGTTTTGAACATGTGGTATAGTCTGTGGCTATGGGGAAATAATGCCATGATATTTTATCATGATGTAAGAGATATTCAACCATGGTGTCATGTGATGCTGTAGAAAAGTGCTATGAGTATGCAGATTGAGTGCATATATTTTATGTTAGTTTACAGATATTATTTTAAAAATATGTTTTTACAGAAACAAGAATGTGGCAGTTTGGAGGTGAAAACAATATAACTCAGATTAGGATGATACTTTCTCATGTGCAAAATTGTTGTGTTTATAAAACAAAATTAATTTTACAGTGCTCGCTAAAATAAAACTTTAGAAGAATGGTTACGTATCTATTATCAACTACTAATAAATCTTTACTTAGAGAGAAGGAATTTTTCCACACCATATCATTGGTAATTGAAAATGAAACTTTTTAGCCCTTTTAAATTGTAAATTCTTTAAAATTAAGAGGCTTCAGTTTTATGAGTATTTGGAATGACTATTTCACATAAATTTTTGGAAACATTTTCTTCCTAATATTTAATATAAAACTACACAAATTGGAGAAAAATAATAGGAGGAAACCAAATGATTCTCAGTGATTCCCCAATTTTTTAATAATCACAATTTGGAATTGATAATTCAGAGGAAATCATTTTACATGACTTGATTGTTTACAGAATGGTTATGGGGCTCCAGTTTTTGTTTTTTTTTTTACAAGAAAACCATTCCAGATTTTCTGGATATCTATCTGTCATTTACCAGTGCACTGGAATTGTGATTCGTGCATGCATATGTATATAGAGAGAAGTGTTCTTATGTCATATTGTAATTTTTTTACAAAGAATTGAAATAAAGTCAAATTCATTCTTAGAAAGCATAATCCACAGATAAACACACAAAAAACACTGGAACTCAGAATAAACAGCTCCCAAACACAAAATATCTCCTATGGCTTGTGAAAGTCTCTTCCCATAGAGGAGAGAAAAAGGATGGGTAAGGACCATTAGATGACAAAGAGGGATCAACTATTCACAAAATCTCATGGGGAAGATGAATGGTTCATAAAAATAAGTACCTAGTCCTTCAAGCAGAATGTACAGCCTGCCATTCTATGCACACTTGATTATAGAATCCAACAATGAAGAAAAACATAAAAGGAACACTTTAGAGAAATAGGTAATTCCAAAATTTCCTGTTTGATTCACACCATCCTCTTTCCCTTCATCAATTCTTTAGTGATGGATATCATTCATACATGAACATACAGCAACTTGCAGTGGAGTGGAAAACACATGACCGTACAATACAAAGGGGCCTAACACTTTACAGGGGACCTATGCACACATCTCAAGGAGGAATTTGAATAGTGAGTCATTTTTTAAAACTTGGCAAGACCATCTTTCAAACATGCTTAATAAGTTTTAATGATACTGCACTTTTGTTTACATTTTCTGACTTCATGATTATTTTTGGAAACAAACTTGTTTCAATGATAAATATTAAACCAATATCCTATATACCTACTGTGTACTTTTCGTGGTGTTTGTTATATTTACATAGACATGCATTCCTCTCTTCATTATTAAACCTATTCAATATTTCTATAATAAATATAATAAAGAAAGAAAATCCAGACTAACAACGAAGAAATTATTTACCTCTCAAACCCTTTGTTGACATTGCCATATATAGGTGCTTTTCTGGAAGTCCTTGAAAAAAATTTTTTGGTTAACTATCCATTCCATTGATATATAATCACATATCACATCATTTGGAGAAAGGTGGCAATGAGTGGCCTATTTAAACATGTTGCAAACTCTTTAATATAAAATTATATACTGAAATTAATATAAGTTTCATGGAAAAGGTAAATTTTAAACGGGAGTGAAATTTGTTTAGATTTAATATAGTCAATGATAAGAAAGAGATTAGAGGGCAAGATGGCGTTAGTGTAGGAGGGCGCACACTGCAAGCTCCCAGAGCAAGGCGGATTGGGGACGGGGTCCTGCCCGAGGGTCTGTGCTGTGCACGCGTGGAGTGAGAGGCTTGGGACATCTCTCTGCGCGGATCGGCGTCGTGGACCGAATGGTGGAGATTCGTGAGTTTTGAGGCTGCCGGTGGAGGTTGGCACAGGCGGCTGAGCCCCGCGGTTACGGAAAAAAATAATAAAACGGCCATTTGGAGCCGCGGGCGGGGCGAAAAAAGTTTTATTTTCTGGGGAGCTGGCTGCCTGGCGCCCCTTGGACCTTGTGTGAACAGCAAACGAGCTAGTCAGCACCCGGTGAACCGGAGAGGGGATTTTGGTAGGGGAACGCAGCTGATTTCCCTAGCCACCCAGGGATAAGACCCGGGCCGCTGCGGAGCCAGGAGGAAGGGACACTTCCCAAAAAATGGAGGGTTCGGTTGGAAGACAGGGAAGGGTATTTTATATTTTTAGACATCGATCTGGCTGCCTGCACCGCCCCATAGCTTTGGGGAGCAGATAAGCCAACCTGAAGTAGCGTTAGGCTGAGAGCAGACGCGAATCTGCACTCAAACTGATTTACTGAGTAGCCCGGTGACGCTGGAGCTCGGTGCCAGAAGGGGCGGAATCCGCCGTCTTTAGCACTCCTCACTGACTAACATCAGAGTTTCAGCTAACTTGGGGAGTCCGGAAAGTGGGACATGCTTGATTAATTTCCACGGGCCCAGCTAGGGTCCCTTCCGTAAGGGGGTTGGTCTAGAAGAGGAATTATTTTGAGTCCTGCATTTGGCTTAAAAAAAAAAAAAGTGAGGTCACCTCAACAAATGAAAAATAAATTCTTTTTAATTTAGTTTAATAGCTAAAAGATGCTTCAGGACCTGCATATAGAACCCTGAGGGGAAATTCATTGATAAACACAAGTAGGCAGGAAGGATCCACGTGGACCCTAGGGGAATCATTGACCCCCCTTAGCTCTGTTTGACTGCTTGCCTGGGTGGATCTTTGGTTTCTCTCTGTTACTTTCTGGTCTATTGCTATTATTCCCATTTTCCTCCCCCCTTCCTTTTTCCTTTTATTTTATTTTATAAATAGGTGCTGCCAGCTGGTAGCTTATTTGCTGGGCTTCTTATTCAGTAATTTCCCACTCGCTGTATATATTGATTCTGTATTACAAACTATCGCTTATCCTTCCTGCATGTTTCTGCCTTCTGTTTTCTGTTGTGGCTCTTAGTGACAACATTTTTTCATTGGCCCACAACTTAAGGGTGTCAATTTTTATCCCATCTATTTTGTTTTCTTCTTCTTTTTTCTTTTCTTTTTTTTTTTATTAGTATTAACTTTTTCCTTTCAGACCTTTCTCTACTATTTCTCTACCTCCTCATAATTCTAGCCTTCTAAATCACTATATATATTTTTTCCTCCATTTGTTTTCCCAGTCCATTATAGGAACTCCATATTTTTTCCTGGTACTCTACACTGCCTACACAAGTTAAATATTCATCTCATTAAGTCTCATTTTGCCCCTCTTCTAACTTTTATCAATATTTCTATTATCCTTCTGCCTTCCTTACATCTTTTGATTCCTCTGGCCCTAACCTTTTGCCTTCAAGCGAACATAGAAAGAAGTAAGGAAATAAAATAAGAAGAAAAACTGCCAAAGAGAAAACTTAACTCACACGCAGAACCAACAGCTAAATAAAATTCTAGAGCATAGAGAAAACCTAATCAACTGAACAAACCCATCAAGATAATATGATGACCAGAGGGCAACAGAAAAATACAAATGACTCTGAAAAACTGGAAAACATGGAAGAGTCCAGTGCACAAAATAAAAACCAGGAAGTAATGCAGTACATCGAACAACTAATCAAAGCTATCCAAACAAATATCATAGACCAACTTAAAGAACTGAAGGAAGAGATTAAGGATATAAAGAAGACACTGGGAGAACATACTGAAGAAATAGCTAACACACCTAAAAAGGTAATGGATATGATGGCGAACAAAGACAAAAGTCAAGAAATGAAAAAGACGCTGGACTCACATGGCAGCAGAATTGAACAGGCAGAGGAAAGAATTAGTGATATGGAAGACAATACAGTTGAAATCAAAGAGATTGTAGAAAAGATAGACAAAAAGATAGAAAAAATCCAGTATGGTCTCAGGGAATTAACCGATAATGCAAGA
>JAKSZT010054197.1:3319028-3364140 GCA_026826555.1 Tolypeutes matacus
TAAAGTGGACTTGATGGTATTCTCTTGCTCACATATGGTGATTCTTGCAATGCAAGAAATTATAACAATGAGGTGGAGCCAGTGGCCACTTGACAGTTTTTGGGTAGGGAGGGGATGAGCAGTTGAAATACAGGGGCTTCTTTGGGAGTTGGAGGTTGTCCTGAGTACTGTTGTGGCAATGGATGCAGGCCATTTTAAATCAGCACACACCACTCAGAACTGAGTGTGAGAGAGTGTGGTCTACAGTGTGAACTGTGGTCTATGGTTGGTGGCAAGGCTCCAGGATGTGTAAGTTCATTGAGGTTGGTGGGCCACACTGTGGGAGATGTTTGTGTTGGATGTGGTGGGAGGTGTGGGAGGTGGGCAACATGGGAATCCCAGTGGGTTCTGTGTAATATTTTAGGTAATCTAAGCACCTCTTAAAATATATGTATATATATATATATATATATATATATAAATAACATTTTTGTAAGCAAATACACATATATGCATATATATTTATATATCATTTTGCAAATGTTTGTATGTATTGTGAGAATTTTGATTTTTACCCATAATAAAAAAATAAATAAATAAGTAAATAAATAAAAAATAATAAATAAATAAAGACAATGAGTTTCAATGGTTTGGTCAGCTAAGCCAACTCAGAAAGATGAAGCCAAGAATGCTGATGGCACACTGGGTAAAAGACCCAATAAAAGCTTTGAAACCCATGGATTATGTCTCTTTCAGTTGCCTTTGTTGAATGATGTAGGGGAAAAATGACTGCAATGGTTCCTTGATATTCCAGAAAATGGAAATGAAATTTGAAATAGCAGAAGGCAGATATTTTGACAGATATGATTATAACTGGAAAAATGGCATATAATGATATTGTGTGACATTTTAAAATTTTTAAAAATATTTTATATGCAATTTTATTCATTCAAATAAACTTATTTGGAAGATGGCATACATCTTTCCAAGGCAAGGAAACTGAAAAAAAAAAAATGATAAGAAAGAGATATTATGGTCCAAACACTTATAAAGGAAAATAATTCATCTGATATAAAGAAATAAATTAAAACAAAAACTAATTATTATATTATAGGAAGAACATTCAGACATAATAAAGTCCCAAGGCATGAAATATTTTTTTTCCATGAATTTCCATTAAGGTATTCATCTTTCTGAGTAAAAAATTCCTCTTTGGGAATTGCCCATATCCCATTGGCACAAATTCCCACATATAACATGATCAATAGGAAAGGCATTTTATTTCCAATGAGAGATACTCAGAGCAATGGAATGCAAGGATAGAGGACTAAATGAGAATGGAATGAGAAACTGTATTCATCTCAATTGAAGGCCAACAGTATCAAAAGTCACCAGACCCCAGATACCTCAAATTAGTGCTGCAGATTAATTATTAGGACCTCAGGGGCATGGAGGATGTTGTCCTTGTAAAAGACAGAGGCAGGAGTGTTGGCAGTGCTAAAAATAGAAAAGAAAGAGAAGAATGGAATCCTGGAGAAAAGAAATTGCACACTAATTCTCAAATTTAGAATTAAAAGAAAAATAAATCCTCAGGATTTCCACAGGACTATGTGGAAAAATTAAAACACAAGAGTCTTTAAAACACATACACCACATACACACAACTCTCCAGGCATGTTGAAGGCAGGGATTGGAAAATAGTTTTGAACCTCTGATATGGTCTGTGGTAGGGGGCAATAATGGCATGATATTTTATCATGATGTAAGAAATATTTCTCCATGGTGTCATGTGATGATCAAAGAAAGTTTTATGTGTATGATGCTTGAGTTCATAAATGTTTTGTTAGCTTACAGAATCTGTTAAAAAATGTGTATTTATGGAAACAAGAATGGGGCAATTTGGAGGTGAAAACTAGATATAACTCTGATTAGGATGATAGACTCTCATATCGAAATTTGGACTGTTTAAAAAAGAAAAAAATTAAAGTACTCAGTAAAATACAATTTTAAAAGAATGGTTTAATATCTATTATCATCTACTAATAAATCTTTACTTAAAGGGAAAGAATTTTTCCATTAACTGGGTCAATTCTAAATGGAAATGAAACTTTTTAGCCCTTTTAAATAGTAAATTCTTTAAAATTAAGAGGCTTCCGTGATATGAATTTTTGTGGAATGGCTTTTTCACCTAAATATTTGAGCCAGTTTTCTTCCTAATATTTAATGAAATATTAAATTTAAAAAATTGGAGAAAAAAATAGGAGGAAACTAAATGCTTTTCAGTGATTCCTCCATTTTTTAATAATCAAAAATTTAAATTGATAATTCAAGGGAAATCATTTTACATGATTTCATTATTGTTTACTGAATGGTTTGGAGGCTCCAGTTTTGTTTCAAGGAAACCATTCCTGATTTTCGGATAGCTTTGTGTCATTCTCCAGTGTACTGAGATTGTTATGCATTTATCCATATACATATATAAGTGTCCTTATGCCATATTGTAATTTTTTAGAAAGAATTGAAATAAAATCAAATTAATTCTTAGAAAGCCAAATCCACAGATACAAACACAAAAATCGCTGAAACTCAGAATAAACAGCTCCCAAACTCAAAATTTCTCCTATGGCTTGTGAAAGTAACTTCCTGACAAGAGAGGAAAGGGATTGTTAAGGACCATTAGTTGACAAAGAGGGGGTCAGATATTCACAAGTTATCATGGGGGAGAGGAATGTCTCATAATAATAAGGACCTAGTTCTTCAAGCATAATGTACAGCCCAGAATTCTATACACATGTGATTACAGAATCCCACTATGAAGAAAAACAAAAAGACCATATTAGAGAAATACATAAATTGAAAATTTCCTGTTTGACTCATTCCACACTCTTTCCCTTCATCAATTTTTTGTGACAGATATCATACATACATGAACATACAGAAACTAGTAGTAAAGAGGAATACACTTGACCTTACAAAATAAAGGGGCATAACTCCTTACAGTGCACCTATGTGCACATTTCAAGGTGGAAATTGAATGGTGAATCATTTTTTATATCTTGGCTAGAGCTTCTTTCAAACACAAAAAATAATTATGAATGATGCTGCAATTTTGGGGGCTTCTTTCTGACATCAACAACATTTTTTTAAAACAAATCTGTCCCAATGATAAATATTAAACCAATATCCTACTCATCCAATATGTACATTGCCTGGTGATTGGTATATTCACAGAGATGTGCATTTCTATCTTCAACCATTATTAAACCTGTTCTATATTTCTATAATAATTATAGTAAAGAAATAAAATCCAGATGAACAAAGAAGAAATTATTCCCTTCTCAAACCCATTTTTGACACTGCCATGTAGAGATGTTTTACTGGGAGCCCTTTAAAAAAATTTTTGTTATGTATCCATTCTATTGATATGTGATCACATACCACATCTTGTGGATAAAGGGAGCAATGAATGGCCTTCATAAACATGTTGCAAATGTCTTTAATATAAAATTATGAGCTGAAATGCATAGGTTTGACAGAAAATGTAAATTTTTAAAGGGAGTGAAATTTGGTTAGATATAATATAATCAATGATATGAAATTGATAATATGGCACAAACACTTATAAAGGAAAATAATTAGTCTGATATCATGGAAATTAATATAAACCAAATTCTACTTATTTTATTCCAGGAGTAACATTCAGACATAATGACTTCTAGGCATGAAGTAATTGCTTTTATCATGCAATTTCCATTAAGGCAGTCATTCTTTCTCAGAAAAGATTTACTTTTTGGAAATTGCCCATATCCCATTGGCACAAATTTCCACAAATAACAAGATCACTGAGTAAACCATCCTATTTCCAACCAGAGACATTCACAGCAATAGAATACAAGGACAGAGCATTAAATAAGAATAGAATGAGAAACTATTGTCATCTCAATTGAAGGCCAACATTATCAAAAGTCACCAGACACCAGATACATCAAATTTTAATGCTGCAGGCTAATTATTTGGAACTAATAACTTGGAAGATGGGATCTTTGGAAAAGACAGCATCAGGAGAAAAGGCACTGCTAAAAAATAGAAAAGAAAGAGAACAAATCAATCCTGGAGAAAAGAAACTGTACTGAAATTCTAAAAATTAGAATGAAAAGGAAAAAAAAATCCAGTACTAAACACAGGACTATGTGGAAAAATTAAAAACACAATAATCTTTAAAACAGAGACAACAAATACACATAATTTTCCAGACGTGTTGAAGGCAGGGCTTGAAAAATAGTTTTGAACATATGGTATGGTCTGTGGCTATGGGGAAATAAAGTCATGATATTTTATCATGATGTAAGAAATATTCCACCTGGGTTTCATGTGATGCTGGAAGAAAGTGTTATGAGTATGCAGATTGAATGCATAAATGTTATGTTAGTTTATAGATCCTGTGAAAAAATATGTTTTTACAAAAACAAGAATGTGGCAGTTTGGAGGAGAAAATTAGATATAACTCAGATAAGGATAATACTCATATGCAAATTTGTTGTATTTTTAAAAAACAAAATTAATTATACAGAATGGGGTAAAGTACAATTTTAAAAGAATGTTTAAAGATCTATTTTCATCTACTAATAAATCTTTTTTTTTTTATTATGGGTAAAAATCAAAATTCTCACAATACATACAAACATTTGTAAAATGATATATAAATATATATGCATATATGTGTATTTGCTTACAAAAATGTTATTTTTATATATATATATATACATATATTTTAAGAGGTGCTTAGATTACCTAAAATATTATACGGAACCCACTCGGATTCCCATGTTGCCCACCTCCCACACCTCCCACCACATCCAACACAAACATCTCCCACAGTGTGGCCCACCAACCTCAATGAACTTACACATCCTGGAGCCTTGCCACCAACCATAGACCACAGTTCACACTGTAGACCACACTCTCTCCCACTCAGTTCTGAGTGGTGTGTGCTGATTTAAAATGGCCTACATCCATTGCCACAACAGTACTCAGGACAACCTCCAACTCCCAAAGAAGCCGCTGTATTTCAACTGCTCATCCCCTCCCTACCGAGAAAAAACTTTTCCACAACCTGTCAATGCTAATTGAAATGGAAACTATTTAGCCCTTTTAAATAGTAAATTCTTTAAAATTAAGAGACTCCATTGATATGGGTTTGTGTGGAATGCCTTCTTCACATAAATTTTTGGATCCAATTTTCTTCCTAATAGTTAATGAAATAATATAAAACTACACAATTTAGAGAAAAATATTAGGGGAAACCAAAAACTTATCAATGATTCCTACATTTTTTAATAATCACAAATTTAAATCAATAATTGAGAAGAAATAATTTGATATGCCCTTATGATTTTTTACTGAATGGGTTAGGAGGCTTAAGGTTTTGTTTCCAGAAAACCATTTCTGATTTTCTGGATATCTTTGTGTCATTTTCCAGTACAGTGGGATTCTGATGCATGTATCCATATATATATAGGGTTCTTATGCCATATTGTAATTTTTTAGAAAGAGTTGAAATAAAATCAAATTGATTCTTATAAAGAAAGCAGAATCCACAGATACACAAACCAAAAATCTTTGGACCTGAGAATAAACAGGATCCAAACTCAAAATTTCTCCTATGGCTTGTGAAAATATCTTCCAACATGGAGAGAAAATGGATTGATAATGACCATTACTTGACAATGAGGGAGTCAACTATTCATAAGATATCATGGGGGTGAGGAATGGTTCATTAAAATAATGACCTAGTCCATCAAGCAGAATATACAGCCCTTCATTCTATTCACACGTGATTACAGAATCCATCAGTGAATAAAAACAAAAAAGGACTACTTTAGAGAAATAGGTAATTCCAATATTTCCTCTTTGGCTCACAACCCCCTCTTTCCCATCATCAATTTTTTTAGGGATGATATCATTATATACATGAACATACACAAACTTGTAGTGAAGAGGAAACCACACAAACTTACAAAATAAAGGGCCATAACTCCTCACAGCAACCCTTGTACACATCTCATGGAGGAAATTGAATTGTGAGTCATTTTTAAGAACCTGACCAGACAGTATTTCAATCATGCTTAATAAGTATGAATGATGCTGCACTTTTGTGTGCTTTTTCTGACATCAACAATATTTTTTAAAACAAATATGTTTCAATGATGAATATAAATACAATATCTTATTTATCCAATGTGGACATTCCTTTGTGATTGGTATATTCACATACGTGTGCATTGCTCTCTTCAATCACTATTAAACCCTGTCAATATTTCTATAGTAATTATAATAAAGAAAGAAAATTCAGATGAACTAAGAAGAAATTATTCACCTCTCAATCCCTTTGTTGACACTGCCATGTAGTGATATATTTCTGGGAGTTCTTGAAAAATTTTTTTTGCTTATCTATCCATTCTATTGATATATGATCACGTACCACATAATGTAGAGAAAGTTAGCAATGAATGGCCTTCTTAAACGTATTGCAAATATCTTTAATGTAAAATTAAACACTGAAATGGATAGGTTTGACTGAAAATGTAAATTTTTAAAGGGAGTGAAATTTGGTTTGATTTAATATAATCAATGCTATGAAAGTGATAGTGTGGCACAAATGCTTATAAAGGAAAATAATTAGTCTGATATAATGGAAATTAATATAAACAAATTTGTAATTATTTCATACCAGGAGTAACATTCAGGTATAATAACTTCTAGGCATGAAATAATTTATTTTTATCATGAAATTTCCATTAAGACATTCATTCTTTCTGAGAAAAAAATTCCTCTTTAGTAATTGCCCATATCTCATTGGCATAAATTCCCACACATACCAAGATCACAAGGAAAACCAACATGTTTCCAACTGGAGACACTCAGAGCAGTGGAATCCAAGGGCAGTGCAAGAAATGAAAACAGAATGAGAAACTTTTGCCATCTCAATGGACGGCCAACATTATCAAAAGTCACCAGACACCATATACAGCAAATTCTAGTGATGCAGGCTAAATACTTGGAACTCAGGGGCATGGAGGATGGGATCTTAGGAAAAGACAGCTTCAGGAGAAAAGACACTGCTAAAAATGGAAAAGAAAGAGAACAAAGGTATCCTGGAGAAAAGAAATTGTACTTATATTCTCAAATTAGAATGAATAGGAAAAAAAATCCACTAGCGACCTCAGAACTATGTAGAAAAATTTAAACACAAGAGTCTTTAAGACAGACACACCAAATACTCACAACTTTCCAGACATGTTGAAGGTGGGGCTTGAAATATAGTTTTGAACATATTGTATGGTCTGTGGCAAGGGGGAAATAATGTCATGATATTTTATCATGATGTAAGAAAAATCCCCAATGGTGTCCTGTGAATGCTGAAGGAAAGTGCTATGAGTATGCAGATTGCATGCATAAATATGTTAGATTACATATTCTGTTAAAAATATATGTTTTACAGAAACAAACATGTGGCAGTTTGGAGGTGAAAACTAGATATAACTCAGATTAGGATGATACTTCCACATGCAATTTTGTTGTATTTAAAAAACAAAATTAATTTTACAGAATTTGGTAAAATATAATTTTAAAAGAATGGTTAAAAACCTTTTACCGTCTGCTAATAAATCTTTACTTAGAGAGAAAGAATTTTTCTACGCCCTGAAAATGCTGATTGAAAATGAAATATTTTAGCCCTTTAAAAAGTAAATTCTTTTAAATTAAGAGGCTCCAGTGATATGAGTTTCTATGGAATGCCTTTTACAAATAAATTTTTGGAACTAATTTTCTTCATAATAGTTAATGAAATAATATTAATCTACACAAATTTGGGGAAAAATAATAGGGGGAAACCAAATTCTTCTCAGTGATTCCTACATTTTTTAATAATCACAAATTTAAATCAATAATATGGAGAAAATCATTTTACATGATTTCATGATGGTTTACTGAATGGTTAGGAGGCTCCAGGTTTTGTTTCAAGAAAACCTTCCTGATTTTCTGGATATATTTGTGTCATTCTCAAGTACACTGGGATTGTGATGCATGTATCCAAATATATATGTATAACGTGTTCTTATTCCATATTGTAATTTTTTAGAAATATTTGAAATAAAATCAATTTCATCCTTAAAAATAAACAAAATTCAGATATATACAAAAAAATCACGGAACTCAGAATAAACAGCTCTCTAGCTTGAAATTTATCCTATGGCTTTTGAAAGCCTCTTCCCACACAGGAGAGAAAAGACACTGGAAAGGTCCATTAATTTACAAAGAGGGAGTTAACTATTCACAAGATATCATTGGGGAGAGTAATGGTTCATAAAACTATGTACCTAGTTAATGAAGGAGAATGTACTGCAAACCATTATTTGCACACGTGATTATGGAATTCAACAATGAAGAAAAACAAAAAAAGGACCACTTTAGAGAAATAGGGAATTCCAAAATTTCCTGTTTGAATCACACCACCCTCTTTCCCTTCATCTTTTTTAGCAAAGGATATCATTCAAAAATGAACATACAAAAACTTGTAATGAAGACCAAAACACACTACCTCACAATATAAAGTGCTATAACTTCTTAGAGGGAACCTATGCGCAATCTCATGGAGGAACTTGAATTGTGTGTCATTTTTGAAAACTTGGCCAGACAGTCTTTCAAACATTCATAATAAATATGAATGATACCACACAGTTTGTTTACATTTTCTGACATCACGAATATTTTTTGAAACACACCTGTTTCAATGAAAAATTTTAAACCAATATCCCAATTATTCAGTGTGTACATTCCGGGGTGATTGATATATTCACAGAAGTGCACACTGATCTCTTCAATCATTTTTAAACAATTTCAATATTTCTATAAAAATTATAATAAAGAAAGAAAATCCCAATGACGAAAGAAAAAATTATACACCTCTCAAACCCTTTGTTGACACTGCCATGTAGAGATGTTTTTCTGGGAGACCTTGAAAAAAATATTTTGGATATCTATTCATTCCATTGAGATATGATCACATACCACATCATGTGGAAAAAGGAACAATGAATGGCAGTCTTAAAAATGTTTCAAATGTCTTTTATATAAAATTATACACTGAAATGGATATGTTTGTCAGAAAATATAAATTTTTTTTAATATAATTTTATTTTTTTATTATGGGTAAAAATCAAAATTCTCACAATACATACAAACCTTTGCAAAATGATATATAAATATATATGCATATATGTGTATTTGCTTACAAAAATGTTATTTATATATATATATATATATATACATATATTTTAAGAGGTGCTTAGTTTACCCAAAATATTACATGGAACCCACTGGGATTCCCATGTTGCCCACCTCCCACACCTCCCACCACATCCCACACAAACATCTCCCACAGTGTGGCCCACCACCCTCAATGAACTTACACATCCTGGAGCCTTGCCACCAACCATAGACCACAGTTCACACTGTAGACCACACTCTCTCCCACTCAGTTCTGAGTGGTGTGTGCTGATTTAAAATGGCCTTCATCCATTGCCACAACGGTACTCTGGACAACCGCCAACTCCCAAAGAAGCCCCTGTATTTCAACCGCTCATCCTCTCCCTACCCCAAAATTATCAAGTGGCCACTGGCTCCACCTCATTGTTACAACTTCTTGCATTGCTAGAATCACCATATGTAAACAAGAGAATACCATCAAGTCCACTCTAGTCTGTAGTTCTTCCCCCAATCCTGAGGGGACAGGGATGGTGATGTCCACTCCAACTCCAAGTGAGAGAGGGCTTTTATCCCATGGATATGGTGGGTGGGATGATCCTGCCTGCAGATGCAGGCCCTCTCCATTCCCTGGGATGGCCATTGCCCATTGTTGTCTCCTCACCAGTTGACTTGGATGAGTCCATTGAGCTGTAGGGTAGGAGTTGCAGCTCCACCTAGATTTCATGCACACCTGGCACATAGGTAGGCGGGAGGCTCCAGTCTCTGGAAGTATACATAAAAACTCCAGCATCACATATAGGTTTGAATAGAAGGGACTGGTGAACCATGTGCAGGGAGGAATTATTTGAGTCTAATTCTGTCACTCTCAGGAGCACAGATTCCAAAATAGAACCCACTGATAAGGCATCAGTCTCTGGGGCTATCCCCCCTTATATAGGACTAGGGTGTCTCCGGAGCCCTCAGGAACCCCACTGAGTGGGGTGATAGGCACTTAGATGTTCCATGAGCTCCTACTGAGGTGTGCGTAAGAGTTACCTCTGGGATAACCTCCCGACTCTCTTTGAAGTCTCCTAGCCACGTGAACTCATTTGTCTTTACCATTTCCCCCTTTTATTCAAGGTCTTTTTCCAGTTGTGTTGCCAGTTGGCACTTGGGAAAAGTTTTCAATTAGCAATAATCGTGCCTCGGATAAACCTCATTGGCTATGATACTGCCACTGCACAAAGCTGCCAGTTGGCACTTGGTATTAATCCCTCATTGCCAGGGAGGTTCATCCCCAGGAGTCATGTCCCACGTTGGGGGGAAGGTAATGCAATCATATGCTGAGTTTGGCTTAGAGAGAGGCCACATTTGAGCAACAAGGAGGCTCTCAGGTGGCAATCCTTAGGCACCCCACAACTGCAGGCTAAGTCTCATTTACAAGAGCAAAGACTCACAAGGGTAGTCATCAATAAAAAAAAAATAAAAAAAACATCAGTGGGTCATCCTAATTTGACAGGCATTGTCCCTACACTCAGAGGACTATAGCTGCTCCCTTGGAGACTGTGGCAGAGCTCTCAGGCTAGGAATTCAGATTCCCTCATTTATTGTCTGATTATCCACCCATCGTGACCATGCCCCATCCCCCGATCCTTTGAATGATTGGGTATATCTTTCATGTATATTCAGATAAACCAATCCCCATGAAAGCCCCCCCAGACACCCCCCCTATAATCCCCCGCAGTACCCATTGTAACCCTTCTGTGATCCAAATCCTCCATGAACATTTAGTCCATAAAATGATTAAATACACTTACTAGGAAAAAGAAACAAGTGTGATAAGCTTACATGCAAGAGACAAACATAAGGAAACTCAGGGGGAAAAAAAGAGAGAAGGAAAAAAAAACAAATAATCAAACAAAGAACAAAACAAAATAAAATATAATTAGTGGATTGGGACATTCAAAAAATGGGCAAAAAAGCAAAGGAAATGCCTTTAAAAATATATATATATATATATATTCATTTTTTTTCCTTTCTCTAGAAAATATAAATTTTTAAAGGGAGTGAAATGTGGTTAGATTTAATATAATCAATGATATGAAAGTTATACTACAGAACAAACAATTATAAAGGAAAATAATTAATCTTATATAATGGAAATTAATATAAACAAAATTCTAATTGTTTTATTCCAGGAGTAACACTCAGTCATAATAATTTATAGGCATGTAATAATATTTTTTTTATCATGCAATTTCCATTAAGGCATTCATTCTTTCTGAGAAAAAAGTTCCTCTTTGGAATTGCCTATATTTCATTGGCACAAATTCCCACACATAACAAGATCACTAAGAAAACCATAGCATTTCCAACCAAGGACACTCAGAGGAATGGAATCATAGGGCAGAGCAAGAAATGAGAATAGAATGAGAAAATATTGTCATCTCAATGGAGGGCCAACATTATCAAAATCACCAGACACCAGATACATCCATTTTTGTACTACAGACTAATTATTTGGAACTCTGCATTGTGGAGGATGTGATCTTTGGAAGAGACAGCCTCAGGAGAAAAGTCACTGCTAAAAATAGAAAAGAAAGAGAAGAAAGGAATCCTGCTGAAAAGAAACTGCAAAACACAAGAGTCTTTAAAACAGACACACCAAATACACAGAACTTTCCAGATATTTTGAAGGCAAGGCTTGGAAAATAGATTTGAACATATGGTATGATCTGTGGCTAGGGGGGAATAATGTTCTGATATTTTATCATGATGTAGGAAATATTCCACCATGGTGTCAGGTAAGGTTCAAATAAAGTTTTATTTGTATGATGATTGGGTCCATAAATGATTTGTTAGTTTACAGTTCTGTTTAAAAACTTGTATTTACAGAAAAAAAAATGGGGCAGTTTGGAGGTGAAAACTAGATATAACTCAGACTAGGATGATAGTGTCTGATATCCAAATTTTGTGTATTTAAAAAAGAAAAATAATAGTGTACTCAGAAAAACACAAGTTTAAAAGAATGGCTAAATATCTATTACCATCTACTATTAAACCTTTACTTAGAGAGAAATAGTTTTTCCAGACACCGAGTGAATGCTAATTGTAAATTAAAACTTTTAGGCCTTTTAAATAGTAAATTCTTTAAAATTAAGAGGCTTCAGTGATATGAGTTTGTGTAGAATGCCTTTTTCAAATATATTTTTGGAACCAATTTTCTTCAAAATTGTTGATGAAATAATGTTAAACTACTGTAACTTGGAGAAAAATAACCAGAGGAAACCAAATTCTTCTCAGGGAATCCTCCATTTTTTAATAATCACAAATTTAAATGAATAATTGAGAGGAAATCATTTTACATTACTTCATGATTGTTTGCTGAATGGTTCAGAGGCTCTAGATTTTATTTCAAGCTAGCCTTTCCTGGTTTTCTGAATATCATTGTGTTGTTCACCCACGCAGTGGGATTGTGATGTAGGTATCCATATATATGTGTGTGTTCTTATGCTATATTATAATTTTTTACAAAGTATTGGAAATTAAATCAAAATCATTCTTACAAAGAAAGCAGAATACACAGATACACAAACAAAATGCTGGAACTCAGAATAAAATACTCCCAAAATCAAAATTTCTCCTATAACTTTTGAAAGTCTCTTCCCACACAGGAGATAAAAGTCACTGGTAAGTTCCATTACGTAACAAAGCGGGAGTCAACTATTCACAAGATATCATCAGGGAGAGGAATGGTTGATAAAAATAATGACCTAGTCCATCAAGGATAATGTAATGCCTTCCATTATATGCACACAAGATTATAGAAGTCAACAATGAAGAAAAACAAAAGAGGACCCCTTAAGAGAAATAGGTAATTACAAAATTTCCAGGGTGAATGACACCACCCTCTTTCCCTTCATCAAGGTTTTAGCGACAGATATCATTCATACATGAACATATAAACACTTGTAGTGAAGATGAAAACACCTGACTTACAAAATAAAGGGGCATAACTTCTTACAGTGCACCTATGCACACATCTCAAGGAGGAAATTGAATGATGAATCATTTTTTAAAACTTGGTGTGGTCTACAGTGTGAACTGTGGTCTATGGTTGGTGGCAAGGCTCCAGGATGTGTAAGTTCATTGAGGGTGGTGGGCCACACTGTGGGAGATGTTTGTGTGGGATGTGATGGGAGGTGTGGGAGGTGGGCAACGTGGGAATCCCAATGGGTTCTGTGTAATATTTTGGGTAATCTAAGCACCTCTGAAAATATATGTATATATATATATATATATAAACAACATTTTTGTAAGCAAATACACATATATGCATATATATTTATATATCATTTTGCAAATGTTTGTATGTATTGTGAGAATTTTTATTTTTACCCATAATAAAAAAAAAAAAAAAAACTTGTTCAGACCATCTTTCAAACACGACTAAGAAGTCTGAATGATGGCACACTTTTGTGTGCTTTTTCTGACACCAACAATATTTTTTAAACAAACCTGTTTCAGTAATAAATATTAAACCATATCCTTTTTATCCAATGTGTACATTCCCTGGTGATTGGTATAGGCACAGAGGCTTGCATTTCTCTATTCAATATTAAACACATGTGGTATTTCTCTAACAATTATAATAAAGAAAGAAAATCCAGATGAACAAAGAAGAAATTATTAACCTCTAAAACCCTTTATTGACATGGCCATATATAAGTGCTTTTCTGGGTGTCCTTGAAAAATATTTTTTTTGTTTTTAAACGTGTTCAAAATGACTTTAATATAAAATTATACATTGAAATATATAAAAGTTTGACTGACAATGTAAACTTTAAAAGGAAGTGAAATTTGGTTAAATTTAATATAGTTAATGATAAGAAAGAGGTAGTATGGCACAAACACTTATAAAGTAAAATAATTCCCTGATATGGAAAGAAAATAAAACAGAATTTTAATTATCATATTATAGGTAGAACATTGATACATAATAATCTATCAAAGCATGAAATATTTATTTTTTTGCCATGCAATTTCCATTAAGACATTCATTCATTCTGAGAAAAAATTCATGTTTGGGAATTGCCCATAACCCATTGGCACAAATACACACACATAGCAAGATCACTAGGAAAACCATCGTATTTCAAATCACCAACACTCAGAACAATGGATTCCAAGGGCAGAGGAAGAAATGAGAATATAATGAGAAACTATTGTCATCTCAATGGAGAGCCAACATTATCAAAAGTCACCAGACACCATATACACTCATTTTAGTGCTGCAGAGTAATTATTTAGAACTCAGGGGTATGAGGATAGGATCTTTGGAAAAGACAGCATCAGGAGAAAAGGTACTGGAAAATATATAAAAAAAGAGAAGAAAGGAATCCTGGAGAAAATAAACCACTCTAATTCTCAAAATTAGAATGAAAAGGAAAAAAAATCCACTAGCCATCTCAGGACTATGTGGAAAATTTTAAAACACAAGAGTCTTTAAAACAAATACACACAACTTCCCAGACATGTTGAAGGCAGGGCTTGAAAAATCGATTTGAACATATGGTATGGTGTGTGGCTAGGGGGAAATAAAGTCATGATATTTTATCATGATGTAAGAAATATTCCACCTCAATTTCATGTGCTGCTGGAGAAATATTTTATGTGTATGCAGGTTGAGTGCATAAATGTTATGTTAGTTTACAAATTCTGTTAAAAAATCTGTTTTTACAAAAACAGGAATGTGGCATTTTGGAGGAGAAAATTAGATATAACACAGATAATGATGATACTCATATGCAAATTTGTTGTGTTTAAAATACAGAATTAATTTTACAGAATGTAGTAAAATACAATTTTAAAAGAATGGTTAAATAACTATTTTCATCTACTAATATATCTTTATCAGAGTGAAAGAACTTTTCCACAACCTGTCAATGCTAATTGTAAATGAAACTATTTTGCCCTTTTAAATAGTATTTTTTTTTTTAATTAAGACGCTTCAATGATATGAGTTTGTGTGGAATGCATTTTTCACTTAAATTTTTGGAACCAATTTTCTTCCTAATAGTTACAGAAATAATATTAAACTACAGAATTTGGAGAAAAATAATAGGAGGAAACCAATTGATTCTCAGTGATTCCTCCATTTTTTAATAATCACAAATTTAAATAGATAATTCAGAGGAAATCATCTTACATGAATTCATGAGTGTTCACTGAATGGTCAGGAGTCTTCAGGTTTTGTTTCAAGAAAACCATTCCTTATTTTCTAGATATCTCTGTGTCATTCCCCAGTGCACTGGGAATGTGATGCCTGTATCAATTTATATACATAAGTGTTTTTATGCCATATTATAATTTTTTAGAAAAAAATGAAATATAATCAAATTCATCATTACAAAGAAAGCAGAATCCACAGATACACAGAAAAAAATTCTGGAACACAGAATAAACAGCTCCCAAACTCAAACTTTCTCCTATGGCTTGTGAAATTCTCTTCCCACACAGGAGAGCAAAGGAATTGGTAAGGACTATTAGTTGACAAAGAGGGAGTCAACAATTCACAAGATATCATCAGTGAGAGGAATGGTTCATTTCAAAAAGGACATAGTCCATCAAGCAGAATGTACAGCCTTCCATTCTATGCACACAGGATTATAGAATACAACAATGAATTAAAACAAAAAATGGACCACTTTTAAGAAATAGGTAATTCCAAAATTTCTTGTCTTTCACCACCCTCCTTCCCTTCATTAATTTTTTTACCAATGGATATCATCATACATTAATATGCACAAACTTGTAGTGAAGAGGAAAACAAAAGACCTTACAATATCAAGGGGCAAAACTCCTAACAGGGGACCTATGCACACATCTCAAGGAGGAACTTGAATTGTGAGCCATTTTTTGAAACTTGGCCAGACTGTCTTTCAAACATTCCTAATATGTATGAATGATGCCACAACTGTTGTTTACATTTTCTAACATCATGAATATTTTTTGAAACAAATCTGTTTCAATGGTAAATATTAAACCAATATCTTATTTACCCAATGTGTACATTCTTTGGTGATTGGTATTTGACAGAGGCGTGCACTCCTCTCTTCAATTTTAAACCCATTCAACATTTCTATAATAATTATTATAAAGAAAGAAAATCCAATTGAAAAAAGAGAAAATTATTCACCTCTTAATACCTTTGTTGACAATGCCATATATATGTGTTTTTTAGGTGTCCTTGAAAAAAATTTTTGGTTATCTATCCATTCCATTGATGTATGATCACATACCACAACATGTGGAGAAAGGTAGAAATGAAGGGCCTTTTTAAACATATCACAAACATATTTAATATAAAATTATATGCTGAAATATATATATTTGACAGAAAATGTAAATTTTTAAAGGGAGTGAAATTCGCTTAGATTTAATATAGTCAATGATAATAAAGAGATAGTATGGTACACTTAAAAACAAAAATAACTCATCTGATATAATGGAAATAAATTAAAACAAAATTCTAATTATTATATGTAAAACATTCAGACATAATATACCCTCAAGGCATGAAATAATTATTTTTTACCATGCAATTTCAATTAAGGCATTCATTCATTCAGAATAAAAAATTCCTCTTTGGGAATTGCCCAAAGAGATACAAATTCCCACACATAACAAGATCACTAGGAAAACCATCATATTTCCAATGAGAGATACTCAAAACAATGGTATCTAAGGTGAAAGGAAGAAATGAGAATAGAATGAGGAACTATTGTCATCTCAAAAGAGGGCCAACATTATCAAAAGTCACCAGACACCAAATGTATCCATTTTAGTGCTGCAGAGAAATTATTTCAAACTCAGGGGAGTGGAGGATGGGATCTTTGGAAAGAGAGCCTCAGGAGAAAATACACTGCTAAAAATAAAAAAGAAAGAGAATAAAGGAATCCTGGAGAAAAGAAACTGCCCTCTAATTCTCAAAATTATAATGCAAAGAAAAAAAATCCCCTAGCCAAATCAGGGCTATGGGGAAAATTTTAAAACATAGGAGACTTTAACACAGACACACCAAATAAACACAATTTTCCAGACATGTTGAAGGCAGGGTTTGGAGATTAGTTTTGAACATAAGGTATGGTATGTGCCTGGGGGTAATAGTGTCATGATATTTTATCATGATGTAAGAAATATTCCACCATGGTTTCCATGTGATGCTTGAGGAAAGTGCTATGAGTATGGAGATTGTCTTAATAAATGATATGTTAGTTTACAGATTCTGATAAAAATATGTTTTTACAGAGAAAAGAATGTGGCAGTTTGGAGGGGAAAATGAGACATAACACAGATTAGGATGATACTCTCTCATATGCAAATTTGTGGTATTTTAAAAAGAAAATTAATTTCACAGTACTTGTTAAATTACAATTTTAATAGTATGGTTAAATAACTATTATCATCTCCTAATATATCTTTACTTAGAGAGAAAGAATTTTTCCACACCCTGTCAATGCTAATTGAAAATTAAACATTTTAGCCCTTTAAATAGTAAATTCTTTAAAATTAAGAGGCTTGAGTGATATCTGTTTGGTGGAAAGCCTTTTTCACATAAATTTTGGAACAGATTTTCTTCCTAATAGTTAAGGAAATAATATTAAACTACACAAATTGGAGAAAAATTATAGGAGGAAATGCATCTCTGTGATTCCTCCATTTTTTAATAATCACAAATTGAAATTGATAATTCAGAGGAAACCATTTTACATGACTTCATGATATTTTCCTGAATAGTTAGGATGCTCCAATTTTGTTTCAAGAAAGTCTTTCCTTATTTTCTGGATATCTTTCTCTCATTCTCCAGTGCAGTGGGATTGTGATGTAGGTATCCATATATTTATTAAGTGTTCTTATGTCATACTGTAATTTTTTAGAAAGAATTGGAAATAAAATCAAACTCATTCTTACAAAGATAGCAGAATCCACAGCTACACGAACAAAATGATGGAACTCAGAATGAACATCTCACAAACTCAAAATTTCTCCGATGGCTTCTCAAAATCTCTTCCCACCCAGGAGAGAAAAGTCACTGGTAAGGCCCATTAGTTGACAAAGTGGGAATTAACTATTCACAAGTTATCATCAGGGAGAGTAATTGTTCATAAATATAAGGACCTAATCCATCAAGGAGAATGTGCTGACATCCATTGTATGCACATGTGATTAGAAAAATCAACAATGAAGAAAAACAAAAAATGACCATTTTAGAGAAATAGTTAATTTCAAATTTTCGGATTCATCTCATATCACCTCCTTTTCATTCATCAATTTTTCGTGATGGATATCAATTATACATGAATATACAAAAACTTGAAGTGAAGAGCGAACCAAATGACCTTACAGAATAAATGGGCATAACTCCTTGCAGTGCACCTATGCACACATTTCAGGGAGGAAATTGAATTGTGAATCATTTTTTAAAACTTGGCCATACTGTCTTCCAAACATGATTTATAACTATGAATGATCCCTCAATTTTGTGTGCTTTTACTGCCATCAACAGTAGCTTTTAAAACAAACCTGTTACAATGATAAATATTAAACCAATATCCTTATATAAAATGTGTACATGCCCTGGTGATTGCTATATTCACAGAGGCATGCATTGCTCTGTTCAATCATTATTAAACCGTTTCAATATTTCTATAATAATTATAAATAAGAAAGAAAATCCAAATGAACAAAGAAAAAATTAATCACCTCTCAATCCATTTGTTGACACTGTCATGTAGAGATGTTTTTCTTAGAGTACATTAAACATTTTTTTTTATTATCTAAGCACTCTATTGATACATAATCAAATACCACATCCTGTGGAGAAAGGTAGCAATGAATGGCCTTCTTAAACCTGTTGCAGATGTCTTTATTATAAAATTATATGCAGAAATGGATATGTTTGACTGAAAATGTAAATTTTTAAAGGTAGTGAAATTTGGTTAGATTTAGTATAATCAATGATATGAAAGAGATAGTATCCACACTTATAAAGGAAAATAATTAGTCTGATATAATGGAAATTAACATGAACAAATTTCTAATTATTTTAATCCAGGAGTAACAATCAGCCAAAATAACTTCTAGGCATGAAATTTTTTTTTTCATGCAATTTCCATTAAGGCATTCATTCTTTCTGAGAAAAAAATTCCTCTTTGTGAATTGTCCATATCCCATTGACACAAATTCTCACACATTACAAAATCACTAGGAAAAGCATCGTCTTTTCAACCAGACAAACTCAGAACAATGGAATCCAAGGGTGGAACAAGAAAGGAGAACAGAATGGGAAATTATTGTCATCTCAATGGAAGGCCAGCCTTATCAAAAGTCATCAGACACCAGATACATCAAATTTTAGTGCTGCAGATTCATAATTTTGCTCTTGGGAGCATGGAGGATGGGATCTTTGGAAAAGAGACTCTCATGAGAAAAGGCACTGTTAAAAATAGAAAAGGAAGAGAAGAAAGAAATCCTAGAGAACAGAAACTGCACTCCACTTTTCAAAATTAGAATGAAATGGAAATAAAATATTCTCTAGCCAACTCAGGACTATGTGGAAAAATTTAAAACACAAGAGTCTTTAAAACAGACACACCAAATACACACAACTTTCCAGATATGTTGAAGGCACGGCTTGGAAAATAGTTTTGAACATATGATATGGTCTGTGGCATGGGGGAGAAAATGTCATGATGCTTTATCATGATGTAAGAAATATTCCACCACGGTGTTGTGAGATGCTGGAGGAAAGTGCTTTGAGTATGCAGATTGAGTGCATAATTGTTATGTTAGTTTATGGATTCTGTTAAAAAATATGTTTTTAAAGAAACAAGGATGTGACACTTTGCTGGTGAAAACTAGATATACCTCAGATTAGGATGATACTCTCTTATATGCAAAATTGTTGCATTTAAAAAACAAAATTAATTTTAGAGCACTCCATAAAATACAATTAAAAAAATCGTTAAATATCTATTATCATCTACTAATAAATATTTACTTAGAGAGAGAATTTTTACATACCATGTCAATGTTAATTGGAAATGAAACATTTTAGCCCCTTTAAATAGTAAATTCTTTAAAATTAAGAGGTTTCAGTGATATAGTTAGTGTGGAATGCTTTTTTCACATAAATTTTGGAACCAATTTTCTTCCTAATAGTTAATGAAATATTATTAAACTACACAAATTGGAGAAAAATAATAGGAGGTAACGAAATTCTTCTCAGTGATTCCTCCATTTTATAATCATCACAAATTTAAATTGATAATTCAGAGGAAATCTTTTTACATGACTTCATGATGGTTTACTGAATGGTTAGGAGGCACCATGTTTTGTTTCAAGAAAACCATTCTTGATTTCTGGATATCTTTGTGTCATTCTCCATTGCACTGGATTGTGATGCATGTATCCATATATATATATATAAGTGTTCTTATGCCATATTGTAACTTTTTAGAAAGAATTGGAAATAAAATCAAGCTCCTTATTACAAAGAAAGCAGAATCCACAGATATAGAAACAAAATGTGGGAACTCAGAATAAACAGCTCCCAAACTCAAAATTTCTCCTATGGCTTTGTGATAGTCTCTTCCCACACATGAGAGCAAAGGAATTGGTATGGACCATTAGTTGACAAAGAGGGAGTTACCTATACACAAGATATCATTGGGGAGAGGAATGTTTCATAAAAATAAGGACCTAGTCCATTAAGGAGAATGTACTGCCATCCTTTCTATGCACACATGATCATAGAATTCAACAATGAAAAATAAAACAGAAAGAGGACCACTTTAGAGAAATAGGTAATTATAAAATTTCCTGTTTGAATCACACCACCCTCTTTCCCTTCAATTTTTTAGTGATGGAAAACATTCATACATGAACATACAAAAACCTGTAATGAAGAGAAAACACATGACTTGACAAAATAAAGGCACATAACTCCTTACAGTGCACCTATGTACACATCTCAAGGAGGAACTTGAATTGTGAATCAAATTTTAAAACTTGGCCAGACCGTCTTTCAAACATGACTAATAAGTATTAATGATGCTGAACTTTTATGTGCTTTTTCTGAAAACAAAAATATTATTTAAACAAATCTGTTTCAAAGATAAATATTAAACCAATATCCTATTTATCCAATGTGAACATTCCCTGGTGATTGGTATATTCACAGATTCGTGCATTGCTCTCTTACATCATTATTAAACCCTTTCAATATTTCTATATTAATTATAATAAAAAAGAAAATCCAGATGAACAAAAAAGAAATTATTCACCTCTCAAAACCTTTGTTCACACTACCATGTAGAGATGTTTTTCTGGGAGTCTTTGAAAAAAAAAATTTGTTTATCTACCTATAAGGAGTTTGTTATATGGTCATATCACACATCATGTGGAGAAAGGGAGCAATGAATGGCTTTCTTCAACGTGTTGTAAATGTCTTTATTTTAAAATTATACACTGAAATGGATATGTTCGTGAGAAAATGTAAATTTTTAAAGGGAGTGAAATTGGGTTAGATTTAATATAATCAATGAAATGAAAGATATAGTATGGCACAAACACTTCTAAAGGAAAATAATTAGTCTGATATAATGGAAATTAATATAAACAAATTAAAATTATTTTATTCCAGGAGTAACATTTGGGCATAATAAATTCTAGGCATGAAATATTTTTTTATATAATGCAATTTCCAATAAGGAATTCATTCTTTCTGAGAAAAAATACCTCTTTGGGAATTAACTATATCCCATTGGCACAAATTCCCAAACAAAACCAGATCACTAGGAAAATCATCGTATTTCCAACCAGAGACACTCAGAGCAATGGAATCCAAAGGCAGAGCAAGAAATGAGAATAGAATGAGAAACTATTGTCATCTCAATGGAGGGCCAACATTATCGAAAGTCACCTGAAACCAGATAAATCAAATTTTAGTGCTGCAGACCAATTATTTGGAACTTGAGGTCATGGAGGATGGGATCTTTGGAAAAGACAGTTTCTGTAGAAAAGACACTGTTAAAAATAGAAAAGAAAGAGAAGAAAGGAATACTGGAGAAAAGAAACTGCACCCTAATCTCAAAATTAGGATTAAAAGGAAAAAAAAAAATCCACTAGCCAATTTAGGACTATGTTGAAAAATTTAAAACACAAGAGTCTTTAAAACAGACTCACCACATATGCAAAACTTTTGAGACATGTTGAAGGCAGGGCTTGAAAAATAGTTTTGTACATATGGTATGGTCTGTGGCTAGGGGGAATAATGTCATGATATTTTATCATGATGTAAGAAATATTCCACCAAGTTATCCTGTGATGCTGGAGGAAAGTGTTAGGAGTATGCAGATTGAGTGCACAAATGTTTGTTTACAGATTCTGTTAAAAATATGTTTTTACAGAAACAAGAATGTGGCAGTTTGGAGGTGAAAACTAGATATAAATCCAATTAGGATATAGTCTTTCATAAGCAAATTTGTTGCCCTTACACTGGACTTATGCACACATCTCAAGGAGAAACTTGACTTGTGAGTTATTTTTAAAAATTTTGCCACACTGTCTTTCAAACATGCCTAATAATTATGAATGACACTGCACATTTGTTACATTTTCTGAATTCACAAATATTTTTTGAAACAAATCTGTTTCAATAATAAATATTAAACCAATATCCTATTTACCCAATGTGTACATTCCGAGGTGATTGGTATATTCACAGAAGCATGCGTTCCTCTCTTCAATTTTAATCCCATTCAATACTTTTATAATTGTAATAAAGAAAGAAAATCCAGATGAACAAAGAAGAAATTATTCAACTCTCAAACCCTTTGTTGACACTGCCATATATAGTTGTTTTTCTGGATGTCTTTAAAAAAATGTTTCAGTTACCTATCCATTCCATTGATATATGATCACTTAACACATCTTGTGGAGACATGTAGCAATGAATGGCCATTTTAAACGTGTTGCAAACATCTTTAATATAAAATTATATACTGAAATGGATATAACTTTGACAGAAAAAGTAATTTTTTTAAAGGGAGTGATATTCACTTAGATTTAATATAGTCTATGATGAGAAAGATATAATATGGCACAAACACTTATAATAGAAAATAACTCAGCTGATATAATGGAAAGAATTTGAAACAAAATTCTAATTATTATATTATAGGTAGAACATTCATACCTAATAATCTCTCAAGGTATGAAATATTTTTTTTTACCATGCAATTTCCATTAAGCCATTCATTCTTTCTGAGTAAAAAATTCCTCTTTGGGAATTGCCCATATGCTATTGGCACAAATTCCCACACATAAGATCACTGGGAAAACCATCCTTTTTCCAATGAGAGATACTCAGAGCAATTGAATCCAAGGGCAGAGGAAGAAATGAGGATATAATGAGAAACTATTGTCATCTCAATGGAGGGCCAACGTTATCAAAAGTTACCAGACACCAGATACATCCATTTTAGTGCTGAAGAGTAATTATGTGGAACTCAGGGGTATGGAGGATGGGATCTTTGTAAAAGGCTGCAGTAGGAGAGTAAGCCTGCTAATAATAGAAAAGAAAGAGAAGAATGGAATCCTGGAGAAATGAAATTGCACCCTAATTCTCAAAATTAGTATTAAAAGGGAAAATAATTCCAATAGTAAAGTCAGTACTATGTGGAAAAATTTCAAACCAAGAGGCTTAAAAACAGACCCACCACATACCCACAACTTTCCAGACATGTTGAAGGTGGGGCTTGGAAAATAGTTTTGAACATATGGTAAAGTCTGTGGCTAGGGGAGAATAATGTCATGATATTTATCATGATGTAAGATATATTCCACAATGGTGTCATGTGATGCTTGGGAAAGTTTTATGAGTGTGATGATTGAATGCATAAATGTTTTGTTAGTTTACAGATTCTGTTAAAAAATATGTATCTTGAGAAATAAGAATATGGCAGTTTGGAGGTGAAAACTAGATATACCTCAGATTAAGTTGATAGTCTCTTATATCTAAACTTGGTGTATTTAAAAAAGAAAAAAAATAAAGTACTCAGTATAATACAATTTTAAAAGAATGTTTAATATTTATTATCTTCTACTAATAAACCTTTACTTAAAGAGAAAGATTTTTCCACACACCCTGACAATACCAATTGGAAATGAAACATTTTAGCCCTTTTAAATAGTAAATTCTATAAAATTAAGAGGCTTAAGTGATATGAGGGTGTAGAATGCTTTTCAAATAAATTTTTGGAACCAATTTTCTTCCTAATACTTAATGAAATAATATTAAACTACAAAAATTGGAGAAAAATAATCGGAGGAAATCAAATGCTCCTCAGTGATTCCTCCATTTTTTAATATTCACAAATTTATATCGATAATTCAGAGGAAATCCTCTTACATTATTTCATGATTGTTTACTGAGCGGTTAGGAGGCCCCAAGTTTTGTTTCAAGAAAATCATACCTGATTTTCTGGATATCTTTGCAACATTCTCCAGTTCACTGGGATTGTGATGCATGTATCCATATATATATATATAAATGTTCTTATGCCATATTGTAATTTTTTAGAAAGAATTGAAATAAAATCAAATTCATTCTTACAAAGAAAGCAGAATCCACAGATACACACACGAAAAAACACTGGAACTCAGAATAAACTGCTCCCAAACTCAAAATTTATCCTATATCTTGTGAAAGTCTCTTCCCACACAGGAAAGTAAAGGGATTGGTAAGGACCATTAGATGACAGAATGGGAGTAAAGTATGCACAAGATATCATGGAGGAGAGGAATGGTTTATAAAAATAAAGACCTATTCCATCTTGCAGAATGTACAGCATTCCATTCTATGCACACATGATTATAGAATCCAACAATGAAGAAAAACAAAAAAGAACCACTTTAGAGAAATTGGTAATCACAAAATTTCCTGATTGTCTTTCACCACCCTCTTTCCCTTAATCAATTTTTGGCCATGGATATCATTCATACATGAATATACATAAACTTGTGGTGAAGAGAAAACACATGACCTTACAATATAAAGGAGCATAACTCCTTACAGGTTACCTATGCACACATCTCAAGGAGGAACTTGGATTGTGAGTCATTTTTTAAAACTTGGCCAGACCGTCTTTCTAACTTGTCTAATAAGTAAGAATGAGGCCACAATTTTGTTTACATTTCCTGAATTCTCAAATATTTTTGACACAAATCTATTTCAATTATAAATATTAAACCAATAACCTATTTACCCAATGTGCACATTTGGTGGTGATTGGTATATTCACAGAGGCATGCATTCCTCTCTGATATTAAACCCATTCAATATTTCTATAATAATTATAATAAAGAAAGAAAATGCAGATAAAAAAGAAGAAATTATTCACCTCATAAACCCTTTGTTGACACAGCTATATATAGGTATTTTTCTGGGTGCCCTTGAAAAAAAAATTGTTATCTATCCAATCCAGTGATATATGATCACACAGCACAACAATGAATGGCCATTTTAATCATGTTACAAATGTCTTTAATATAAAATTATATACTGAAATGTGTGTATGTTTTACATAAAATGTAAGTTTTAAAAGGGAGTGAAATTGAGTTAGATTTAATATAGTCAATGATAACAAAGAGATAGTATGGCACAAACACTTATAAAGGAAAATAATTTGTCTGATATATGAAAATAAATTAAAACAAAATTCTAATTATTATATTATAGGTAGAAATATCAGACATAATAATCTCTCAAAGCATGAAATAATTTTTTTTACCATGCAATTTCAACTAAGGGATTCATTCATATTGAGTAAAAAATTCCTCTTTGGGAATTGCTCATATACCTTTGGCACAAATTCCCACACATAACAAGATCACTAGGAAAATCATCGTATTCCCAATGAGATATACTCAGAGCAATGGAATCCAAGGGCAAAGGAAGAAATGAGAATAGAATGAGAAATTATTGACCTCTCAATGGAGGACCAACATTAGCAAAAGACACCACATACATTTGTTTTAGTGCTGCAGAGTAATTATTTGGAACTCGGGTGCATGGAGGATGGGATCTTTGGAAAGGCAGCAGCAGGAGTGTAGGCACAGCTAAAAATAGAAAAGAAAGAGAAGAATGGAATCCTGGAGATTAGAAATTGCAATCTAATTCTCAAAATTAAAATGAAAAGGAAAAAATAATCCACTTACCAACTCAGGACTATGTGGAAAAATTATAACACAAGAGTCTTTAAAACAGAAAGACCAAATGCACACACTTTACAGACATGTTGAAGGCAGAGTTTGGAAAACAGGTTTGAACATATGGTATCATCTGTGGCTAGGGGAGAATAAGGTCATGATATTTTATCATGATGTAAGAAATATTCCACCACAGTGTCATGTGATGCTTGAAGAATATTCTACGAGTATCATGATCAAGTGCATAAATGTTTTGTTAGATTCCAGATTCTGTTAAAAATGTGTATTTACAGAAACAAGAATGGGACAGTTTGGAGATGAAATCTAGATATAACTCAGATTAGGATGATAGTTTCTCATATCCAAATTAGTGTATTTAAAAAATAAATAAAAATTTAAAGTACTCAGTAAAATATAATATTAAAAGAATGGTTAAATATCTATTAACATGTCCTAATACAAATTTATTTGAGAGAAAATATTTTTTGACACACTGTGTCAACGTTAATTGGAAGTGAAACGTTTTAAGCCATTTTAAATAGAAAATCCTTAAAAATCAAAGGCTGAACCCAAACTCTTCTCAGTGATTACTCTATTTTTAATATTCACAAATTTAATTCTATAATTAAGAGGAAATCATAATATGTGACTTCACGATTGTTTACTGAATGGTTAGGAGTCTCCAGGTTTTGTTTCAAGAAAGGCTTTCCTGATTTTCTGGATATCTTTGAGTCATTCTCCAGTGCAGTGGGATTGTGATGTAGGTATTCAAATATATATAAGTGTTCTTATGCCATATTGTAATATTTTAGAAAGAATTGGATATAAAATCAAATTAATTCTTACAAAGAAAGCAGAATCCACAGATACATAAACAAAATGCTTGAACTCAGAATAAAGAGCTCACACACTCAAAATTTCTCCTATGGCTTGTGAAAGTCTCTTCCTACACAGGAGAGAAAAGGGATTTGTAAGGACCATTAGTTGACAAAAGAGGGAGTGAACTATTCACAAGGTATCATGGGGGAGAGGAATGGTTCATAAAAATAAGGACCTAGCCCATCAAGCAAAATGTGCAACCCTCCATTCTATTCACACTTGATTAAAGAAATCAACAATTAAGAAAAACAGAAAAGAACCACTTTAGAGGAAAAGGTGATTCCAAAATTTCCTGTTTGACTCACACCACCCTCTTTCCCTTCATCAATTTTTTAGTGATTGATATCATTCAAATATGAATATACACAAACTTGTAGTGAAGTGGAAAACACATGGCCTTACAATATAAAGAGGCATAACTCTTTACATGGTACCTATGCACACATAGGTGAAAGTCTCTTCCCACAAAGGAGAGAAAAGTCACTCATAAGGTCCATTAGTTGACAAAGAGGGAGTCAACTATTCAAAAGATATCATGTGGAGAGGAATGTTTCATAAAAATAGGGACCTAGTCCATCAAAAGGAGAATGTACTGCCATCCATTCTATGCTCAAATGATTATAGAATTAAACAATGAAGAAAAAGATACCACTTTAGAGAAATAGGTAATTTCAAAATTTCCAGTTTCATTCACACCACCCAATTTCCCTGCATCAACTTTTTAGCAATGGATATCATTCATACATGAACATGCACAATCTTGTAGTGAAGAGGAAAACACAGGACCTTACAATATAAAGGGGCATAACTCCTTACAGGGGACTTATGCACTCATCTCAAGGAGGTACTTGAATTGTGAGTCATTTTTTAAAACTTGGCCAGACCGTCTTTCAAACATTCCTAATAAGTATGAATGATGCCAAACTTTTTGTTTACATTTTCTGACATCAGGAATATTCTTTGAAACAAATCTGTTTCAATGATAAATATTAAACAAAAATCCTATATACCCAAGGTGTACATTCTGTGGTGTTTGGTATATTCACAGAGGCATGCATTCCTCTCTTCAATATTAAACCCATTCAATATTTTGATAACAATTTTAATAGAGAAAGAAAATCCAGATGAACAAAGAAGAAGTTATTCACCTCTCAAACTCTTTTTTAAACAATGCCATATATAGGTGTTTTTTCTGGGTGTCCTTGAAAAAATAAATTTGGTTATCAATACATTCCATTGATATATGATCATATACCACCTCATGTGGAGAAAGGTAGCAATGAATGGCTTTTTAAAACGTGTTGCAAACAACTTAAATATAAAATTATATACTGAAATGGATATGTTTGACAGAAAATATAAATTTTATAAGAGAGTGAAATTTGGCTAGATTTACTACAGTCACTTATAAAAAAAGATAGTATGGCACACTTATAAAGGAAAATAATTCATCTGATATAATGGAAATAAATTAACACAAATTTCTAAATATTATATTATAGGTAGAACATTCAGACATAATAACCTCTCAAGGCATGAAATAATTGTTTTTTACCATGCAATTTCCATGAAGGCATTCATTCTTTCTGAGTAAAAAATTCCTCTTTGGGATTTGCCCATATCCCATTGGCACAAATTCCCACACAAAAGAAGATCACTAGGAAAACCATCATAATTCCAATGAGAGATACTCAGAGCAATAGAATCCAAGGGCAGAGCAAGAAATGAGAACAGAATGAGAAACTATTGTCATCTCAATGGAGGGCCAACAATATCAAAAGTCACCAGACACCAAATACATCAAATTTTAGTGCTACAGATTAATTATTTGGAACTCAGGTGCTTGGAGGATGGGGACTTTTGAAAAGATAACCTCAGGAGAAAAAGCACTGTTAAAAATAGAAAAAAAAGAGAAGAAAGGAATCCTGGAGAAAAGAAACTGCACTCTAATTCTCAAAATTAGAATGGAAAAGAAAAAAAAAATCCACTAGCCAACTGAGGAGTATGTGGAAAAATTGAAAACACAAGAATCTTTAAAACATACACACCACATACACACAATGTTCCAGATGTGTTGAAGGCAGGGCTTGGAAAATTGTTTTGAACATATGGAATGGTCTGTGGCTAGGTTGGAATAATATCATGATATTTTATCATGGTGTAAGAAATATTCCACCATGGTGTCATGTGATGCTCAAAGAAAATTCTATGAATATGATGATCAAGTGCATAAATGTGCAGAAGGTATACAGATTCTGTTCAAAAAATGGGAATTTACTTAAACAAGAATGGGACAATTTGAAGGTGAACACTAGATATAACTCAGATTATCATGATAGTCTCTCATATCCAAATCTGGTGTATTTAAAAAAGAAAAAAATTAAAGTACTCTGTAAAATACAATTTTAAAATAATTGTTAAATATCTTTTATCATTTCCTAATAAACCTTTACTTAGAGAGAAAGAATTTTTCCACACACCATGTCAATGCTAATTTAAAATGAAACTTTTTAGCCCTTTTAAATAGTAAAGTTTTTAAAGTTAAGAGGCTTCAGTGATAAGACTTTGTGTGGAATGCCTATTTCAAATAAATTTTTGGAAACAATTTTCTTCCTTATGGTTGATGAAATAATGTTAAACTACTCTAACTTGGAGAAAAATAATCAGAGGAAGACAAATTCTCAGTGATTCCTCCATTTTTTAACAATCACAAATTTAAATCGAAAAATCAGAGGAAATCATTTTACATCACTTCATGATTGTTTCCTGAATGTTTAGGAGGCTCCAGGTTTTGTTTCAAGAAATCCTTTCCTGATTTTCTGGATGTCTTTGTGTCATTCTCCAGGGAAGTGGGATTGTGATGTATGTATCACTATATATAAGTGTTCTTTGCCATATTATAATTTTTTAGAAATTATTGGAAATAAAATCAAACTCATTCTTACAAAGAAAGCAGAATCCACAGCTATACAAACAATATGCTGGAATTCAGAAAAAAACAACTCCCAAACTCAAAATTTCTCCTCTGGCTTGTGAAATTCTCTTCCCACACAAAAAAGAAAAATCACTGGTAAGGTCCATTAGTTGACAAAGAGTGAGACAACAATTCACAAGATATCATGGGGGAGAGGAATGATTCATAAAAATAAGGACCTAGTCCATCAAGGAGTATGTACTACCATCCATTGTATACACACATGATTATAGAAATGAACAATAAAGAGAAAAAAAGGACCACTTTAGAGAAATAGGTAATTGCAAAATTTCCCTTTTGACTAACACCATACTCTTTCCCTTCATCAATTTTTTGTGATGGATATTATTTATACATGAACATCCAAAAACTTGTAGTGAAGAGCAAACCGCATGACTTTACAAAATAAAGCGTCATAACTGCTTGCAGTGCACCGATGCACACATCTCAAGGAGGAAATTGAATTGTGAATCATTTTTTAAAACTTGGCCATGCCGTCTTCCAAACACGACTTATAAGTATGAATGACATGGCAATTTTGTGTGATTTTCCTGACATCAACAATAGTTTTTAAAACAAATCTGTGTCAATGATAAATATTAAACCAATATCATATATATCAAATGTGTACGTTCAGTGGTGATTGGCATATTCACAGAGTCATGCTTTGCTCTCTTCAATCATTATTAAATCCTTTCAATATTTCTATAATAATGATAATAAAGAAAGAAAATCCAGATGAAGAAGAAATTATTCACCTCCCTATCCATTTGTTGACACTGCTATGTAAAGATGTTTTCTGGGAGTACTTGGAAAAAAGTTTTTGATCATGTATCCACTCTATTGATATATAGTCACAAACCACATCCTGTGGAGAAAGGCAACAATGAATGGCATTCTTAAACCTGTTGCAGATGCTTTTAATATAAAATTATACACTGTAATGGATATGTTAGACCAAAAATGTAAATTTTTAATGGGAGTGAAATTTGGTTAGATTTAATATATTCAATGATATGAAAGAGATAGTATCCACACTTACAAAAGAAAATAATTAGTCTGATATAATGGAAATTATTATAAACAAAATTCTAATTATTTTATTTCAGGCATAACAATCAGGCAAAATAACTTCTAGGCATGAAATAATTTTTTTAATCATGCAATTTCCATTAAGGCATTCATTCTTCTGAGAAAAAAATTCCCCTTTGTGAATTGCCCATATGCCACTGACACAAATTCCCACACATTACAAAATTACTAGGAAAACCATCGTATTTTCTACCAGACAAATTCAGAACAGTGTAATCCAAAGGGGGAGCAAGAAAGGAAAACAGAATGAGAAATTACTGTCATCTCAATGGAAAGCCAACATTATCAAAAGTCATCAGACACTAGATACATCAAATTTTAGTGATGCAGACTCATTATTTGGGACTCAGGAGTATGGTTGATGGGATATTTGGAAAAGAGAGCATCAGGAGTAAAGGCACTGTTAAAAATAGAAAAGAAAGAGAAGAAGGAAATCCTGGAGAACAGAAGCTGCACTCCAATTTTCAAAATTAGAATGAAATGGAAATAAAATATCCTCCAGCCAACTCAGGACTATGTGGAAAAATTTAAAACACAAGAGTCTTTAAAACAGACACACCAAATACACACAACTTTCCACATATGTTGAAGGCAAGGCTTGGAAAATAGTTTTGAAAATATGGTATGGTCTGTGGCTAGGGGGAAAAATATCATGATGTTTTATCATGATGTAAGAAATATTCCAACACGATGTCGTGAGATGATGCAGGAAAATGCTATAAGTATGTAGATTGAGTTCATAATTGTTATGTTAGTTTACAGATTCTGTTAAAAATATGTTTTTAAATAAACAAGAGTGAGGCACTTTGGAGGTGAAATCTAGATAAAACTCAGATTAGAATGATATTCTCTCATATGCAAAATTGTTTCATTTAAAAAGGAAGATTAATTTTACAGTACACCATAAAATACAATTTTGAAAGAATGGTTAAATATCTATTATCATCTTCTAATAAATCTTTACTTAGAGAGAAAGATTTTTTACATATCGTGTCAGTGATAATTGGAAATGAAACTTTTTAGCCCCATTAAATAGAAAATTATTTAAAATTAAGAGGCTTCAGTGATATGAATTACTGTGGAATGCCTTTTTCACATAAATTTTGGAATCAATTTTCTTCCTAATATTTAATAAAATAATATTAAACTACACTAATTGGAAAAAAAATAATAGGAGGAAAACAAATTCTTCTAAGTGATCCTTCCATTTTATAATGATCACAAATTTAAATTGATAATTCAGAGTAAATCATTTTACATGACTTCGTGACTCTTTTCTTAATGGTAAGGAGGCTCCATATTTTGTTTCAAGAAAACCAATCTTGATTTTATAGATATATTTGTGTCATTCTCCAGTACACTGGAATTGTGATGCATTAAACTATATATATATGGGTTCTTATACCATATCATAATTTTTTAGAAAGAATTGGATGTAAAATAAAACTCATTCTTACAAAGAAAGCAGAACCCACAGATATAGAAACAAAATGTGGGAACTCAGAATAAACAGCTCCCAAACTCAGAGTTTCTTCTGTGGCTTGTGATAGTCTCTTTCCACACATGAGAGGACCTAGTCCATCAAGGAGAATGTACTGCCATCCATTCTATGCACACATAATCATAGAATTCAACAATGAAGAAAAACAAAAAGAGGACCACTTTAGAGAAATAGGTAATTAAAAAATTTCCTGTTTGAATCACACCACCCTCTTTCCTTTCATCAAATTTTTAGCAATGAAAAACATTCATACATGAACATACAAAAACCTGTAATGAAGAGCAAAACACACAACTTGACAAAATAAAGGGGCATAACTCCTTACAGTGCACCTATGCACACATCTCAACAAGGAAATTGAATTGTGAATCATTTTTAAAAACTTGGTCAGACCGTCTTTCAAACATGCCTCATAAGTATGAATGGTGCCACACTTTGTGTGCTTTTTCTGACATCAGCAATATTTTTTAAAACAAATCCCTTTCAATGATAATTATTAAATCAATATCCTATTTATCCCATGTGGAAAATCCCTGGTGATTGTTATATACACAGAGGAGTGCATTACTTTCTTCAATCATTATTAAACCCTTTCAATATTTCTATAATCATTATAATAAAGAAAAAATCCAGATGAACAAAAAAGAAATTATTCACCTCTCAATCCCTCTCTTGATACTGTCATGTAGAGATGTTTTTCTGGGGGTCCTTGAAAAAAATTTTTTTATCTCTTCTTTCTATTTATATATGATCACATACCACATCACGTGGAGAAAGAGAGCAATGAATGGCCTTCTTGAATGTGTTGGAAATGTCTTTAATATAAAATTATACACTGAAGTGGATAGGTTTGAGAGAAAATGTAAATTTTTAAAGGGAGTGAAATTAGGTTAAATGTAATATAGTCAATGATAAAGCTATAGTATGGCACAAACATTTATAAATTAAAATAATTCAACTTATATAATGGAAATTAATTAAAACAAAATTCTAATTATTATAGGTAGAACATTCAGACATAATAATCTCTCAAGGCATGAAATATTTTTTTTTTTTACCGTGCAATTTCCATTAATGCATTCATTCTTTCTGAGTAAAAAATTGCCCATATCCAATTGGCACAAATTACCACACATAACAAGATCACTTGATAAATCAACATATTTCCACTGTGAGATTCTCAGAGCAATGGAATCCAAGGGCAGAGGATGAAATGAGAATAGAATGAGAAACTATTGTCTCATTGGAGGGCCAACATATACAAAAGTCTCCAGACACCACATATATACATTTTAGTGCTGCCGAATAATTATTTGGAACCCGGGGAAATGGAGGATGGGATCTTTGGAAAAAGCAGCAGCAGGAGAATAGGCACTGCTAAAAATAGAAAAGAAACAGAAGAATGGAATCCTGGAGAAAAATAATCACACACTAATTCTCAAAATTATAATTAAAAGGAAAAAAATCCTCTAGCCAACTCAGGACTAGGTGGAAAAATTAAAACACAAAAGTCTTTAAAAGAAACAAACCACATACACACAAATTTCCAGACATATTGAAGGTAGGGCTTTGTAAATAGTTTGGACATATGGTATGGTCTGTGTCTAGGGGGAAATAATGTCATGATATTTTATCACAATGTCAGAAATATTCCACCACGGTGTCATGTGATGCTCGAAGAAAGATTTATGAGTATGATGATTGAGTGCATAAATGTTTTGTCAAGTTACAGATTCTGTTAAAAATGTGTATTTACACAAACAAGAATGGGGCAGTTTGGAGGTGAAAATTAGATATAACTTAGATTTGGATGATAGTCTCTTGTATCCAAATTTGGTGTATTTAAAAAAGAAAAAAAATTAATTTACTCAGTAAAATACAATTTTAAAAGAATGGCTAAATATATTTTATCATCTACTAATAAATATTTACTTAGAGAGAAATAATTTTTCCACACAGTGTATCAATTCTAAAGGGAAATAAAACTTATTAGCCTTTCAAATAGTAAGTCTTTTAAAATTAAGTGGCTTCTGAGATATGAGTTTGTTAGGAATGCCTTTTCACATAAATTTTTGGAACTGATTTTCTTCCTATAAGTTAATGAAATAATATTAAATTACACAAATTGGAGAAAAATGCTTCTCAGTGATCCCTCCATTTTTTAATAATCACAAATTTAAATCACTAATTCAGGCAAAATCATTTTACATGACTTCATGATTGTTTAATTAATGGATAGGAGGCTCCAGGTTTTGTTTCAAGAAAGCCTTTTTTGATTTTCTGGATATCTTTGTGTCATTATCCAGTGCAGTGGGATTGTGATGTAGGTATCCATATATATATATATATATATATATATATATATAAGTGTTCTTATGCCATATCTTAATTTTTTTAGGAAAAATTGGAAAGAAAATCAAATTCATTCTTACAAAGAAATAGAATCCACAGATACCAACACACACAAAGCTGGAACTCAGAATAAACAGCTCACAAACTAAAAATTTCTCCTATGCATTGTGAAAACCTCTTCCACACAGTAAAGAAAAGGGATTGGTAAGGAACACTATTTGACAAAGAGGGAGTCACCTAATCACAAGGTATCATGGGGAGATAAATCGTTCATAAAACTAAGGACCTAGTCCAACAAGCAGAATGTACAGCCCTCCATTCTATACACTCGTGAGTATAGAATCCAACAATGAAGAAAAACAAAAAAAGAACCACTTTAGAGAAATAGGTAATACCAAAATTTCCTGTTTGACTCTTCCATCCTATTAACCTTCATCAATTTTTTAGGGATCGATATCATTCACACATGTACATATACAAACTTAAAGTGAAGAGGAAAATATACAACTTTTAAATATATAGGGGCAAAAGTCCATACAGGGGACCTATGCACATATCTCAAAGTGAAAACTGAATTGTGAGTCATTTTTTAAAACTTGGCCAGATCGTCTTTTAAACATGCCTAACAATTATGAGTGATACCTCAAATTTTGTGTACATTTTCTGACATCACACATATTTTTTGAAGCATATCTGTTTCAATGATAAATATTAAGCCAATATCCTATTTACCCAATGTGTACATTCCATGGTGATTGGTATATTCACAGAGGATTGCATTCCTCTCTTTAATATTAAACCCATTCAATATTTCTATAATAATTATAATAAAGAAAGAAAATCCAGATGAACAAAGAAGACTTCATTCACCTCTCAGACCCTTTGCTGACACTTTCATATATAGGTGTTTTTCTGGGTGTTGAAAAAAATTTTTTTATATCTATCCATTCCATTGATATATGATGATATACCACATCATGTGGGAAAAGGTAGCAATGAATGAAATTTTAAACAAGTTGCAAACGTATTTAATATAAAATTATATACTAAAATGGATATAAGATTGAAAGAAAATGTAAATTTTAAAAGGGAGTGAAATTTGGTTACTTTTAATATAGTCAATGATGCGAAAGAGGTAGTATGGTACAGACACTTATAAAGGAAAATAAGACATCTGATATAATGGAAATAAATTAAAACCAAATTTTAATTAATATATTATAGGTAGAATATACATATTTTATTTTTACTGTGCATTTTCAATTAAGGCTTTCATTCTTTCTGAGAAAAAGTTCTTCTTTGGATTGCCCATATCCCAATGACAAAAACTCACACACATGAAAAGATCACTAGGAAATCCATTGTATTTCCAATGAGAGATACTCAGAGCAATGGAATCCAAGGGCAGAGGAAGAAATGAGAATCGAATGAGATACTATTGTCATCTCAATGGAAGGCCAACATTACCAAGATTCACCAGACACCAGATACATCCATTTTAGTGCTGCAGTGTAATTATTTGGAACTCGGGGATATAGAGGATGGGATCTTTGGAAAAGAGAACCTCAGGAGGAAAGGCACTGCTAAAAATAGAAAACAAAGAGAAGAGTGGAATCCTGGAGAAAACAAATTGCACCCTACTTCTCAAAATTAGCATTGAGAGGAAAAATTTGACTAGCCAACTCAGGACAATGTGGAAAAACTGAAACACAAGAGTCCTTAAAATAGACAAAACACATACACACAGCTTTCAACACATGTTGACAGAAGGGATTGTAAAATTGTTTACAACATATGGTATAGTCTGTGTCTAGGGGGGAATAATGTCATGATATTTTATCATGATGTAAGAAATGTTCCACCACTGTGTAATGTGATGCTTGAAGAAAGGTTTATGGGTATGATGATTGAGTGCATAAATGTTTTGTTAGTTTACAGATTCTGTTAAAAATATGTATTTATAGAAACAATAATGGGGCAGTTTAGAGGTGAAAACTAGGTATAAATCAGATTAGGATGATATTCTCTCATAACCAAATTTGGTGTATTTAAAAGGAAAAAAATTAAAGTATTCAGTAAAATTCAATTTTAAAAGAATGGTTTAATATCTATTATCATCTACTAAAAACCTTTAATTAGATAGAAAGATTTTTTAACACACAGTGTCAATGCTAATTGGAAATGAAACTTTTAGCCCTTTTTAATAGTAAATTCTTTAAAATTGAGGCTTCAGTGATATGAGTTTGTGTGGAAAGCCTTTTTCAAATAAATTTGTGGATCCGATTTTCTTCCTAATTGTTGATGACATAATGTTAAACTCCTCTAAATTGGAGAAAAATAATTGAAGGAATCCAAATGCTTCTCAGTGATTCCTCCATTTTTCATTATCAAAATTTTAAGTCGATAATTCAGAGGAAATCATTTTACATGACTTAATGATTGCTTATTGAAAGATTGGAGGCTATAGGTTTTGTTTCAAGAAAGCCTTTCCTGGTTTTATGGATATCATTGTGTTGTTCACCAGTGCAGTGTGATTGTGATGTGGTTATCCATATATATATATATATATATATATATATATATATATATATATATAATAAGTGTTCTTTTGCCATATTGTAATTTTTTTAGAAAGAATTGGAAATAAAATCAAACATTCTTACAAAGAAAACAGAATCCACAGATACACAAACAAAACGCTGGAACTCAGAATAAACAGCTCTGAAACCCAAAACTACTCCTATGGCTTATGAAATCTCTTCCCACACAGGAGAGAAAAGTCACTGGTAAGGTCCATTAGTTGACAAAGAGGGAGTCAACTATTCACAAGATATCATCAGTGAGAAGAATGGTTCATATAAATAAGGATCTAGCCCATCAAGGAGAATGTACTTCCACCCATTCTATGTACACGTGTTTATAGAATTCAAAAGTGAAGAAAAACAAAAAAGGACCTCTTTAGTGAAATAGGTAATTACAAAATTTCCTGTTCGATACATACCACCATCTTTCCCTTCATCAATTTTTTAGGGACATTTAGCATTCATATATGAACATACAAAAAAATTGTGGTGAAGATTAAAACACATGACCTTGCAAAATAAAAGGGCCTAACACCTTACAGAGCACCTATGCACTCATCTCAAGGAGGAAATTGAATTGTGAATCATTTTTTATATCTTGGCCCAACGGTCTTTCTACTATGAGTAATAAGTATGAATAATGCCACACTTTGTGTGCTTTTTCTGACATCAACAATATTTTTTAAAACAAATCTGTTTCAATGAGAAATATTAAACTAGCATCCTACTAATCCAATGTGTAGATTCCTTGGTGATTGGTATATTCACAAATTTGTGCATTGCTCTCTTCAACCATTTTTAAACCCTTTCAATATTTCTATAATAATTATAATAAAGATGAACAAAAAAAAGGAATTATTATAAACCTCTCAAAACTTTTGATGACACAGTCATGTAGAGATGTTTTTCTGGGAGTCCTTGAAAAACATTTATATATATATATATATATATATCCATTCTGTTGGTATATGACCACATACCACATCATGTGAAGAAAGGAAACAATGAATGCCTTCTTAAACATGTTGCAAATATCTTTAATATAAAATTAGACACTGAAATGGATATGCCTGACAGAAAATATAATTTCTTAAAGGGAGTGAAATTTGGTTAGATTTAAAATAATCAATGATATGAAAGAGATAGTATGGTACAAACAATTATAAAGGAAAATAATTCATTTGACATAATGGAAATTAACAAAAACAAAATTTTAAGTGTTTTATTCTTGGAGTAACATTTGGGCATAATAACTTCTGGCATGAAATAACTTTTTTTATCATGCAATTTCCATTAAGTCATTCATTTTTTCTGAGAAAAGTATTCCTTTATGGGAATTGCCCATATCCCATTGGCACAAATTCCCACACATGTCAAGATCACTAGGAAAACCATCGTATTTCCAAACAAGACACTCAAAGCAATGGTCTACAAGGGTAGAGGAAAAAATGGGAATACAATGAGAAACTATTATAATCTCAATGGAGGGCCAACCTTATCAAAACTCACCAGACACCAGATATATCAAATTTTAGTGCTGCAGACTAATTATTAGGAACTTGGGGGCATAGAGGACGGGATCTTTGGAAAGGACAACCTCAGGAGAAAAGGCACTGCTAGAAAAAGAAAAGAAAGAGTAGAAAGGAATCCTGGAAAAAAGGAACTGCACTCTAATTCTCAAAATTAGAATCAAAAGGAAAAAAAACATCCACTAGTCAACTCAGGACTATGTGGAAAAATGTAGAACCCAAGAGTCTTTAAAACAGACACACCACATCCACACTACGTTCCAGACATGTTGAAGGCAGGGTTTGAAAGGTAGTTTTGAACATACGGTATGATCTGTAGCTAGGGGGAAATAATGTCATGATATTTTTATCATGATGTAGGAAATATTCCACGATGGTGTTTTGTAATGCTGGAGGAAATTGATACGACTAGGCAGATTGAGTGCATAAATGTTATCTTAGTTTACAGATTCTGTTAAAAAATATGTTTTTAGAGAAGGAAGAATGTGTCAGCTTGGAGGTGATAAGTAGATATAAATCAGTTTGAGATGATACTCTCTCATATGCAAATTTATTGTATTTAAAAATAAAATTAATTTTATTGTACTGGGTAAAATACAACTTTAAAAGGATGGTTAAATATCTACTAATTAATCTTTACATAGAGAGAAATAATATTTGCACCATATCAATGATAATTGAAAATGAAACTATTTAGCCATTTTAAATAGTAAATTCTTTAAATTAAGTGGCTTCAAAGATATGAGTTTGTATGGAATGCCTTTTTCACATAAATTTTTGGAACCGATTTTCTTCCTAATAGTTAATGCAATAATAATAAAATACACAATTTGGAGAAAAATAATAGGAGGAAACCAAATGCTTCTCAGTGATTCCTCCATTTTTTAATAATAACAAATTTAAATCGATAATTCAGAGGAAATCATTTTACATGACTTCATGATTGTTTACTGAATGGTTAGGAGGCTTGAGGTTTGGTTTCAAGAAAAGTATTCCTGATTTTCTGGATATCTTTGTGTCATTATGGAGTGCACTGGGATACTGACGCAAGTATCCATATATATATAGAAGTGTTCTTATGCCATATTGTAATTTTTTAGAAAGAATTGGAAATAAAATCAAACTCATTCTCACAAAGAAAGCAGAATCCACAGATAAACAAAGAAAATGCTGGGACTCAGAATGAACAGATTCCAAACTCAAGATTTCTCCTATGGCTTGTGAAAGTCTCTTCCCATACAGGAGAGAAAAGTCACTGGTAAGGTCCATTACTTGACAAAAATCATGCCAACTACACACAAATATCATGGGGAAGAGGAATGGTTCATAAAAATAAGGACCTAGTCCTTCAAGGAGGATGTACTGCCTTCCATTATATGCACATGAGATTATAGAATTCAACCATGAAGAAAAACAAAAAAGGACCACATTAGAGAAATAGGTAGTTACAAAATTTCCTGTTTGGCTCACACCACCTTCTTCCCCTTCATCAATTTTTAAACAATGGATATCATTCACACATGAACAAATAAAAACTTGAAGTGAAGAACAAAACATGACCTTACAAAATAAAGGGGCATAACTCCTTACAGTGCACCTACGCACACACTTCAAGGAAGAAATTGAATAGTGAATCATTTTTTAAAACTTGTTCAGACCCTCATTCAAACATGACTAATAAGTATGAACGATGCTGTCCTTTTGTGTGCTTTTTCTGATATCAACAATATTTTTTAAAACAAATCTGTTTCAATGATAAATATTAAACCAATATCCTATTTATCCAATGTGTACATTCCCTGGTGATTGGAATATTCACAGAGGCATGCATTGCACTCTTCAGTCATTATTAATCCTTTGATTATTTCTATAATTATTTTATTGAAGAAAGAAAATCCAGATGAACAAAGAAAAAATTTTGGCCTCTGAAACGCTTTGTTGACACTGCCATTTAGATATATTTTTGTGGGAGACCTTGAAAAAAAATTTTGGTTATCTTTATACTATTGATATATGATCACATACACATTATGTGGAGAAATGGAGCAATGAATGGCCTTTTCAAACGTGTTGCAAATGTCTTTAATATAAAATGATACACTGAAATGAACATGTTTGATAAAACATGCAAATTTTTAAAGGGAGTGAAATTTGGTTAGATTTAATATAATCAATGATATGAAAGAGATAGTTTGGCACAAACAGTTATAAAAGAAAATTATTAGTATGATATAAGGGAAATTAATATAAACAAAATTATAATTGTTTTATTTCAAGAGTAATATTTGGCTAATAGCTTCTAGGCATGAAATAATATTTTTCATCCAATTTTCATTGAGTTTCATTCTCCCTGAGAAAAAACTTCCTCTTTGGGAATTGCCCGTATCCCAATGGCACAAATTGCCACACATGAAAAGATCACTAGGAGAAAAATTGTATTTCAAACCGGAGACACCCAGAGTAATGTAATCCAAGGGCAGAGCAAGAAATGAGAATAGAATGAGAAACTATAGTCATCTCAATGGAAGGCCAAAATTATAAAATCACCAGACAACAGATACATAAAATTATAGTGCTACAAACTAATTATTTGGAACTCGGGGGCATGGAGGATGGTATCTTTGAAAAAGACACCCTCAGGAGGAAAGGCACTGCTAAAAATAGAAAAGAAAGCAAAGAAAGGAATCCCAGAGAAAATAAACTGTGCTCTAATTCTCACAATTTGGATGAAAAGAAAAAAAAATCCACTAACCAACTCCTGACAGTGTGGAAAATTTTAAAACACAAGAGTCTGTAAAACAAACAAACCAAATACAGACAACTTTCCAGACATGCTGAAGGCAGGGCTTGAGAAATAGTTTTGAACATATGGTATGGTCTGTGACTAGGGGGAAATATGTCATGACATTTTATCATGATGTAAGAAATATTCTACCATGGTGTCGAGTGATTTTGGAGGAAAGTTCAGAGTATGCAGATTGAGTACATAAATATTATGTTAGTTTACAGATTCTGTTAAAAATTCTGTTATTACAGAAACAAGAATGTGACAGTTTGGAGGAGAAAACTAGATATAACTCAGATTACGGTGATACTCTTTCATATGCAAGTTTGTTGTATTGAAAAACAAAATTAATTTTACAGCATTCAGTAAAATACAGTTTTAAAAGTATGAGTAAATGGTTTCATGAACTTCACAGCCAAAGCATGAGCAACAAGAGAAAAAATTGATAAATGGGATCTCCTCAAAATTAAAAACTTCTGCACCTCTAAGGATGTTATTGAGAAAATAAAAAGGCAACCTACCCAATGGGAAAAAATATTCGGCAACCATATATCTGATAGGAGCCTAATATCCTGCATATATGAAGAAATCCTTCACATCAAAAATAAAAGGACAAACAACCCATATAAAAAATGGGCAAGTGACCTGAAAAGACACTTCTCCAAGGAAGAAATACAAATGGCTAAAAAGCACATGAAAAAATGCTCAACATCACTTGATATCAGGGAAATGCAAATCAAAACTACAATGAGATACTATCTTACACCCATCAGAATGGCAGCTACTGGAGAAGCGGGGGACACTGGGTGTTGGGGAGGATGTGGAGGAGTGGGGGCTCTCGTCCACTGCTGGTGGGAATGCGGTGTGGTCTGGCCACTGTGGAGGACAGTTTGGCGGTTCCTCAGAGAACTAGCAGTGGATCTTCCGTATGATCCAGTGGTTCCACTGCTGGGTATATACCCAGAAGAACTGAAAACAAAAATACAGGCAGATATGTGCACACCAATGTTCATAGCGGCATTGTTCACCATTGCCAAGGGTTGGAGACAGCCCCGGTGCTCATCGACGGACGAATTCATAGGCAAAATGTGGTACATGCATACAATGGAATATTACTCAGCTGTAGGAAGGAATGGAGTGCTAACACATGGAGTGACGTGGATGAGTCTTGGGGACCTTGTGTTGAGTGAAGAAGGCCAGGCACTGGGGGATGGACAGTATGTGACCTCACTGATCTGGGCTGAGGGAGTGGGCGGTCTCTGAGAACCATTGTCTGAAAGATAGGTTGACAGAGGAGAGTAAGAGAGGAGTGGGCTTTGGGCCGTCACCCATATGGACATGGTCTATGGTAAAGGGATAGAGTGTGGTTGCATGTTGGGGGATGGGGCAGAAGAGTGGTGGTGTTCCTGGGTTTGGTGGTGCAGCACTGAGTGGGTGGATTAGGAAGGGCTGGTTCAAATCCCCAGGGCATGTAAATGTGAATCTTGACATTCCATGGGTTGGGAGAGGGGGGTATCACGGGCCCTGGGGGGCTGGGGAGAAGGGAACAGTCGGGATCTAATGGGTTGTTTGGTGGTCATGGGGAAGGTTTTTCATTGCCTTGCAGTGGTGGACGCAGGACATGGTAAATATCATCAAAATTATTAAACTGTATCATCTAAACTGTAAACTATAATGTAAATCACTGACAGTGTTTAGTTGCTATGTTTTGCTATCTGCATGACAGTTGTAACAATGTTAACAAACAAAAAAAGGGGGGGAGTTAATATGGGGTGGGGAAGGGGGGTGGTTTGGTATCTGGGAGTCTCCGGCACTCCGTGTGTGACTTTGCTATGACCTGGGACTTCTTTGAAAATTAAACGAAAAATTGGGAGACAATGGGGATTGAGAGGAGGAGGGTGTCATGGCACACCGGACATCCGATAACACAGTAATAAGGGGAAGGAAAATGAAAGAGAAAGGAAAAAAATGAATATATATATATATATATATATATATATTAAAGGCATTTCCTTTGCTTTTTTGCCCATTTGTTGAATGTCCCAATCCACAAATTATATTTTATTTTGTTTTGTTCTTTGTTTGATTGTTTTTTTTCCTTCTCTCTTTTTTTTTCCCTGAGTTTCCTTATGTTTGTCTCTTGCATGTAAGCTTATTACAGTTGTTTCTTTTTCCTAGTAAGTGTATTTGATTATTTTATGGACTAAATGTTCATGGAGGATTTGGATCACAGAAGGGTTACAATGGATACTGTGGGGGATTATTGGGAGGGGTGTCTGGGGGGGGGTTAGTGGGGATTGGTTCATCCAAAAATACATGAAATATATACAAAACCATTCAAAGGATCGGGGGATGGGGCATGGTCACGATGGGTGGATAATCACACAATAAATGAGGGAATCTGAATTCCTAGCCTGGAGAGCTCTGCCACAGTCTCCAAGGGAGCACCTATAGTCCTCTGAGTGTAGGGACAGTGCCTGTCAAAATAGGATGACCCACTGATGTGTTTTGTTTTTTTTATTGATGACTACCCTTGTGAGTCTTTGCTCTTGTAAATGAGACTTAGCCTGCAGTTGTGGGGTGCCTAAGGGTTGCCACCTGAGAGCCTCCTTGTTGCTCAAATGTGGCCTCTCTCTAAGCCAAACTCAGCATATGATTGCATTACCTTCCCCCCAACGTGGGACATGACTCCTGGGGATAAGCCTCACTGGCAATGAGGGATCAATACCAAGTGCCAACTGGCAACACAACTGGAAAAAGACCTTGAATAAAAGGGGGAAATGGTAAAGACAAATGAGTTCAAGTGGCTAAGAGACTTCAAAGAGAGTCGGGAGGTCATCCCAGAGGTAACTCTTACGCACACCTCAGTAGTAGCTCATAGAACATCTAAGTGCCTATCACCCCACTCAGTGGGGTTCC